>WOXC01007240.1:600000-1100558 GCA_011680675.1 Gymnobelideus leadbeateri | reverse complement strand
TGAGCCGAGGTTTTAGCCCCAGGGCGGCAGGGCCAGCAGCCAGCTGGAGGAACCCCAGAACACCAGGAGCTGTGGTGATTCCAGAATTATCAACATAGACATGCCTAGGACAAAGTAAGAGGTTAGTGTCCTATGGACTTTGGGGCCTGTATTTGGGGAATGCGTCAGCTCCCTCCCCTGGGGGCTAGAAGCCGCTGAGGAGACACGCCATTTTGTAGTTTTCATAGGCAGGTCTGGCTCCCAGCCTACAAATCGTGGGGAGATCCAGCGATCAGTCTTGGGGGGTAATCGCTCTTGCTTTAACCTCCCTGGATCTGGATTGTGATCTAGGGTGGAAGTTGTGGGTGGGTTTACAGCTTGCCAGAAACGGAAGTTGCCCCCCACACGTTTGGGACGAAAATTCCTCTATCTGGCCTTAAAGCCATAGTGTGGCAACAAGCCCAAAAGTCAAGCAATTAAGTGGCAACATGCCAAGGCAAAGGAAACAGAAAAATGCAACCCTAGACTCCTATTTTGGGGGCATAGAGTGGGAAAAGGACTGTGAGGTCAGAAGTCCTGCTCCAAAAGCCCCAGGGGAAAACATGAGTGGGTTGCAGGCCATAGAGGACCTTAAGAAGGACTTTAAAAATCAAATAAGAGAAGTGGAGGAAAAATTAGAAAGAGAAATGAGAAGGATGCAGGAAAAGTATGAAATGAGGGTCAACAGCCTGACTGAGGAAAACAACACCTTAAAAAATAGACTAGCTCAAATGGCAAAGGAGGCCCAAAAGGGCAATGAGGAGAAGAATGCCTTAAAAAGTCGAATTTGCCAGATGGAAAAAGAATCTCAAAAGTTCACTGAGGAGATTCATTCCTTCAGAGTTAGACTGGAGCAAATGGAAGCTAATGACTTTATGAGAAATCAAGATGCTGTTAAGCAGATCCAAACAAACGAAAGATTAGAAGGCAATGTGAAATATCTCATGGGAAAAACCACTGACCTGGAAAATAGATCCAGGAGAGACAATTTAAAAATTATTGGACTACCTGAAAGCCATGATCAAGGAAAGAACCTAGAAATCACCTTTCAAGAAATTCTCAAGGAAAACTGCCCTGATGTTTTAGATCCAGAGGGCAAAATAGAGGTTGAAAGAATCCACCGATCACCTCCTGAAAAAGATCCCAAAAAGAAAACTCCCAGGAATATTATAGCCAGGTTCCAGAATCCCCAGATCAAGGAGAAAATACTACAAGCAGCCAGGAAGAAACAATTTCAATATTGTGGAAACACAATCAGAATAGCCCAGGACCTGGCAGCTTCTACACTGAGGATCGAAGGGCATGGAATATGATATTCCAGAGGGCAAAAGAACTGGGAATGAACCCAAGGGTCACCTACCCAGCAAAACTGAGTATTTTGTTTCAGGGGAAAATATGGTCATTCAGTGGAATAGAGGACTTTCAAGCATTCTTGAGGAAAAAACCAGAATTGAATAGAAAATTTGACATCCAGACACAAGAAGGAAGAGATGCCTGAGAAGGTAATCAGGGAAAAGAAATCAAAAGGAACTTATCAAAGTTGAACTATTTACATTCCTATATGGAAAAGCAATAACTGTGACTGATGATATCTTTCTCACTATGAAAATAATGGAAGAAGGGGGTGTGGTCATATGAATACATATGTGAATGTGTGTATATATGGTTACAGTTATATATGGATAGAGGGCATAGGTTGAATTTGTTGGGAAGGGAGAATACTCAAGGGATGAAATTATGAGGTGAGAGAGGAAAGTGGCAAGAGGAGATGGGGAGAGACAGGGTAGGGTAAACTATCCCATGTAGAAGAAGCAAGGGGAAGTGGTTGCAAAGGAGGGGGAGAATAAGGAAGGCTAAAAAGACAAAACCACATTCCCATTGAATTTGGTTCAGGGAGAAAATGACATACATACTAAATGGGATATCTCAACCTGCAGCAGGATAGGGGGAAGGGGGATGAGAGGAGGGATGATGGATGGGAGGGCATCCTTGGGGTGAGGGGAGGTTGGAAGTACCCACTATAGAAGAGGGACAGGATCATGTAGGGAATGGACCAGGTGGGGGGTGGGATGAGTGGGAGGGAATTATAAGCAGCCTTGTACAATATATCTACTATGATAATGTTTTGCATAGCTAGACATGTACAACATATACTGAATTACTTATCTCCCAAGAAGGAATGGGTGACAAGGGAGGAAGGAAATGGATCTGAAATTTGAGGTCGTAACATTAAATGTTTTAAATATATATAAATATTATTAGTAATACTCTTTCGCTTGTAATAGGGAGATAAGATGTGCAGGCATTGGGACACAAAGATTCACCTTCCTCTAATGGAAAAGTCGATGGGGGTATGGGAGAAGGTATGGGAGAGAGCAGATTGGAGGAAGTGATATCTTGTGGGACTACTATTCTGGAGGTTGGGTAGGGGAATAATGGGGGGAAAATGATTGTAACTCAAAATCTGGCGGAAATGAATGATGTAAAACAGAAGTTAATAAAGCATTTGTTTAAAAAAAAAATAAAAAAAATAGCAAATGTTATAAATTGTTCCATGTAACTGGGGAAAAAATAAAGTATTAAACTTTTTTTAAAAAAGGAATATACTGAAATCCACAGAGGTCACCCTCAGTTCTCTAGATGAGTTTCTCTAGCAGAGCCATCTTCAAAAATATAGTTTACAGTATGTACATTACAATACATTCCAGTAACGCAAAGGCAAGGCTTTTCTACAAAAGGATAAAGTTCAAAAATACGCTACCAAAATTCCTTTAAAACGTTAGGAAAAAAGTGTGTAATGCTGTTTTCATTGATACATATAAGGGATTAGCATTTCCAATGTAAGAATTTGTAATTTAGACAATTACAAAGCTGAAGTGAAGAATTTTTTTATACTTGATAATAAAATTTTAGATTTATCACTCCAAGGATATTGATGAGAATCATACAGAAGACTTGCCTGGAAGATTTAGATTAATGTTACTTATACATTTCCCATGTTAATTGCCCAAAGTTACAAATAGTTCTTCCTAGATCAATTTCAATCTCAATTCCATTTCATAATCCAAAAGTTGTACAAAAGGAAAACAAAACATTCAATCTCTTTATCCACAATGCAGAGCATTCAAGCTGTTTCTAAAAAAAGAAACCAAACACTAAATATCTTTCCTAAAATACACATTTTAAAATTTAAATTTTTTTTTTAATATCTGACAGGTAGAAGTCACTTCTGTGCACTTCTAATTAATTTTTACTAATGGGAAATAAATGTGAATATGAAATTACATAGATAGGACTATTGCTCAAAGAACAATGAATCTGTAAGAGTTTCTTTTTTACTGTCCTAACAGACAACTTTTTAGCCAAAATACATAGACTAAAGGATGACATGAAGGTCAACATACCAAAATTTCAATCATGATTTTAAATGGAATGAAAATATAAAATATATATATACACACACACACACACACATATACCCACATATGTACATATATACGCACAGAAAGAAAAACTCATACCAAAACAAAACAAAACCAAACCCTAAGATTTATATGCAGAAATATAGTTTAATGGGGGTAAAAAGGGAGAGTTGAGAGTTAAGTCTTTAAATTTTGCTGCTAGGAAACTTGTCCGAGTATCAGAGACTTTACCAGTCTTTGTAAACTGACCCAGAAAGAAAAATGACACAAACAGAATAAGTAAACAAATATCACGTGTTAGTCATGAACACATTTTGAAAGGATGGTTGTCTAGGGAAACAGGAATGGGAATTATATAACAATTACTCCTGCCAACCTATTTTCATAAAGCCTTTTTAGGAGATGACGATGACAACCCTCCTACCCTTTCAACTTTCTTGATCTGTTACTAGAATTTTCAAAATTTTCAACAGCATAGCCGAAGATGAAATGATTGGATGTTTTATGTCATACATATTGTTCCTCATCAGAAATACAAACAAGCAAGCCATTCTGAAAAAGCTAAACAAAGCTTTATAAAAAGAGAAAAAGCAGCCCCAGACCAATTAGATAAAGCCAGCTTTTTATGATGACACAATGAAAGAACTACAACCTAAAACTTGAATTTGTTACCACAGCACTGTTCTACATCAGTTTTCTAATGAACAGAAATCATACTGTTGGAGGGTACTGGAATTTTTACTAAACATTTAAGGAATACAGATAATATCTGGTAATATGTAAGAAAGGATATGATACTTTTTAAACCACAACTTGATTATTTAATGATAAAACAAATCTACTAAATAATGGAGGCTCCCAAAGATCTTGATAAATGAGATTAGTTGACTGATCACTGCTTTTAAAAATGTTTTTATTGATGTCTTTCTTTTACATCCCATAATATCCAGTATCTTTCTGTAACCCTCTGAGTCATCCCATATAATAAATAGTATCTTTTAAAGACAAAAAGGGGGGAAAAATCAGCAAATCTAACAAATATACCCCAAAAGTCTGAAAATAAGTGTAGTTACTATGGCCCTTCCTACTTCTACAAAGTGGTGGAATGGGTGTGTCTTCTCAAAGCTTTTCTTTTCAGCTATGTTTGTTATTTGTAATTTTGTAGCATTCAGTTTTGATTTTTTACTGTTGTGGTTCTTTCCATTTTTATTGTTGTAGTCACTGTGTAATAAATTATTTTCTTGGGCCTGGTCACTTTATTTTCTATTATTTCACATAGATCTTCCATTCTTCTCTGTGTTCATCACATTCAACATTTCTTACAGAACAACAATATTCTATTACATTTACATACCACAATTTATTTAGTCACTTCCCAATTTCTAGGCATCTACTTTGTTTCCAATTCTTTGCTATCACAAAGAAGTGCTGCTATAAATATTCTGGTGTACATGGGGACTCTCTTCTTCTCTTCAATGACCTCTTTGGGATATAAGTCTAATGATGGAGAGGTTGTAGAAGGATGATCACAATTACAGACTCTTTGTGGACCTTTGAAATGGACCAAACATTCTGGAAAGCAATTTGGAATTATGGAAAGAAAGTAACTAAAGTGTCTGCCCATATACTTTGATAAAGATTCTGCTGCTTAGAACATATACCAAAGAGGTCAGTGATTAAAGGAAAGGTCCTGTGTATACCAAATAATTTATAGCAGCACCTTTTGTGGTATGAAAGAACTGGAAATAAAGTAAGCACCCACTGATAACAGAATGGCTAAACCAAGAGTGGTACATAAAGGTAATGAAATAGTGTGGGTGCCCTTAGAAATGGTGAATATAAAGACTACTTAAAAAAATGGGAAGTCTTACTTAAACACCTACAAAGTAAAGTAAGCAGAAGCAGGAAAACTACATTAAAGGAATACAATATAAATGGGAAGAATGGTAACAAAATAATAAAAATTCAATCTTGTAAAACTTTAATGATCAACCTCGGCCCAAAAGAAGATATCTATCTCCTCCTGCTTCTTTACAGAGGTGCAAAACTATAGGTTTGCAAGACTGTATGTAGCATAGGGCTTGTTCAACATTTTATTTTTGCTGAAGATATCTCCTCCTCCCTTTTCCTTTTTTTCATTATATGGGATGGTTCTCTGGGAGAGAAAGAGATACATCAGTTAACTCGGAGTACTTAAGTAGAATTTCCAATTTCTTTAAACAAAATCATCTATCTTTACTTTCTCTTATCAAGATGTGCCCCCAAAACGTAGGCATCCAAAAATATAACCTGTTCCCTGGAAGAAGAATTTATAACAAACCAGACAGTGTCAATTCAATAGTTTAGATTATAATTGATACTGAAGAGAATAGCATATTGTTACAGCCTCAGAAAGTTAGATGAGATAAAATTCAAATTGTTTTAAACACTACTTATTCCTCACTACTAAAAAGAAAAGTTAAGTTAAAGTTTCTTTAGAACATTGGATATTCTGGTTTAGATAACTCGGTGCACAATTAGACATGATGAGTCAAGTCTCTGTGGAATCTGGTGCACCTACAAGAGGTCACAATTCTACAAATGCATAAATATAACATCTAATCTGAGATCTAACAGTCCAACTAATTTTCTCCTACGGTTTCAACAGTAAGATCCGAGAAAGTCACAGTGACACATTAACAGCAATTTCTAACAAATAATGCAGATTATTAAGCCATTTAAAAATGTGATGATTACATATTAAGTTCTTTTCAAATAACAGTATTTATTTAGAAGTTTTCAACCATTCAAGAATTACAGTGGCTCATTTTATATTTTTTGTTATCTTCTCCTATAATCAGTGGTACTTTAACTTACCTGTAAAACACTGATCACTAAAAGGTCATTTTCTTACAATGAATTCTTTTGATTAAGTCCCACTCCAATGCCTCACTATAAGTTTGGAATTGACCCTCACTTCTTCTTCTCCTCAACATTTTAATGAATGCCCTTTGTGTTTTTTTTTTCCATATGAATCATTTCCATTTACTATCCTGTCCCCTGCATTGCATCTCTCCTTGTAAGAAAGAAAAACAATTAAGCATAATTGAGTGATAAAGCAATGAAGTCTAACTAAATAGGCTACATTCCATACCCATAAATTCTCCATCTCAATAAAGAGAAGGGATTTATTACATCCTCTGTCCTCTGGATCCAAATTTATTCACTGAAATTAATTTGAGCTCAGCTACCTTTCAGTACCATTTTCATTTACTAAATTATTGTCATGAATATGTAAGTGCTCTTGATTCTTCTATTTTGCTTTTTATCACACAGTACAATCTCCTGCTTCTCTGAATTTCTTATATGCCTTATTAATTATGGTACAAGAATATTTTGTTTGCCATGCTTATATTTGCCACAATTGGTTCAGCGATCCTGAATTTCCAAAAGCAATGCCTGGGAAGTTCAAACTCTGACAGACTGGCAACTCACCCTTTTTTTTTTAACATCACCAAAATTTAGCCAGTATCTCCCCACCCCCCCCTTTTCTAAGACAGTCATGCAATATAACAAAATAATTTAAAAGAAAAAATTAGAAAAACTTAATCAGCATATCAAATAAGTCTGAAAATACTACAGTATACTACACTGGTAGACCTCCCTCCTCTGCAAAGGCATGGGGGTCTTCTCAGATCTCTTATATGGAGTCAAGCTTGTTCTTTGTAATTTTGTAACCTTCATTTTGACTTTGGGTGTTCTTTCCATTTACATTATTGTAATATTAATGTATGCTGTTTTCTTGGCTCAGTTTACTCTACTTTGTATCATTTATGTAAATTTTCCATTGTATTCATCACATTCATCATTCAGACAGTAATATTCTATTACAGCCATTCTCCAATCAATGGGCACCTACTTTATTTCCAATTTTCTGCTACTAGAAAAAGTGTTGTTATAAACTTGGGGGCATATAGGCATCTTATTCTTATAAAAGCTTCGTTGGGATATAAGCCTATTAATGGAATCTCTAGGTCGAGCATGTGGATATTTTAGTCACTTTATGCTTAATTCTAAAAATGCTTTCTAAAATGGCCATATTGATTTACAGCTCCACCAATACATTAATGTGACTATCTTTCCATAAACCTTCCAGAAATATTTCTATCTTTTGTCATTTTTGTAAATTTGCAAGGTATGAGAAGAACCTACAGGGTGGTTTTGACATGCATCCCTCATGTTATTAGTAATTTCGAGCATTTAATCATGTGGTTGTTAACAGTTTATGGTTCTTCTCAAGATCTTTTTCTTTATATTCTCTGACCAATTATCTATTAGAGAATGATTTTTGGTCATTCTACATACAAGTCATTCCCCAGTTGATAAATGGTCAAGAGTATGAACAGGCAGTTTTCAGAGGAAAAAATTAAAGCTATCTATAATCATATGAAAAAATGCTCTAAATCTTTACTGATTAGAGAAATGCAAATCAAAACAACTCTAAGGTACCACCTCACACCTGTCAGATCAGCTAACAAGACAGAAAAGGAAAATTATAAATGTTGAAGAATATATCGGAAAACTGGAACACTAATGCATTGTTGGTAGAACTGTGAATTGATCCAACCATTCTGTAGAACAACTTGGATTATGCCCAAAGGGTTGTAAAACTGTGCATACCCTTTGACCCAGCAATACCACTTCTAGATCACAGAAATAGGAAAAGGACCCACATGTACAAAAATATTTATAGCAGCTCTTTTTGTGGTGGCAAAGAACTGGAAATTGAAGAGATGCCCATCAACTGAAGAATGGCTGAACAAGCTGTAGTATATAAATGTAATGGAATATTATTGTGTTATAAGAAATGATGAGCAGGTGAACTTCAGAAAAATCTGGAAAGACTTATATGAACTGTTGCTGAGTGAAAGGAGCAGAAACAAGAGAACACTGTATGCAGTAACAGCCATTGCCACACTGTGCGATGACTGACCTTGATAGACTTAGCTCTTTTCAGCAATGCAAGGATCTAAGACAACTCCAAAAGACTCATGATGGAAAATGCCATCCACATCCAGATAAAGAACTATGGAGTCTGCATTCAGATTGTCGCATACTATTTGTGCTCTCTCTTTTTTCTTTGTTGTGGTTTCTCCCATTCATTCTAATTCTTATTTACAACATGACTAATGTGAAAACACATTTAATAAGAATGTATATGTAGAGCCTTTATCAGATTGCACATTGTCCTAGGGAAGAGGGACAGGAGGTGGAGAAAATTTAAAACTCAAAACCTTACAGAAGTGACTGTTGAAAACTAAAATTAAATAAGTTAATTTAAAGGGGAAAAAAGTATTCTACTCTGCTGTAAGACTGTCCATTTGACTGACAGTTCCATCTCAGAAATTCCTTTCTCTACACTGATTGATAATCATGTGGTTTTAAAAGTTTTTAAAATGACTGCATTATTTTCCTAATGTTAAATCATTTTTGAATCCCTGGTATAACTCTAATTTGGTCGTGATGATTTCTTGCTGCTGTACTCTGAAAGGATTGTATGTATATTTTTTGAATTGATATTCATTAATAATATTGGGATATAGTTTTCCTGAGCTTTATCCTTTCTTTAGGTTTAGATGTTAGGACTATATTTGTTTATGAAAGGAATCTGGTAGAGTGCTTTCCTTCTCAATTTTTGAGAATAATTTGTGTATATTGTTATAGTTCTTTTGATAGAATTCACCTATAGGCAGGGGATGAGGAAGTTTCTCCCATCATATTTCAAGTCTTTTCCTTTGCCATCAGTTCTATTTAAGTTCTGCTTTCTCCCTTGTCACCTTGTACACTTTTAGAAGCAAACTTTTCAATCTGGTCTATATGTTGTTATGTTATTTTAACCCCAAAGGTGTCTTTCTCTTTCCTCTTTGGGGATAACACTTATTTCATCACTTGTACCTTTGTTGCTCTTTTGTATTTGGTTACTATTCTTGTATTTCTGTTGTCTGGAATATCTGAACAACAAAAATTTGATCAGGTGTGGTTTTCTTTGTAGGAATGCTTAAAATTCCTTTGTTTTATCCAATATCCATCTTTTTTTTTTTTTTTAAAAGCAATTGGGGTTAAGTAACTTGCTCAAGGTTACACGGCTAGTCATTTTGATTTATGCGTGGGTGCTCATTTTCTGAGGCCGGATCTGATCTCGGGTCATCCAAACTCCGAGGCCGGCGCTCTTACTCACTGCGCCACCTAGCCGCCCCTTTAGGGCAATTGGGGTTAAGTAACTTGCCCAAGGTTACACGGCTAGGTTTTTGTTTGGGCGGATTAGGTGTCAGAGGCCGGCTCCGAACTCAGGTCCTTCTGATTCCAGGGCCGGCGCTCTATTCTCTGCGCCACCTAGCCGCCCCTCCAATATCCATCTTTTTATTGACAATTAGGATTTGATTAGGGAATGTCACTGGGCTGTACTTTGAGTTCCTTTGTTCTTTGGAACACATCTCATATCCTCTTGCAGTTTCTATGGGTGCAGAATAGTTTTGTGTTGTTCATACTTCCTTTCTGTTATATTTGAGTATCTTCTTCCCTTTGCTTGAAGAATTATTGTCACTGGAACTGTAAAATTTAACCACTGTATATGTCTTGTAGTCCGCTGTATAGCACTGAAGGCAATTTATGGATTCTCTTGATCAACACATTTATTTCCATGCTTAGAAATTCTTGGCAGTTTTCTTGTATTATTTCTTGCATTTTAGGTGATTTTTTAAAACTCGTCACATTTTTCTGAGACCTATAATAATTAAGTTGTGTCTACACATCTTGACTTCAAGACACATGTTTTACTTGTGTAGAGATTATTGTTTTGTTGTTTTTTTTTTAATGTGGTTGCTTTGTGCCTCTCTTCTTCCAGATTAAGTGTTGAATCATTTTTCTTTCGCTTATATTTATTCAGAGATGTCTGGACTTGTTTAGATGATCTGGAGGTCAGAGTTCCTTTTATTATGAATATTTTCCCTATTGATTTATCTGACCGTGCTCAAAATTTTTAACCTAATTTTCTTCCTCCTGACATTTTCCCTTATATTCTCCTATTACTCTCTTTCTGACTGACTTTGATGGTAGTTTCTTCAAGGGCTGACCTCATAGTTATTTCAGTCTCCTTCCATGTTAGGGAATTAATTTTTTACAAGACTCAGTCTCTTCAAGTAACTTGGGTGGGGGTGGGGGGGGCAGAACTGGTCTCAGTTGTATGTTAGTTCCTTTTCGTTCAGGCTTGGGGAACAGTTTCCCCTCAACCTCCCCTGCCCCACTCCCAGTCCACCCCCTCCTCATACCCCCACACTAATAGCTTACCCAAATTCTCTGGCTTCTGGACCTTCACTTTCAGTGCAGGACTGGCAGAGTGAAGTGCTGTTGCTTGCTGTCTCAGAATGGTTGAGTGAAGGTAGAGGGAGGGTGTAGAAAGGAGGCAGAGATTGCAGCATCAAGGGAATTGCCAAGTCAATTCCAGAGCACAACTCCTCAGGTCAGGCTGTAATAATCTAGAGCACTTGGTAGGAGTGATTTATGAATTAGGTTTATCTCCTGGTAGTTCACTGGGCTGTTAATTCAGAGTTCTTGGTGTCTTAGACCATAGAGATAGCTGTCAATGCTTTACCCCTAGTGTAAAATTATTATTTCAGAGTTTTGTGAGTTAATGAGGATCAGAACAAATTCCTGCTCCTTCATCTTGTTCACACAACCCAGAAATGACTGAATTTCTTTCTCCCCTAAATCCAGAACCATAGGCCAATCAGGTTCTGCAGTCTCCCAATTTTTGTGTATTCAATTTTGACATTCTGCCAACTCTTTTGGGGTATAGAAGAATAAAACAGAGGCTATTCAATTATGATGCTGTCAATGGTACTTTACCAAAGGAGACTGGACTCCTCACAATTCTGGAGAAAGATTATAATACAAAGGTTTTCCAACTTCCAGTATAGCTTTAGAACATAAGACAAGGTAAGAATTCCATTTTCTTACTATCATTCATATTCACACATACCCCCACCCCCACCCTTATTCCCACTCCTTGATGACAGGTGACTTTGTTCTAGGGACTTCCAGACATTAAGAAACATTACCTATTTGGATAACTATGATTTAACTTTGTTTCTATTCTGGACCAATTCATTTTACTTTTCTTAAATACATTTTTTTCTCTATACATACATTCAAGTTAAGTACAAAGCTCCCGGCCCCCAAATCCCCCATCCACTTAACAAAAAATTTAATTCAAAGTACTGAAAAGGCAATGGGAGATCAGTCAAGAGAGAAAACCCATTACTTTAATAACAAAATTACAAAGAAACTACAAATTACAAAGAAAGAGCCTTCTATTTAACAGGGATTCAGTAGATATTAAGCATTCTAAGTCCCTTAAATAGGGATTAACAAATAAACTGAAGGTGCTGTTAAGATTACTCTACCTTCTTGAGGCCCTGGATCAAAGATGTTTTTCATAAACTAGTGAAATGGATCAAAAGTTTATCATGAACCACTCTAGAATACCTAAAATATAATTGTGGCCATGATCTGGAGTATCAAAAGCTAAAGTATCAAAGGCAATTCCAGAAGTCCAGGAACCAAATATATTTTTTATCAGTATGAAACATTCCTATCATATAATTAACTCATATTTGGAATTCAGATACCAAACTGCCTGACAAAAACTAGTAAAAGACTTTTGAAAATGCTTACCATAAAGCTATTATAAATCCATATTCTAAAAAGCTGCTAAGTTTTCTGTTTAGATATTATATTAAAAAAAGGTCTCTTCTGGAAGATACACAAGCTACTTTGAAAAAATTTCTGAAATAGAACCAGATAATTTTCAAACTGAATGAAATTTAAGAATTCACCCAATCCAGACCTCTTCTGGATATATGAAGCCTCTTTAGCTAATCATAAAGAACTTTAGAGTACCTGAAAGATGAATCCCCTCTTAAACAAACTCAACAAAAACAGGCTCCCAGTCCTCTTTCAATTTAATGATAGAAAACTCATTATGGAACAAGGAAACCCACTTCAGTTTCAGACAAAACACTTATTATTTTCTTTCTTCTTTTTTACACTGAAAAAAATGTGCTTCCTTGAAACTTTCAACCATCATTTCTAGTTCTGCTTGTTTGTGTCTGTCTGTCTCTCCATAATAATTCTCCAAGTATTTGAAAGGGGAAATGTTTCCTATTCTCCAAATCTTTTTGTATACAAGCTAAATACACCCTTTTCTTGCAACTCTCTTTTAATTTTGTATTTTTAAAATTGTCAATAACTATCTATTTCTTTTAATTTTCAATTCTGCTGAGATAAAATTGTGTACAGTCGGTACTGGTATATATATAGTCATTTAGGTTAAAGGTTTATCAATTTTGTTAAGTTTATTATATATCCATCAAGGTTGTATCTTTTGCTTCTGCTCCCATATTAATTACTAATTTTATTGGGTTATGTTACATAAAGAATGTGTGTACTATTTCTTTTTTTATATTTATTTATAATTTCCCAGTACATAGTCTATTTTGTAAAGGCATCATGGATTGCTGAAAAATATATTACCATTTATAACATGCTAGGTCTTTCAGCTTTATAAAGTCCAAAGGTTTGCCCTCCTTACTGATAGATTTGTCCAATTCTGAGAAATAAACATTAAAGGTACCTACTATTACTGTTACTATATCTTTTGGCAATTCAGTTAACTTTATCTGTATGAATTTAGAAACTACATTATTTGGAACATATACTTAGTGTTGACTCATTGTTTATTATTTCTTTAAAAATAATATATTTCAGTTGATATTTTGAATTTCTCTTCATTTGATAGCTTGGTTGTAATTCCTCTTGCTATTTTAGATTCAAATGATGCATAACAAATTTTGTCCCAGTTTTTCATTTTAATTTTCTCTATTTTTTACTCAACTGTTTTATCCATTTACACTTTAGTTGTGATTGTAAGGTTTATGGCTTTCCTCCACTAATTTCTTCTTCTTCTTTTTTTTTTTAAAGCAATTGGGGTTAAGTAACTTGCTCAAGGTTACACGGCCAGTTATTTATGTGTGGGTGCTAAGTACTGAGGCCGGAATCGATCCCGGGTCCTCCTGACTCCGGGGCAGCACTCTTACTCACTGCGCCACCTCGCTGCCCCCCTCCACTAGTTTCCCTCTTTCAGTGTAATTTTCCATGGTTAATTTGATTTGAGTTTATCCCCACAGGCTTCCTTCTTAGTACCAGTTCTTGAATGCTTACCTTTCCCTATTTTTTTTGCCCCATTTCTTTACCTGTTTAGTTACCTCTCCTCCAACCCATTACTATTATAGTAACTTTCTTTGGCTGTGCCTTTTAAAAGCACCTTTGGTTTTTATTCTGTTCTCTTTTTCTTTGTTGTTTGCAATGATCAAGGAAGGAATAAGTAAAGAAATCGATAATCTCATATTAGACCCCTAAACAACAGGAAAGAGAAGGCAAGTAAAGACCATGGGCATACGACACACACTGAACCCACTCTGCTACAGTCCCCAGTGCAGAAGGCTGCTGGCTCCCCTCCCTGGCATGAAAGAGCCAAAGGTCAAATTCCAGCAAGAAGATTCGGGAAATAGCCAGGAGAGCTACAGTTCTGACAACTTCACTTGTAGAAGAAGAGAGCTGGACGAAAGAGGCTCTAGAATTTTTCCCGAAGTTAACACTTTGTGAATCTGTGAGATCTGGGCTCTACTTAACGCTGCCTCACTTCTGCCTCAATGGCCACATGGCCTTATCCACATCACTTTTCTGGAACCTCAATTTCCTCCTTGGTAAAAGGAAGGGCTTGGACTGTATGAGGTACTCTTAACTTAGGGTCTGTGAACGTTTCATTTAAAATATCCTGATAACTGTACTTCAATATAACTGAGTTCCTCTGTGACATAAGAGTTTAAAAACCAGAGGGTTCCCAAGGTTATCTTCAGCTCGAACATTCTTGTTGACAGTTGTGGGAAGAGAAGAATGACTTCAGGTCCCATTTTAGCAATTTCCCTGAAACATCTATTTGCTATAGGGGTTACCACACTACTCACACAACTAAGTAGGCTTCTTAGACATTAAATGGGAAGAAACTCTTACTAACAATCAAATCAACAAGCATTCATTAAGCCTCTGCTCTACTTGGGATGTTGCAAATACCAGGTATGTAGTATACAAATACAAAAATGAAATGACCTCAGCAGCTGGTTGTTAAAAATAACTAATTAGAATAGGAAGCAACTTAAGTTTTCCTGCTTCCTGTTCTTAGTACTGTACTCATAGTTCCCAGACTCTCCATGGAATAGTGTCTACCACCTTCCCCATAATCAAAGATACCTTTTTAGCTACCTGGTCTGTGTGTAGTTTGTAGTGGCTGCTCCAGGCACAAAAATTCCTAGTTATGGCTCTGTTACTGCTAGCAATAAAAGACCCATATGTAGAAAAATGTTCACAGCAGGACTATTTGCAAAAATTTAAAAACTAGAAAAGAAAAATATGTGCACAAAGCCTGAAGAATGGCTCAACAAATTATATGGCACAGGGATAGAATGGAATGGGACTGAATCACAAAGAATTAAGAATATGACTAACTGAAACAGGAAAACTCATGAAATGAAGTAGAAGAAAACAGGAAAAGAAAAAAAAACATATGATGACTGCAACCAATGTAAATAAAAGAGACAACAAAACTAGTCAAAAAAAGTCAGTCAGAATCATATCACCAATGTTAAAAGACATATCTTTCTATTAACAAATTACAGCACATACACAATATCCTGCAAATCAGTGAAAATTACAAAAGAAGGCAATAGTTAATGTTGAGAGACACTGTGGGAAGACAGGCACATTGGTGCATTTTGGTAGAGCTGTGAAAGGTACAACCATTTTGAAAAGCAATTTGAAATTATGCAAGTAAAATGACTAAAATGTCCATTTGCTTTGACTCAGAGATTCTACTACTAGATTTATACCCCAAAGCGGCCATTGAAGGAAAAAAAGTCCCTATATATGCCAAAATATTCAAAGCTGTATTTTTTCTGATAGCAAAGAAGCAGAAACCAAGTAGATGCTCATCACTTGGACAATGACTAAACAAACTGTGGAACATGAATGTAATGGAATACTACTGTTCTGTAAGAAATGAGGAATGCAATGAATACAGAGAATCATTGAAGGTTTTCATGAGATAATACAGAATGAAATAAGTAAAGAAAATGTATACAACTATAACAATGTAAATGGAAAGAACAAAAGTGAATGTTGACAAAATTATAAATATCAATCATTGTTAAAAAGAAGATATAAGAAGATACCCACTCCTTTGCAGAGTTGGGAGGTCCACAGGTGTACTGCAAATATTTTCATACGTTTTCTATGTATAAATAGTTTTGCTGATAATTTTTTTCTCTCTCTTTTTCCCTTTAAAAATACTACTTGTCATATGAGATTGCTCTCTGGCAAGGAAAGGAGAGGGCAAACTAGGGGAAATTTTGGTAATATATAAAAAATATATCAATAAAAGTTTTATTTAAAAAATGGAAATCTTATTTCTATTTTAGAGAATGTATTTTGCAAAGAGATACGCTAGAAAGTATCTACCACAAAAAATGTACAAATACATTTTTTTGGGGGGGGGGGGCAGCTAGGTGGTGCAGTGAGTAGAGCGTCAGCCCTGGAGTCAGAAGGACCTGAGTTCAGATCCAGCCTCAGACACTTAATACACACAAACACACACACAAAAAAAACCTAGCCGTGTAACTTGGGCAAGTTACTTAACCCCAACTGCCCTCCAAAAAGCAAAAAAACAAACAAAAAAAACACATTTAGGAAGATTATAGATTACTGTTTAAAAGAGTAGGCGCCAGAAAACCACAAGAAGCTTCAGAAGGTGACTAGATATTTTTGTGTATGCATGTAAATACACACACACACACACACACACACACACACACACACACACACACACACAATATTTGACTCTCAATAACTATAGTTATAGGTATACCTATATAAATACATTTAGATGTTATATGTATAATACATATAAAACATAAAGATATATGGGGGAATATCAAACTATGTCAGAAATGAGTTGAAAATTACATTTTATGCTTTCTTTTAGGTTTAAGAGGCACAGATGCAAAATTTATATGTCAAGGCTCATTTAGTTGACATTAGATTTCTGAGCTTGTTAAAATTGTTATTTAAAAAATTTGAAATACTACTAAATACCACAATATTCTTAGAGTATTAAAATACCTAGTGATTCTGCTAGGAAATTTCCTATCTTATCCTCTTTTAGCATAATATAATGATCTGTTAACTCCAGAAGTCCAAACATGTTCCATAAGTTTCAGAGGAGAAGAGCCACCTCTTCAAATTCTCCCTCAGTACACAAAAAACCTCATTAGAAAACAGGTTAGAAAGGTGGAAGAAGCAGAGGGTGATGGGAAAATGGTCATCTATTGTAACCCTGCAAATCTACAACATGGCTTTCTTAGGGATTAGTTCTAGCAAAAGTCTTTATTCTTTACTAGAGCTATATAATGGATTCAGAAATAGTTAAAGATTCTTTTTATGCTAAGAAAAGCAAGAAAGAAACTAAGGATCTTTCATATCCCTTCTATTCTCAGAAAATTCATTTTCCATTTTCACCAGTCAAGACAAGAAAGTTCATTAAAAATCTCTTACCCATTCCAGAGTCTTTCTTGGTGCCATCTGATATGATGTCCACATGGTCACTGTCTACATCATAACTGAAGAAATCATTCAAGTAGGTTTTTGATCGCTGACCACCAAATACATATAAGCAACGGTTTTTCTGAAAATAGGAAAAAAAAAAACAGGGAAAAACGAGTAAAGAGAAAAGGGAGCAGTGATATAAAATAACAGCTAAAGATCAGTTCACAAAGACTTACTCTTTAGTGACCAAACTTTTAAGAAACTAGTTCTGATCAATGTTTGATAAGCTGCTCTGTCAGGTGCATGGGCTAAAAATGTATAGAGCCAATTCTTACAGTTTTACACTTATAAAGCAGAGCAGACAGGAAGATTGGCACAGTGGAAAGAGGCTATACCTTGGAGTCGGGAAGAGCCTGGGTTCAAGTTCTGTCATATTATCTGCATGACTAGGGATGAATTAGTCACAATTTCTCAGCATCCTAGGCAACCCTTTAAGACTATAAAGTTAATATGAAGCAGGAATACCTCCACAAGGATATAAACAAAAATCATAAGAGGGAGAAGGAGAGAAACTTTGGTGAAAATAATTAAGAGGAACAGATAATTTAGTGTTCCATTTTATTAGCATGAAAAGTGTGAGTTGAATTAGCATTAAGATGGAAAGGGGAAATAGGTCCTGTATCCAGATGGGTAACAGTGAAGCTTAATTTAAGAATCCCTGTTGAAGTGGAGAATGATATCTAACTAAAGTCCCTAGGCTAGCAAGGAAGGTCTCATATAAGCAAATAATGAATTGAATAAATGGGACTTTTTTCCCCTTATTTTGAAGGTAACAGAATAAATGCCAAAAATAAAGAAAAACCACAGGTATCTCCATTATTTATATGATTATCAGAAAGATAGAAATTTTAAATTTTGTACAAAATGAAATAGATTTTACCCTTTCTTGACTAAAGTGAAACAAACATTATGGTTTTTGTATTATAATCTCAATTGTCCTTACTGAGTGGAAAAGCATGCAGTGTCCTATGCGGGACTGGATGTCCTCAGGTCCAGCATTACACGAATCCTCTCGAAGAAGCTTCCATGTTTGACATTGGCAGTTAAAAGCAAATAAACCACTGAATTGAGGTTCACTGGCTCTACTGTCATCTACACTGCCATTACAAGTCAAAATTCTTCCTCCAAAAGTATAGATCATGTGTTTTTCAGAATCCATACACATCTGCATAAAGAAAATAAATTTATTTTAGTATGTTTTTGTCAACATGTTTAGGAGTTAATGTGATTATGCATACTTTTTAGAATTTCAGAGAATCTGTGCTTTGGTTTTAAAATTTTAAATTCAAGAAAACCACTACAGAGTGTCATGAATAACAAAAATATTTAAAACACTTAAAAGACATTGGTTGTTTTTAAAATACTACCCCAGATTTCACTTTTTCCAGTGGGAGTAATGTCCTGGATTAAAAAACTGAAGATTTTCTCCAAGTTTTACAACAGCTTTTATCAAAAGCAACAGACGCTACCGAACAACTGAAGCTGAACACTGATCCCATAACCACTTTTATCCTTTTGTACTTAGTTGTTGTTTTTTTAAAATTACTCTCCTAGACTACCATCTATCTGTGTTTGGTACTACCAATACTAACAATTCCCATTTGTTAATCACTTAATTTACAAATTACTTTCTTTATACTGTGAGGTACTTCAGATTACTATAAGCATTTTATAGATCATAGGTTCTTCAATCGAGAGCTGAAAGGCACCTCAGAAGTCATCTAATCTAATTTCCTCATGTTACAGATGGCTCTAAGAGCTGGTCCCTAAATGGATGCTTGAAAGTTATGATTTTTATAGTACGACTGATTTTAGGTACTTTTAAATATGACATTCTCATTCTAGGTTACTTTAAGTTTTACAATTCATATTTTTAAAATATTTCTATTTTAATAAGTATCACATATTTAATAAACATTCTTCTCTCCCTGCAACCCAGAGAACTTAACTAAGGAGAGATAAGCCAAATATCATAAGGTTTTAAGGGACATTTTCATATGACTTCAAGTAAGAATAAAATTCTTTCTCAAAGTATTTACCAGCCACAAAGTTCAGAATGGAAAGTAGATCAAAACTTGAATGGGATTTACATTTAAAGTTAAAATTATGCATATGAAAGCTACACCCAAATTGTATCTCTCTCCTCCCCTAAACACCACATTTAATACACATTTATCACAATGCCTGGCAAATAATAGGTACTTTAACGTTTACTGACTGATTTAGAAGATCACTGAATTTGGAGTCTGAGGACAAGTGCTCAAAATCTCAACCCCACTATTTAACTGAATGAACCTTGGTCAAATCACCGAATCTCTCTGGGCCTTAATGAGAGAGTTGGAATTGATGAAGATGATAATAATGCCAATGAGATGAAAATAACTAAAATTTATGATCTAATTGGCTCTTCTAGACCTTCTCCTGGGGGGGTAGGTACTATTATTATCACCATTTTACAGATGAGGAAACTGATGCAAACAGAGGTTAAATGACTTGGCTAGGGTCACACAGCTAGTAAGTGTCTGAGGCTAGATTTGAATTCAGGTCTTCTTGGCTCCTAGTTCAATGTTCTATCCCTTGGGACACTGATTTGAGGTACTTTCCTGCCTTAAATGAATTATCCTAAATAAATGAATAATTTTAGAATTTCCAACATCTCCTACCCAGGTCATTCACTTCTACAATTCCTATCTCTTTTCTTTCTCCCCTCTGATAAGGGCAGAATATGCAAAGCTTTGCAGTGGGTAGACATGGTCAAATTCTATTACCCAAAGGAGAGGTCTCAGATATGTGTCAAAATGGTTGAAAAGTTTAAGTCCCAACAATTTTATCAAGATTAAGATAACCCTTAATACACAGCTGAGTATGAGTCCTATATAACCCAGTTTAATCACTATAGCAAAGGCCTCCTCAATCCACTGTCTCACATTAGCCTGTCTCGAGTAAAAGCTCATTTGAGTCACAGAATCACATAAAATAATGCTGAGGGCCCTGGAGATGTCATAAAATATGATTAAGGAATTGGTAATTTCATCATACTCTGCTCTCACCAAACCACATCTTAAGTACTAAATTCAGTTCTTTGCATCATATTTTCATTGAATCAGTAAATACTTATTAAACACCTACTAAGTGCCAAGCAGTGTGCTAGGGAAACAAAAAGGGGCAAAAGGCAGTACGAACACTGTTGTCAAGCTGGAATGTACCTGAAGGAAGGTAACAAGGATAGTGAGGGGACTCAAAACAGCATAAAAAGAAAGAATTGTAAAAATTTAGCATATCTAAATATCTGTATCTACAACGTGTATGTGTGTGTGCATGTGTGTGACATCAAGGCTGATAGCATGATAGATGCCTTTTTAGTTTTTAAGGGTATTTACATGGAAGACAGACTCAATTTGCTTAGCTTGAAAAGATGGCAGAACTTGGAGAAATGATGATAGTCAGAAGTAAATTTTGCTTCATGAAGGAAAACCTGCTTTTTGCAAAAGTGGCATGTGCTACTTCAAAAAATGCTCAGTCATCCATTGTTGAAAGATTTAATGTAGAGGCTGGAAGGTCAAATACAAAGAATGTTATTGTTATTTTTTTAAAGCAATTGGGGTTAAGTAACTTGCTCAAGATTATATGGCTAGTCATTGTTTATATGTGGGTGCTCATTTTCTGAGGCCGGATTTGATCCCAGGTCATCCCAATTCCGACTGCGCCACCTAGCCGCCCCTAAAGAATATTATTTTAAAAGGGGATTTGTACTTAGGAGTTTTAGACTAGATGACCTATTACATGACTTAAAAAAAAACAAACTACTAATATACCTATGCAAATTCTCTTTCATACACACATACACACACACACAAGAAAGGAAGCATTGAAGTTACAGACCCAGAATTAAAACTATACTTTTCAGATAGCATATTTAGTGCTCTGAAATATTCTTGCAATTCTCTTTTCTGATATTACTGTTTAATGTATTTGTAACAATTTCATATGCTATAAATTATAGCATTTATATTTTCATTTGGTATTTTATTGTTCCCTGTGCATATGTCAGTTCATTTCAACCAACATTTATTAAACATCAGATTATGTGCATGGCACAATGCTAGGTGTTAAGGACATGAAGAGAAAAATGAGACTATTCTCAAGGAATTTTCTTTGAACTGTGGGGATACATTATGTCTATAGATCAGTAGGTACAAGGTAATTCAAGGAAGGAGAGAACCCTAACAATTCAGGGTATCAGGGAAGACCTCATGGAGGGGATGCCACCTAAGCATAAGGTGGGAAGATAAGGATTCAAGGAAGCAGAGATAAGGAAAAGAGGAAAAGCAATTAGAGAAAGGTCACCAAGATGATACACAAAGATGGGCAATTTCCCACAAGTATTCCACTTTTGTGTTCACAAACACTGACATTCATTTATCTGACCTTTACCTATCATTCCACCTTGCTCTGTGGAATGACATCCAGCTCTATTCTTCATCATTACCATGATCTCCAAACCCAAAGCCTTCAGATCTTCCACTCCTACAGTAGCAACACTCTTCTCCCTTCCCTATTGCTACAGTTTGGTGAATCAGTTCAACTTTACATTATCTTATTTTAATCTCTTGCCTCCTTATTCCATCATTGATCTTGCCCTAACAAGCCTCAGTCTTAGATTACTTCCACTTATATGTTATAGAATGAAGCTGGAGAAAATCATGAAATCATGCTAAGTACACTACAAATATATTTTACATTATTTCAGGTGGGTCCAAACCTCTTTGTCTCTCATCAAACTTCCCATTTCGTCCTTTACTCTCCACTAAGCATCATGCCTCTCACTCTTTACAAAAAAAAAATTGAGGCCATTGACAAAAAGCTTCCTCTTCTACCACTCTCAACTCGCATGACTCAAACACAGTTTGTCACTATCTCCTTCATCCTCTGGGCCTGTAACTTTGCCAGAGCAAACCTTTTTACATACATTGGATTCCATCATGTCTTCTGTAACAGACTATCCTTCTATCATACCTACTCTCTTCAATCTTCCATCTCTCTTTACTGGTTCCTTCTAGGGTGTCAAAAACATGTCTATCTCCTTCATCCTTAAAAAAAAAAAAAAAAAGAAAGAAAGAAAGAAAAGAAAGCCCTCACTTACTATCCATGCTAGTAATCTTCCTATAACTCTTCTCAACTAAACTCCTTGAGAAGGGCGTCTACGACTGCTAAGTCACCCAATTTCTCTCTTCTTAAACTTCTGCAATCTGACCTCCAGCAGTTACTATTCAACCAAAACTTCTCTTTCAAAGCCAGAAAAGATCCAATTTTTAAAATTAATTTATTAATCCAACAATTAAAGCTCTCTTCACAATCCTCATTCTTCCTGAGGTCTCTGAAACCTCTGACATTGCTCACCACTTTCTCTTCCAGGATTCTCTTCTCTGTTTTCATGATACTGCTCTCTACTCCAGTCTCCTTTGCTAGATCTCCCTCCAGGTGTCATCTACTAATCAAGGTCCTGTTCTGAACTATTCTTCTTTCTCTGTCTCTAGTATCTTACCCAGTGATCTCTTCAAGTTCCCAAGAGTTCAATTACCATCTCTATGCAGAAGACTATGAGATCTATATCCAGTACTACCATGTTTTCCAGACACCCAATCTTGAATGATCAATAAGCCTCTTTTCAACACCTTGAACTTCAGGTATCTCAAACATGTTGAAAACAAAGTCTAAAACAAATTCGTTATCATTCCCCCCAAACCTTCCCTTCTTTAAAAAAAAATTCCTTATTCCAGTCAAATGCACCACCAGTCAATACACCTAGTCACCAAGGCTTGCACCCTAGGCTATGGGTCATCCTTGAATCCTCGCAGCACTTATCCCACATATTCAATCTCTTTCCAAGTCTTGTAGTTTTTGTTACAACATCTCTCCTATACATTTTTTCTTTCTACTCAGCCTCCACTCTGGTAGAGGTTCTTGTCCCCTCATGCCAGAACTACTCCAATTGTTGAGCACAACTCCACCTTCCCTTTCCCCTTCCCCTTCCCCTAACTGATCTGTAAACAGGCAACTCATGGGTGGGAATTTCAGCCTAGGGTACACTTCGATGTACACTGACCAATCACGGTTTGTAGTTTCCAAAAACCTGCAGGCTGTCCTTGCCAATACTGTCTGATTTGGGTAACCATGTAACCCCAACAGTCCCTCGGCAATAAATCCACTTCCAAATTTTAATCTCAGGAATCTTCTGTCTCGCTCCTTTAAGGTCAACACAATAAACTCTGGTTGGTCTCTCTGTCTCATCCCAGTCCCTTTTCTTTTCTTTTCTTTTTTTTTTAATTTGAAACATTTAATCCTAAGACCTTGAATTTCAGATCCATTTCCTTCCTCCCTTGTCACCCATTCCCTCTGGGAAGATAAGTAATTCAGTATATGTTGTACATGTCTAGCTATGCAAAACATTATCATAGTAGATATATTGTACAAGGCTGCTTATAATTCCCTCCCACTCATCCCACCCCCCACCTGATCCATTCCCTATTTGATCCTGTCCCTCTTCTATAGTGGGTACTTCCAGCCTCCCCTCCCCCCAAGGATGCCCTCCCATCCATCATCCTTCCTCTCATCCCTCTTCCCCCTATTCTGCTGCAGGTTGAGATATCCCATTTAGTATGTATGTCATTCTCTCCCTGAACCAAATTCAATGAGAATGTGGTTTTGCCTTTTTGCCTTCCTATTCTTCCCCTCCCTTGCAACCACTTCCCCTTGCTTCTTCTACATGAGATAGTTTACCCTACCCTGTCTCTCCCCATCTCCTCTTGCCACTTTCCTCTCTCACCTCATAATTTCACCCCTTGAGTATCCTCCCTTCCCAACAAATTCAACCTATGCCCTCTATCCATGTATAACTGTAAACATATACACACACATTCACATATGTATTCATATGACCATATACCCTTCTTCCATTATTTTCATAGTGAGAAAGATTTCATCAGTCACAGTTATTGCTTTTCCATATAGGAATGTAAATAGTTCAACTTTGATAAGTTCCTTTTGATTTCTTTTCCCTGATTACCTTCTCAGGCATCTCTTCCTTCTTGTGTCTGGATGTCAAATTTTCAATTCAATTCTGGTTTTTTCCTCAAGAATGCTTGAAAGTCCTCTATTCCACTGAATGACCATATTTTCCCTGAAACAAAATACTCAGTTTTGCTGGGTAGGTGACCCTTGGGTTCATTCCCAGTTCTTTTGCCCTCTGGAATATCATATTCCATGCCCTTCGATCCCTCAGTGTAGAAGCTGCCAGGTCCTGGGCTATTCTGATTGTGTTTCCACAATATTGAAATTGTTTCTTCCTGGCTGCTTGTAGTATTTTCTCCTTGATCTGGGGATTCTGGAACCTGGCTATAATATTCCTGGGAGTTTTCTTTTTGGGATCTTTTTCAGGAGGTGATCGGTGGATTCTTTCAACCTCTATTTTGCCCTCTGGATCTAAAACTTCAGGGCAATTTTCCTTGAGAATTTCTTGAAGGGTGATTTCTAGGTTCTTTCTTTGATCATGGCTTTCAGGTAGTCCAATAATTTTTAAATTGTCTCTCCTGGATCTATTTTCCAGGTCAGTGGTTTTCCCATGAGATATTTCACATTGCCTTCTAATCTTTCATTTGTTTGGATCTGCTTAACAGCATCTTGATTTCTCATAAAGTCATTAGCTTCCATTTGCTCCAGTCTAACTCTGAAGGAATGAATCTCCTCAGTGAACTTTTGAGATTCTTTTTCCATCTGGCAAATTCGACTTTTTAAGGCATTCTTCTCCTCATTGCCCTTTTGGGCCTCCTTTGCCATTTGAGTTAGTTTATTTTTTAAGGTGTTGTTTTCCTCAGTCAGGCTGTTGACCCTCATTTCATACTTTTCCTGCATCCTTCTCATTTCTCTTTCCAATTTTTCCTCCACTTCTCTTATTTGATTTTTAAAGTCCTTCTTAAGGTCCTCTATGGCCTGCAACCCACTCATGTTTTCCCCTGGGGCTTTTGGAGCAGGACTTCTGACCTCACAGTCCTCTTCCCCTATGCTTCGACCCTCTTTGCCCCCAAAGTAGGAGTCTAGGGTTGCATTTTTCTGTTTAATTTGTTTCCTTTGCCTTGGCATGTTTCCACTTAATTACTTGACTTTTGGGCTTGTTGCCACAGTATGGCTTTGGCCAGATAGGTGAATTTTCGTCCCAAACGTGTGGGGGACAACTTCCGTTTCTGGCAAGCTGTAAACCCACCCACGACTTCCACCCTAGATCACAATCCAGATCCAGGGAGGTTAAAGCAAGAGCGATTACCCCCCAAGACTGATCGCTGGATCTCCCTACAGTTTGCAGGCCAGGAGCTGGAGCTGCCTCTGAAAACTACAAAATGGGGTGTCTCCTCAGTGGCTTCTAGCCCCCAGGGGAGGAAGCCGACACGTTCCCCAAATACTGGTCCCAAAGTCCATAGGGCACTAACCTCTCACTTTGTCCTAGGCATGTCTATGTTGATAATTCTGGAATCGCCACAGCTGTTGGTGTTCTGGGGTCCCTCCAGCCAGCTGCTGGCCCTGCCTCCCTGGGGCTAAAACCCGGACTCTACTCAGGCAGACCTGTGCTCGCCTCCACACTCTGCCCACTGCACTGCCGGCTCCCAGAGCACTGCGCTGGTCCTTCCTGCAGGGCTGCTGGGCTGTCCTCAGTGGGAGGTTAGCTTCTCTGTGTCGTTCTGTGGGTGCTGGGGCTCCAGGAGTTGTTCAGAGTCCCCTTTTACATAGTTTGGAGGTAATGTGGGGGCAGAGTGGCTTGGACGTGCTGTTTCTACTCCGCCATCTTGGCTCTGCCCCTCCATTCCAGTCCCTTTTCAATTCAGCTAACAAAGTGATTTTACTAAAGTATAGGTCTGGCCATGTCACCTCACTTTTCAATAAATTCCAGAGGCTCCCTATAACTTCCAAGATGAAGTATTAAATTCTGTGACCAGCCTTTAAATTCCTTCATCATCTGGCCACCTCCTATCTGCCTAGTCTTCTTTTACTTTGCTTCCTTTGACGGACTCTTATGATCTAATGGTGTTTCTTGGATGCTATTAGCTATCTTACAACTCCATGCCTTTTCACTGACTATCTCAAGACTGGAATGTTCTTATATTTTTTGGATCACTGCCTTCCTTCAAGACTCATCTAAAATAGACCTTTTGCAAAAAGACTTTTATGTTCCCCTTCCTACCACCATCCCTTTTTCAATAGAAGTCCCTTTTTACAAAGTATTTTGTATACACATAATTGTTTGCTTGTTATCTCTTCCATTATACTGACTGAACTCCTTGAGGGTATGGACAGGTTTGTTTGTTTGTTTGTTTTACTTTTTTGCTTTTCCTCAGTGCTTATTACTATGGTGACTGGCACAAAGCAAGCATTTAATAAATGCTGCTTGACTGATTAAAGGAGTATGAGATTGTGCCAAGAGTATTGCTTGAGGGAAGCAAAAATATTTAACAGAGAGAAGACTTCAGAAGCTATATGATGATAAATGTCTTCAAGTATTAGAAGGGTGATCATGTGAAGAGAGATTTATTAGGTTTGGGAACAACATGCAGAACCTTCAGACAAGAAGATTTAGACGAAAGGGAAAGAAAATCTTCCTAAAAAATAAAGTTATATAAAAGTGGAATGGGCTGCCTCTGTGCAATAAGTTCCCTCACAGAGCTTTCCAAATAAGTGGGATAACCACTTGTCAGGTATGTGCCAGAGGATGTTCTTGTTGGTATATGAGCTGAACCAGATGGTTGCTTAGTTTCCTTCCAGCCTTGACATTGGTGAAGACAATTTATATGATTCACTATTATAATTTAACTTTATATACTTCAGAAAACAGATATACAAGAGAAAGTCTAAGTATAAAAAATTTAATTATGCCATTTCTACTTCCTTAAATCACACAAATCCAATTCTTCATAAAATAATTCTGCAATGCCTCCTTGTTCCATAGTGTACCTGAACAAGAGCCATAATTACACAAGAGATAAATCTAATAGTCTATGTAAGAAAAAATCACATGGGGAGCCAAGATGGCGGAGTAGAAACAGCTCATCCAAGCCACTCTGCCCCCAGATTCCCCCCAAACTATGTAAAAGGGGACTCTGAACAACTTCTGGAGCCCCAGCACCCACAGAACAACACAGAGAAGCTAACCTCCCGCTGAGGACAGCCCAGCAGCCCGGCAGGAAGGACCAGCACAGCAGTCTGGGACCTGGCAGAGCGCAGAGCGCAGGGAGCCGAGCCAAGCCCAGGTCCCCGTGAGCCGAGGTTTTAGCCCCAGGGCGGCAAGGTCAGCAGCCAGCTAGAGGAACCCCAGAACACCAGGAGCTGTGGCGACTCCAGAATTATCAACATAGACATGCCTAGGACAAAGTAAGAGGGGAAAATATGGTCATTCAGTGGAATAGAGGACTTTCAAGCATTCTTGAGGAAAAAACCAGAATTGAATAGAAAATTTGACATCCAGACACAAGAAGGAAGAGATGCCTGAGAAGGTAATCAGGGAAAAGAAATCAAAAGGAACTTATCAAAGTTGAACTATTTACATTCCTATATGGAAAAACAATAACTGTGAGTGATGAAATCTTTCTCACTATGAAAATAATGGAAGAAGGGTGTGTGGTCATATGAAAAAAAAAAAAAAAAGAAAAAATCACATGGATGAATAATGATTACTGTCCAGACTATGACATGCAACTACACTGGTATATTAAAAATATAAAAAGACCTACAGGGAAGGCTCTAGCAAGTTGAGTACCTCCTTCTATGAGAAGGGACGAAAGGAATACGTACTTATGCCTACAAATGGGAGGAATAATCAGGTGAGATCAAAGAATTATTCAAATACTGAAGTATAAACACTTATTTACAGTGTTAATACACTGTAAGTTTGCAGCTCTCTACTTAGCTATTTCCAGGACAAAGGCTTTATGTTTGTGCTGGTTAAGATTAATAGTTTCCATCAATATTTAAATCTGACCTGAAAATAGGTGTTTTCACATAGCCAAGAAGGCCCTAATCTATGTCACAGGCTGTGAATTTAACCCTTCTAGTTCTACCTTTCTGATCATATGAATTTCTCTGAGGTAGTTTCCTCCTGGTGGGAGGATACCCTACTTGACAAGGTTATTTAGGGAAAGTTATAAGGTTCAATTGAGAATGCATGTGTTGGACTTTGCAGACCTTAAAATGCTGTATAAATGTCAGTTATTATTGGATCAATTCATCAAGGATCTCTGATTTTACTGGGGTGGGAACTACCTCCACAAAAGGAGATTACAATCTATGTAATTACTGTCTACAGTATGAGAGGTGCCCAAAGGATCAGAGAGAGTAAGTGATATCACACAGGTATTAAGGAAGGGTCAGAGAGATTCTGAGTCAGAAAGGCATAGATCCATATCCAACACTCTTTTTACTATATCATGCTGCCTTTAATTATTAGTGCTATAATCCTAAACTAAGCTAATTTAAGAGAGAGACAGAGATGGAATTCTATGCTAAGAGGACAAAAAAGGATAAAACAGTCTTATGTTGCATCTCTCCCAGCTTAAGATGGTCCTGCTCTCTGAATCCCTCTTTTACTTTTCCAAACTTGGTCTCTTTACTGAGCTTCAGAGTTCCATCACCAACTGTCTGCTCGTCATTTCAAGCTAAATATTTCATTCATGACATTTGTATCCCCAGTTTCTAGCACAGTGTCTGTCATTTAATAGGTACCCAACAAATGTGTGTTGACTTCTAAATCATTGATGTCTCAGAAACATCTTACACTAGTTATGTCCCAAACATAACTTAATCCTCTTTTCCTCCATACTATCATCTTTTCCAAATTTCCCTATTTCTCCTTGAAACATTACCAATCTTCAAATCTCCCAGATTTATAACACTTAGTTCCTCATATAACCAGTTTTCAAATCTTGCCATGCCAAAACAGCCATCACCTTAGTTTAGGCCTTCATCACCTCTTGCCTACACTACTACAATGGACTTGTAATTTGTCTCCCTGACTCACATCTTTCTTCCTAGTCCAGTTCATTCTTGACAGAGCTGTTAAAGTAACTTTTCCTAAGCACAAAGATGACCATGTAATTCCCCTAAGTAAATTCCAGGGGCTCCCCACGTAATCATTCTATATTTGGCTTTGAAAGTTCTTCACGAATGTCTACCTCTATGCACTACTCCCCTTTCTGTGCTCAAAAGTACAGTGAAATTGTCCATTTCCTATCTTCATGTGCCTTTGCACTGGACAACAGTTTACTCAATCCTCATTTCCAAACAACTGAATCATTCTTCTCCCTCAAGAAAATGCTCAAATGTCACCTCTACAAAAATCTTTTCATGATACCCCACAACTATTATTGGAAAATGTCTCTCATTAATAAATGCTTCTTTGTTGATTATTATATAGAGGTCTGAAATTTTGCAATTTAAAAATTTTTACTCTTTTTTTTCTTCTATTGCTGCATTTTGGGGAAAAGAAACTATTTTTACTTTCAGTTTCAAACTCTATCTCCCTTCAAGCCCTTACCTGACCCACTGAGAAGGCAAGATATAAAACCCATTTTATATATATATATATATATATGAATCATATTAAAAAATTCCTGCATTAGACATATAACTTAAAAAAATATTTTTTAAAAATGCCTCAATCTACACTGAGTCTATCAGTTCTCTCTTTGGAAGTGGAAAGCATTTTATATCTTAAGCCCTTTGGAGTTGTAGATTATTATGATGATCAGAGTTAATAAGTCATTCACACTTGATGATCTTTACAATATTGATATTATTATGTAGACTGTTCTGGTTCTGCTCACTTTACTTTCAATCAATTTATAGCCATCTTCCTAGGTTTTTGTGAAACTATTTGCTCCATCATTTCTTACCACACAATAATATTAACACTTTCTGATACCCTAAGTTGTTTGGCCATTTTCCAATTGATAGGCATATCAATTCTTTGCCCCCAATAAAAGAGCCACTATAAATTTGTATATATGGGTCTTTTTCCTTTTATTTTGATCTCCTTAGGGTATAGAGCTCATTATACCCCTTTGGGCACAGTTCCAAATTATTCTCCAGAATGGTTGCATTAGTTCACAAATCTACCAACAGTGCATTAACATCCCTACTTTTCCACATCTCTTCAAGCATTTGTCATTTTCTCTTCTGTCATCTTACCAATCTGACAGGTGTGAGGCAGAACCCCAGAGTTATCTTAATTTGCATTTCTCTAATTATTAGTGATTTATAGTTTTTTCATATGACTATTGATAGCTTTGATTTCTTCTGAAAACTTCCTGTTTGTATCCTTTGACTATTTACCAACTGGGGAATGACTCCAATATTTATAAATTGGGCACAGTTCTCTATCTGATAAGACCTTTAAGAGAGATACTTGCAGCAAAGATTGCTTCCCAGTTTCCTACTTAACTTCTAATCTAAATTATTAATTTTACCTCCCATAAGTCTTAATATATGCCATTTGGTTGTAAACTCTTCCCCTGTCCATAGACCAGCTACGTAATTTTTGTAAGCTTCCCTAATTTACTTATGATATCAACTCATATCTAAAAAGCACGAGCCCATTCTGGGCTTATTTTGGTATTATTGGTCAATACTGAGTTTCTACCAGACTATGTTCCAATTTTCCCAAAAGTTTTTGTTCAAAAAAGAGTTCTTGTTTTAATAGCTAGGATCTTCAAATCTAAAAAAATACTAGGTTACTGTATTAATTTACTTAGTTATATTATGTATATATAGTTTAGTCTAAGCTATTAAACTGACCAAATACCCTATTTCTTATCCAATACCAAATTGTTTGGATGTTAACCACTTTGTATAATATAGTTTGAGATCTGGTACTGTTAGTATTCTTCCTCCACATTTTTTCAGATTCCCTTAAAAGTTTTGACCTCTTGTTCCTCCAAATGAATTTTATGTTTTCTAGTTCTATAAAGTAATTTTTTAGTAGTTTGACTGGTATGGCACTGAACAAATTAATTTAGAAATTGTTATTCTTGTTATATTGATTTGGCCTATCCATGAACAATTAATATTTCTCCAATTATCTGCCTTTATGTGTAGAGTATTTTGTAATTGAGTTCATATAGTTCCTCTGTGTGTCTTGGCAAGCAGACACCCAAGAATTTTACCCTGTTTGAAATTATTTTAAATGGAATTCTCTAACTGCTAGGTTTTGCTAGTTAGGGAAATGCTAGTGATCTGTGAAGGTTTATTTCATATCCTTTAATACTTCTAAAGTTGTTAATTGTTTCAATTAGTTTTTTAGCTAACTCTCTAGGGTTCTCTATCCTTACAACTTCTATAAAAAGAGGTAGTTTTGTTTCCTCATTGCCTATGATTATTCCTTTCTTTTTCTTATCTTATTAATACAGCTAGCATTCTAGTACAATATCAACTAATAAGGTGATAATGGACATCCTTGCTTCAACTCTGATCTTACTGAAAAGGCTTGTAGTTTATCCTCACATTCCTGAATTTAGATGTGTACTACCTATCATTTTAAGAAAAGCTTCATTTATTTCTTCTTCTTCTTTTTTTTTTTTTTGCTTTTTGGAGGGCAATTGGGGTCAAGTGACTTGCCCAAGGTCACACAACTAGTTTTTGTGTTAAGTGTCTAAGGTCTGATTTGACATCAGGTCCTCCTGACTCCAGGGATGGTGCTCTATTCACTGCATCACCTTGCCACCCCAAAAAGCTTCATTTATTTCTAAGCTTTCAATTAAAAACAAAACAAAAAACAGATAATCTAGATGTGACCCCTAGATATGAACCCAGCCATGTCAAAGGTTTGACATACCTACAAAGAAGAGTAGGGAATGTTGGACTCTACTCCACTTTACCCTTCCCTTCATTGATTTGTAAAACAGACAACTCAACCTTCCCTTTCCTTCATTGATTTGTAAAGCAGGCAACTCAACCTTCCCTTTCCTTCACTGATTTGTAAAGCAGAGAACTCCACCTTCCTCTCCCTTAATTGATCTGTAAACAGGCAGGACCACCACCCCCTTCCTTTCCCTGGATTGATCTGTGGGTGGAAGTTCCAGCCTAGGGTTTTGGGGGGTGGGGGTGGGGGTGGGGATTCAAATGTATACCGACCAATCACTAATTGTAGTTTCAAATGTACACTGACCAATCACTATAGTTTCAGCTTACATCACAGTAATTTCAGTTTGTGTAACCTGGCTATGGAACCTCTATAAATCTGGCACAATGTCAGTGCCAAAGGACTGACTGATTTGGGCATGTACCCCAACAGTCCCACGGTAATAAAATCCACTTTTTAAATTAAAAACAAAAACAAAAACAAAAACAAAAACCAGAAATGGGTATTTCATTTTGTCAAAAGCTTTATCTGTATCTATTAACATAACTATATGATTTTTGTTGTTTTTATTACTCAAATTATCAATTATGATCATGGTTCTTCTACTAGTGAAGCAGTCTTGCATTTTTGGTATAAATCCAACATGATCATAGTGTATGATCTTTCTGATATACTGCTGCAATCTCCTTGCTAGTATTTTTTATTTATATATTATATAAAATATTATAATATATATATTTATAATATAATATAAAGACAAATTTTTACATTCATTTGAAAATGTTGAATTGCAAATTTTCTCCCTCCCTACCCTTCTATCCTCCCTAATATAATAAGCAATTTGATATGGGTTACAGATGTGTAATCATACAAAAAATATTGCATATTAGTTATGCTGTGAAAGAAACAGACCAAAAAAAAAAATCAGGAAAAAAAATAAAGTGAGAAAAGTATGTTTTGATCTGAACTCAGATTCCTTATCAGTTCTTTCTCTGGATGTGAAAAGCATTTTTTCTCATGAGACCTCTGGATTGTCTTGGATCACTGTATTGCTGGGATAAGTTATTCACAGCTGATCACTATACAATGTTGCTGTTACTATGTACCATGTTCTTTTCATTCTGCTCACTTCACTTTGCATCAGTTCATGCTTACTAGTATTTTCTTTAATTTTTTTACATCAACATGAATTAGGAAAACTGGTCTATGGTTTTCTTTCTGTTTTTTCTTTCCATGGATTAGGTATCAAAATCAAATCGTGTCAAAGAAGGAATCTGATAGGACTCTACCTATTTTAAAAACAGTTTTAAAAAACAGTTTACATATTACTGGAATTAATTGTTCTTTTAATGTTTGGCAGAATTTGCTTGTAAATCCATCAGATGGTGGTGCTCCCTTGGGGAGATCATTTATGGCTTGTTCAATTTCATTTTCTAGGATAGGGCTATTTAACTATTCTCTTCCTCTGTTAATCTGTGCTATTTATATTTTTATAAATTGTCATCCATCTCATTTCGATTGTCAATCTTACTTGTGTATAACTGGGCAAAATAATTTTGTTTTATTTAAACCCATTTAATTTCATCTTCATTGGCTGAGCACTTAACCTTTTTCATTTTCGATACTAGCAATTTGGTTATTTGGGGGCGGGGGGGAGCAAGGGGAAGGAATGGGAATTTGAAGGCCTTCCCTGCTTTGAAAGTAAACTCTGCCCCCTAGTAGGCTGAATGTAATCACATGGAACCTGAGATGGAGGGAATTTGCTGAAAGGTGGAGCAGATCCCACAGGAAGCTTCCCTTCTGTGAAGATAAACTCTGTCCCCTAATAGGCTGAATGCAGTCACATGGAGCCTGTGGTGGGAAGAGTTTGCTGAAGGGAAGCAGAGTACACAGGAATCTGGGAATCAGAGCCAAAGAGATGATGGGAGAGATAGGAGGTTGACACAAGGAGATAGAAAGGTTTATGAGTAAATATTGGTCTTGTATTGGTTTGTGGGAAGGCTGAAGGATGCTGTGGCTCTCAGTGTTATTATGGCTTCTATGATGGAATTGGCTTGCTGGTTTTGGGATTTGGTTTTCTGGTGTCTAATAAATGCTTCAGGTCTATCCTCCACGTGGAGAGTTTGTTATATTTTGTGATCGAACATCATGCTATATTTATAGTCACAGTCTTTAATGTGATCATGGGCACTGTAAATATTGCACTGGTGCTACAATGGGGTAAGGAAATCAGGATGAAATATCTTTCCCAGGTTCACACAGCTAGTAATTGTCAATTGTCTCAGGCCACATTTGAACTCAGGTCCTCCTGATTTCAAGGCTGGTGCTCCATATACCTAGCTGCCCCTTGGTTATCTTTTTTAAAGTAAAATTAGCCAATAGTTTATCTGATGGTGTTTTCCTTCCTAAAATGAATTTAGTTTTATTAGTCACATTGGTTTTAGGGATTTTTTTTTTTAAGCTTTCAGCCTTAATCTCTTCTTTTATTGTCAGGATTTCTACTGATGTTTAGATGAGGATTTTTAATTTGTTCTTTTTCTATTTATTTTTTAAGTTGCATACCCAATTCATTAATCTGGTATTTCTCTTTTATAGATCCACAAATATTACTTTCCTCTATTTCTCTTACTTGATTTTAAAAATCCTTTTTGAGCTCTTCCATGGCCTGTGAATGAACTCGTATTTTCTTGGAGGCTTCTGATGCAGGAGCTTTGACTTTGTCTTCTTCTGGTGATATGTTTTGATCCTCTTTGTCACCAAAGTAAGATTCTATAGTCTGAATTTTTTTTTTTTACACTATTTGTTCATCTTCCCAGCCAAATATCTGACTTTCTAGTTCTTTGTCAGGGTAGGACTCTGCTTCCAGTGGGAGTGGGGATGGGTGTACTGTCCCAGGTTCAGGGATTTTGTATCAGCTGCTCCATCTCCCACTGTCTGTGGGCCCAGAGTTCCAGAAGCAGCTGCTGCTGCTGTCACTGCCACTGCTACTACTCCAGGGCCGGGGCTGGACCCCAGGCAGACTTAGTTCTTCTTTCACCCAAGTCCCATAGAGTTTTCCCACTGATTTTCTATACTGTCTTTGGTGTTTGTGGGTTGAGAAGCCTGGAAACCACAACAGTTGCAGTGATTCAATACCCTGGGGCCTGGTCTGGCCCAGTTTGCCTGGCCCCTGCCTCACTGCCCTCTGCTCCCAGGCCCATTGCAATATACCCTTCCTATCATCCTTCCAGGTTGTTTTAGGCTGGAGATTTGCTTTATTCTGTCGTTTTGTGGGTTCTGTAGCTCTAGAATTTGTGTAGAGTCATTTTTACAGGTATTTGGAAAGGTTTGGGGGAGAACTCAAGCAAGTCCCTGCTCTTACTCTGCCCCTCCTTTTAAACTTAAAACTTGTAAAGTAAAATCCAGTCCTTTATTTTAAGTCTGCATCCTTCTGTTTCAAATGTCTCTTGTGAATGATATATTGCTGGATTCTTCTTTCTAATCCATTCTGCTATCCTCTTCCATTTTAAGGATGGATTCAGCACATTCACAGCAATAATCTTGGGCCCCTCTTAAAAATCAGTTTTACTTCTGATCAATGCCAACCTTATCCCCTCCCTCTTAGCTTACCTCCCCTCAATCCTGTTTCTTTCTCTTAGCCTCTTCTATGCCTACTGCCTTGTTGGATCAAGATGAATTTCTATACTCAATGTGTGTGTGTGTCTTCTGCCATTTTTGAACTGTTTCAGATGAACGTGCCTGCTCCCCCACCTTTCAATCTAAAAACTTCCTGACATCCCTCTTTTGTGTGAGATACTTCCCCCTATTCTTCCTTTCCTTTCTCCCTTTTTCTCTTTCATTTTTCTTTTGAGATCATCTCAACACAATAGACTCACATCAAAAGCACTTCTCTAAGTAGACGCCTTCTAACTGTCCTAATGATGAATAAAATTATGAGGGAGTTACATGAAACTATGATAACAATGGCAAAGTTCTTAGGGGTTACATTTAATATTTGTTCATTTGAGAATGTAAATGGCTTGTTTCTATTAAATCTCTTATGATTTCTTACTATATTTATTTTTTTATGTTTCTCTTGAGTCTTTATCTTTAAAAATTATCTTTCCTTCATCTATTTTCCAGGTGAGTCATTTATCCTATGAGAAATACCACATTTTATCCTGTGAGAAATACCACATTTTAGTCTTTTTACTTTGTTTTACTGTTCCCTGATTTCTCATGGATTCATTAGCTTCCCCTTGACTAGTTCTGATTATTAAGGAGATATTTTCTTCAATAAGCTTTTGTACCTCTTCTACCATTTAGCCAATTCTGATTTTTAAGGAGGTACTTGTTTGTACCTCTTTTGAGAAGATATTCTCTTTTCACAATTTTTTTCCATAGCTTCCACTCCTTTGCCATTTTTTTCCTCTAGTGTTCTTATGTATGTTTTAAAATCTTTTGGATTTTTTGCCTTTTTGATGGGGGGGTGTACTGGTCCTCTTTCTTTAGTTATTCTAGGAATTCTTGGGCTTCTGTCCTAACTTCATTTTTTTCTTTGAGTCTTTGCTTGCAAATGTTTTCAAGTAATTTTCTTCTTTTGGAGTTGTGTCTTAAGCTTCCCTCTCACTTTTAGAGCTTTTAATTGTCACATTCTTTTTTGTTGTTCTTTGCTCATTTTTCCAGCCTATTTCTTAAATTAATTTAGAGGCATATTTTGGGAGAGCTCAACAGAAATGCTCACTTCACTCTTTCATCTTGGGTCAGTCTCCACTGAGGAATTTTTTAATCTACCTGAGTCACTCAGATCCACAAGATTAAATATCTCAAGTAGGCTTTCTACCATCTCTTGAAAAATTACAAATGTTCTTTTTGATCTTTTTTTCCAGAAAATTTATTTCCATTGCACGAGTTATTTAATCACTAAACAAATATTAACTTGTTTACTAAGTATCTAGGAAATATCACAGCTGTCAATCACTTTGGGCTTACACTGACAACTTTCTCTCAAACTTGTTTTTAAATATTACCTGAATATGGAGCTTTAAAGCTAACAAATATAATGAGTTTTTTCCCTTCTAAAAATTATCCATTTTCAACATTTAAAAAAAATGTGTTCCAAATTCTCCTTCCCTCCCACTTTTTCCCCATTCACTGAGAAGGAAAGCAATATATCAATTATACATGTGAAATCATGTGTTTCCATATTCTCTCTCTCTCTCGGCAAAGGGGGGGGGGGAGAAAGATGAATAAAGTGAAAAAATACTTCAGATTACACTCAGAGCTCATCAGTGCTCTCTAGAGGTGGATAACACTTTACATCATGAGTTTGGAACTGTCTTTCACAGCTGATCACTGTTATAATATCACTGTTACTGTATACAATGACCTCCTGGCTCTGCTCATTAATTTTGCAAACATCAGTTCACATAGATCTTCTTGGATTTTTCTGAAACCATTACCCTCATCAGTTCTTATAGTACAATATTATTCCTTTACAATCACGTAACCACAATTTCTTCAATCATTCCCCAATAGATGGACATCCCCTCAATTTCAAATTCCTTCCCAACACAAAAAGAAGTGCTATAGTTTTGTAAATACAGGTCAAATATAATGATTTTTTAAACCATTTTTAGCAACACTGAAACACTGTTTTCTTACACAGACCTCAAAAACTATGAGGTCATATAATTCAATTCAAAATGTCTAATGGTTCCCAATTACTTCAGAAATAAAATTCATGTTTCTTATTCTAGTATGCAAGATCCTTTCTAACCTATCTCACCCACCTTCCAACTTTTATCTCAAACTAAGCTTCTCCAAATTCTCCACTCTAGCTGAAATAGATCACATGCTGTTATATGCCTTCCTGACTCCTTAATGCATGCTATTCCTTATTACTTTAAAGAAAAAAATCACGTGTGTATATTCAGCAAAAATCTACCTTCTCAGTCTCCCAACCACAACCTGCTCCACCAATAACAAAAAAAAAAAAACCTAGTATAAACATATATAGTACGTATAGTAAAGCAAAAGAAATTTGAACATTGGTCATGTTCTCCTTAGACTGTCCTCCCTCCCCCCAAACTGTTTCATTCTTTTTTTTTTTATGGTGCCAATGTTAAATAGATTTTATTCTCCAGGACAATTGCATTTCTACTTGTTTACAGTACTGATAAAGTGCAATGTTCACTTCTTTCCCTCTGCACACATTCAAGTATTCAGAATGCCCAGATTTACACAGTAGCTTAAATGTTAATTTTAAACTGCTACTGCCTTGGCTAAAAATGTGAGTCCTTCAATTTTTGGAAAGTTGTGTGGAACGTTCTTTCTTCTGGTGTGTTTAGTCAACTTTTTCAATGGCAGGTCCAGAAGAAGCACCTCCAGATGGGGCTGCTCCACCCACTGGGAACCCACCAGGCATACCCCTTGTGCTCTTGTAAAGCTTAGTAATAATGGGGTTGCAGACCTTCTCCAATTCTTTCTGCAGATGCTCAAATTCTTCCTTCTCAGCAGTGTGGTTCTTATCCAGGCAGTTGATTATTTCATTACATTTGTCAAGGATCTTCTGGTTGGCTTCATCACCAATTTTGCCTTGTAGTTTTTCATCCTCTATAACTGCTTTCATGTTGAAAGCATAAGATTCAAGAGAATTCTTAGAAGACACCTTGTCTTTCTGCTTTTCATCCTCAGCCTTGTATTTCTCAGCCTCCTGGACCATATGCTCAATGTCTTCTTTGCTCAGACATCCTTTATCATCGGGAATAGTGATCTTGTTCTCCTTGCCTGTGCTCTTATTCACAGCAGAAACACTGAGGATGCCATTTGCATCAATGTTATATGTTACTTCTATCTGAAGAACACCCCTGGGTGCTGGGGGGATTCTTGTGAGCTCAAATTTGCCAAGCAGGTTGTTATCCTTTGTCATTGCTCTCTCACCTTCCTAAACCTGAATAAGCACACCAGGCTGGTTGTCCGAATAGGTGGTAAAGGTCTGTGTCTGCTTGGTGGAGATGGTGGTATTGCATTTGATCAGAATAGTCATAAGTCCACCAGCAGTTTCAATTCCAAGGGAAAGAGGAGTGACATCCAACAACAGCAAGTCCTGCACATTCTCAGATTTATCTCCAGACAAAATCGCAGCCTGGACAGCTACACCATAAGCAACAGCCTCATCAGGATTGATACTCTTGTTGAGCTCCTTGCCACCGAAGAAGTCTTACAGAAGCTTCTGGATTTTGGGGATTTGAATGGAACCACCTACCACGATGATGTCATGAATCTGAGACTTATCTAGCTTGGCATCTCTTAAGGCCTTCTCCACAGGGTCCAGTGTGCCATGGAAGAGATCAGCATTCAGCTCTTTGAAACAGGTCCCAGGTGATTGATGTATAGAAGTCAATACCTTCATAGAGGGAGTCAATCTCAATATTGGCCTGGATACTGGAAGAGAGAGTATGCTCTGCACGTTCACAAGCAGTGCAAAGATGGCGAACAGCCCTCTTGTTCTCACTGATGTCCTTCTCGTGCTTTCACTTGAACCTGGCAATGCAATAATTTACTATTTGGTTGTCAAAGTCCCCCACTCAAGTGGGTGTCCCCAGCTGTGAACTTGACCTCAAAGATGACATCATCAATGGTAAGAATGGAGACATCGAAAGTACCACCTCCAAGGTCAAAGATCAACACATTTCCCTCGGCACCAACTTTTTTGTCCAAGCTGTAAGCAATAGCAGCAGCAGTTGGCTCACTGATGATTCAGAGGACATTGAGATCAGCTATGGTTCCAGCATTTTCAGTGGCTTGATGTTGGGAATCGTTGAAACAGTCTGGTACTGTGACTACAGCATTTGTGATAAGTCTTCCCAAAGTAAGCTTCAGCAATTTCTTTCATCTTGGTCAAGACCACAGAAGATACTTCCTCTGGATAGAAACTTTTGGTCTCCCCTTTGTACTCTACTTGGACCTTAGGCCTGCCTGCATCATTCACCACCGTAAAAGGCCAATGCTTCATGTCTGATTATACAACTGCATCATCAAATCTGAGACCAATCAGACGTTTGGCATCAAAAACTGTGTTGGTGGGATTCATTGCAACTTGATTCTTTGCAGCATCACTGATTAAACATTCTGTGTTGGGGAAGGTGACATAGCTTGGGGTGGTCCTGTTTCCTTGGTCATTAGCAATGACCTCCACTTTCCCATGTTGTAAGACACCCACACAAGAGTAAGTGGTGACAAGATCAATGCCAACTGTGGGTTCCTTCAACATAGTTTCTGGGGAGTCAGGGGTCATAGCTGACCACTGTGGAGAGATAAGGCCTGCTGCTGCACTGAGTAGACCCAAACTATTTCATTCTGTACAGAGTTCTTCACCCACTTATCAGGAGGTGGGTAGGATGTTTCATTATTAGACCTCTGGAATCATGGTTGGTTATTATAAGTTTTTACTACTTTCAAAATTGCTTTATCATATTGATGTTATTGTATAAATTGTTCTCTTGTTTAGGGTCACTATTCTGCAGCAATTCTCATAAAATCTTCCCCCATTTCTCTGAAACCATTTATTATATAACATAATTTGTTCAGCTACTCTCCAATTTCTAGGCATCCCATCAGATTTCATTCTTTGCTACCTCAGAGTTATTCCATCTTTAGAATCTGTTTTACATAAGACTAGCCCTTCTTTTCATTTACTCTCCCTTTACCATATTTCCTATTTCCCTGCTAAATGGAATATAATTTTGTACAACTCTATTTTTTCCATCTTTGACCAGTTCAGATGAGACTGAGATTAAAGTAGCAGCTGTGCACCCTTACCTCTTACCAACTTGACTATGTAGATATTTACTTAAGAAGTTTGATTATTTGAGATAATTTTCCCTTCCCCTCCAATGTATTCCTCTTCCCTTCTCTTTCCTTTTTTCTCTTAAGACCATCAGGACTTAACAGACCTCTTCCCAGGCCTTTCTAATCAAGACTCTTTCCAGGAATCCTGATGAAGAATGTAACTTGTTTGAAGGTAAACAATTTATCTCTGAGTGAAACAGGGGAATTCTAATCATTCCTGATGAAAAGGCTATGATGTTGCTAAATGTTTTCATTTTGGGGTTTCTTTCAAGAATTGGTAGATTCTTCTTAGTTCCACTCTGCATTCTGGTTTAAAAGACATGAGCATTTTCCTTTTAGGATTTCATGAAATACAATGTTTAAGCTCTCTTTCAGTCATAGAGTTCAGACAGTCCAATGATTCTTAATATTTTTCCCCTCCTCATTCTGTTTTCAAGGTTAGTTGCTTTTTTGTTTTGTTTTGTTTGCTTTTTGGAGGGGGGAAGGTAGGGCAATTGGGGTTAACTGACTTGCCCAAGGTCACATGGCTAATTTTTGTGTTAAGTGTCTGAGGCCAAGTTTGAACTCAGGTCCTCCTGACCCCAGGGCCAGTGCTCTATTCACTGAGCCACCTAGCCGCCCCAGTTGCTTTTGTTCTGAGATATATTTCCTTCTATTTTTTTCAGTCTTTTGTCTTGTGGAATCATTGTTTTGGTCTATTCTTAGGGAATTTAATTCCTTTCATAATTCTCTCTTCCAAGACTCTAATTTCTTTTCCATTATTTTTCCTTAGGTGTTTTTACATTTATAAAAAAATTTTAGACTCCTAAAAAACTTCTTGCATCTCTTGCAGGAATTCTAGTTGAGCTCATGCCTAAGCTCTGCTGTTTTTTGCAGATTCACTTGTAAATGTTCTAGGGTCATTCTTGTTCTGTGTTTGTGTCTTAAGCTTCCCTGTCACCATAAAGCCTCTTTATGGTGGTACTATTTTCCTGTTGGGACATTTTTTTGATCAACTTTCTGACACTAATGTAAGGGTTGAGTTCTGCCACACTTTTGGAAGGAACAACTGCGTCAGTTTTGTGACTGCTTACATTAAATGTTGTGTTATTCTTGGATCTCAGCATGGGATAAGGACCTACAAGCATTTGATGTTCCCAAATGGATCGGATACAGAGTAAAATCTGATTAATGTCCCCAGTGTCTGAATTTTGCAAGTCCCTGACTTGAGTTTGGATCTGTTATCTGAGAATACTCAATGTAGGAATAAATAATAGTTAAGACATTACATGTAAAGTAAAACTGAAGAGAAACAATTATGACAATATTTTTATCACTCTACCACACCTGATGATCAAACACCAACTTGGGTCCTCCATCAGCAGCAGTGTCCTCACTTAATAACATCCATGTGTTTGTGTCAATATCATAGCGATAGAAGTCACTCTTCAGAGATTTGCTGTTTCTCACAGAGGAATCCAAGTAACGTCCCAATGTATAGATCTGTCTTCGCTGAATGTCAATACACATTTTATGACAAGATCTGGCACTAGGTCCATTCTGTTTGGAGGGGAAAAAAGCATAAAATGGCAATTAGAAATAAAAAGAAATAAATATCAGAACCTAAAATAATACTGCTATTTTTCCTTCTCATTTCTTAGAAATATATTTATTAGGAAATTCAGAAACATTTATTAAACAAGTGGCGCTGTTCTGATATTATTATGCCAGTAGATATAATAAAAAAGATAACATTACATTTATAATCTGGCTAAGAAGAAAAGGTTCCGCAGAATTTCTACAGTACACAGGATGGTTCAAAGTTATTAGGCAGTTAGACTTTTGGGACATTCTGTGCTCACATGGCACTTTTCACATATTGCCTTGTACTAAAGTTATTTGAACACATGTAGTTATTTCCCTAGGTGGTGAAGTGGATAGAGTGCCAGGCCTAGAATCAGGAAGACATCTTCCTGAGTTCAAATCCTACCTCAGATACTTACTAGTTGTATGACTCTAAGCAAGTCACTTAACCCTGTTGTCTCAGTTTCTTCATGTGTAAAATGAGCTTGAGAAGAAAACAGAAAACCACTCCAGTATCTTTGCCAAAAAAAAAAAAGAACCAACCCAAATGGGTCATAAAGAGTTGAATATGACTAAAAAAAATGACAAAGTCACTTTCAGAATTTGATAGTAAATGCCTTGAGGGCAAGGAAAACATGATCTACCTTATTTAGTTTCAATAGTTCCCTACCTCCCAACTTGCAAAAAGAAAGGGCTCGATAAATATTTGTTAAATACATATATGTGAACTAAATAGAGATGACACAAAAGAGTGTACCAAATAATACAGCACAATTATAGAGAACATAAAAGTTATAGGAAGTCATATAAAAGAAAAGATTACTATAGACAAGACAATGAGGGAAACTTTCCTGGAAAGTGAATTGTGAAAGTAGTATAGAATTTGCTGATAGAAACAAAAAATCAAGAATATTCTAAACTGGGGACATGAATAAAAGTAATAATATGTAAGGTGTAAAAAGGCCTGGGAAAAGAGAAGAGGGAGTGAGGAGCCTGTTCTTATTGGTGCGAAAAGTTTGTATTAGGGTAGGAGAGAAATTAAAGGTGAACACTAAAGTAGGAGTGGATGAAAGACTTTCAATGACTGGCTAAGGAATATAGACATGGTCTTAGTGGAAAAACAAAGACATCGTAGGTTCTTAAGCAAGGGGTGATATGATGCACTCATTCTTTGGGATTACATTATTTATTTTCCAATGAATTTTTAAGCTATGCTTCAAAGGCCCATTATTAGATGTAATCTTTATTTCATGATGGTCCAAAAAGGGTATCCAAGGCACCTTTATAAAATTTGGCCATGAAAACTTCACTAACAAGCATAATAAGGGTTTTAATGCCCTCATTCATGACCAAATTTGGTAAAGGTTCTTTGAAGAGCTGAGAAATAAAGAAACTCCTTTTTATAACCATTCAATATTCTCCACAGGTCTATGATATCTAACTTTTCTAAAATTATTCCATCTCTTTTACTTTTCTATTAATTTTATGGTAAGATACTTTTATGTCCAAGAGGAGTAAATTAAGGTTCCTCACTAGTATAGTTTTACTCGCTATTTCCCTCTGTAACTCATTAAACTTTTCCTTCAATAATCTGGGTGCTGAAGTAGCTAGGTGGCACAGTGAATAGAGCACCAGCCCAGGAGTCAGGAGGACCTGAGTTCAAATTTGGCCTCAGACACTTAATACTTACTATCTGTGTAACCTTGGACAAGTCACTTAACCCCAATTGCCCTACCCTCCCCCTTCAAAGAGCAAAAAAAAAAAAAAGGTAATTTGAATACAATGTCACTTTGTGAGCATATACATATGCATATGTGTTCCAGCAAATTTTTTTAGTGTGGGGATCAGTTTTTACTTGTTTATTTTAACATTAAAAAAAAATTTAGTTCCAGATTCTCCCCCTGTCCCACCCCTCCCCCACAATGAGAAAGCAAAGAATATTATCAATTATACATGTGAAATCAAGCAAAACATAGCATTAAAAAGGGCAAAAAAAAATAAAGGTGAGAAAATTATACTTCAATGTGCACTCAGTGCTCATCAATTCTCTTGCTGTGGACGAAGAACATTTTTTTCATTGTGAATCCTTTGGAATTGTCTTGGATCATGGTTTTAATCAGAGTAGCCACGTCTTTCACGGTTAATCATCACTACAACAGTGCTGTTACTGTCCATAATGGTTTATTGGTTCTTGTCAATTCACTTTATCTCAGTTCATATAGGTCTTGCCATATTTTCCCAAAATCATCTGTCATAATTTCACATAGCATACTAGCATTCCATCATAATAATATGCCACAACTTGTACAGCCATTCCCCAAATGGTGGGCATTCCCTCAAATTCTCATTCTGTGCTGCCACAAAAAAAAGCTGCTATAAATATTTTTGTACATATAGTTCTTTTCATTTTATCTTTATGGCGTACATATGTAGGAGTAGTATTTATCTGGATCAAAAGGTATGGACAGTGTTACAGCCCTTTGGCCATCATTCCAGTTGATACTCCAGAATGGAGTTTTGATGATTAGGTTATTCTTGGGTGTAATTCTAGTTCTTTTGTCTCCTGGAATATCATATTCCCAGCCCTCTGCTACATTAGCACAGTAGCTCCTAAATCTTGTGTGATCCTAGCTATGGCTACATGGCATTTAAATTTTTCCTGGCTGTTTGCCATTTTTTTCTCCAAGATCTAGGAATTCTGAATTTTGACTAGGATATTCCTGGGAGTTTTGATTTGGGGGTCTCTTTCAGGAGATAACTGGTGAATTATTTCAATTTCTACTTTGTTCTCTGGTTCTTAAATATATGGACAGTTTTTCTTTTTAATTTCTTGAAGTATGATGTTGTAATGTTAATGGGATAGTAAGATCTTCCCCACCCATTAATAGGCCTCATGTGGAACCATTGGGGGAAGGACTTGACTAAGAAGGAGCTTGCTTAGCGGGAGGCTTACTTATAGGAAGGATTCTATACCTTTTGGTACTAAGCTGATTAGGCATTGATTCATGAGGACTGTGATATACCTTCTGACTCTGAGAAGTGTATATATACTCTGAGTTGGCATTTTGCTTTGGGAGTTCACTCATGAAAAGGCTCTTTTGATTTCCTAGTTGAGGCTCTGAGTAACTGTATGTTCAGAGCCCCCTGACTACTCAGATGTAGTCTTTGCTCTCTTGATGCAGTGATATATGTAAAGTGTATAGCAATATTGCTATGCTCAGACAGCTGGAGCTTTGTCTGTTTGGTCTTTGTGCTAATGTCTCTGCTTGTAAATTCTCCACCTTCAGTGTCTGACCTTTCCCCCAAACTAGTGAATGTAATTAAAAGTAGGACTGTTAACCCCTTTTTGAGCAGTCTTTCCTAGAAAAGCAGATAAAAAACCTGTGCAAGCAGGCCATCCTGGATGTGCCAGGGTGCTTGCAATTACAGATGTCTTGGCTCTTTTTTTTTTATCTTGACTTTCAAATAATCCAAAACTTCTAAATGTCTATCTCCTAAATCCATTTTCCAGGTCAGTTGTTTTTCTAACATTTTAAAATTTCTTCTATTTTTTTTTTCAGTCTTCTGACTTTGTTTTATTGTTTCCTGATGTCTCAGGGAGTCATTAGCTTCTACTTGACCAATTCTAATTTTTAAAGAGTTATTTTCTAAAGTGAGGTTTTGTACTACTTTTACCATTTGGTTAATTCTGATTTCTAAGGAGTTACTTTCTTCAGTATTTCTGTGCTTCTTTTTGATTCATTTCTTTGGGCCTCTCTTACTTCTCTTTTCATAATTTTCTTGCATAGTTCTCATTTCTTTTCCTAATTTCATCATTTATTACTCTAATATGATTTTTAAATTTTTTTTTCTTTTTGCTCTAAAAAGAGAAAAACTTTAGCTCTTCTAGGAATTCTTGTTGGGCTTGTGTCCTATCTGTATTTTTCTTTTCAGGCTTTGCTTGTAGATGTTTTCAAGTCATTGTCTTCCTCTGAATTTGTTTCTTGAGTTTCTCTCCCACCATAGTAGCTTTACAAGTCAAGTTACTGTTTTGTTGCTATTGTTACTTGCTCATTTTCCAAGCCTATTTCTTGGCTTTAAATTTTGTGTCATAGTTGGGTTCCCTTCACCCCTTGGGGAGATGTCTGGCTTAAGATTCTGTCTTTTAAGTCCTGTTGCTTTCACAATTCAATCTGGGGGCCTGTAAGATTTTGGTACTTTCAACATGGTATGATCCAGGTAGAGAGCTAATTGCCCTCATTCTCTGTACTCTGGTCCCTTCACCTTGTTCCTCTCCACTGTGGAACTGTGATCCAGAACTGGTTAATGGGTAACAGAGCTGTCAAATGGCTCCTGATTCTGTACCCACTGCTAGTACAGAGGTTCCTTGGGTTCTCTTCCTGACTGGGTGTGGAAGTCCCCTTCGCTTCTCTGGGGTACTGCTAATGCTGTTGTCACTATGACCTAGTGCTGCCATCACCACATGTTCTGCTTCTGATATTCCAAACTCCTGGTCAGCCACCACTTTATTGTCTGGAGACCTCTCTTTCTGTCTTCTTAAGGTATCCTGGGGTGTAAAAATACCTCACTTTGACTTTTAACTGGTTTTCCTGCTCAAAATTCAGTTTTCTATCATTGTTTTATAAAAGAGATTTGGGGAGGCTTAGAAGTTGAGACTTTGTATTCCTTCATTTTGATTCTATCCAAGGCTTTACTTTTAACACCAAATTTTTTTTTCTAATTATGTTGTCTAGCTGCAAGTAATGGAATACTATAATGCCTGAAGAACTAAAATTGCTAATCATCCAAAAGGTTAATGGAGGTAACATGGTAGATGTAAATGGGCTATATATAACACATTACATGCAAAAAACTGCCAAACGTGGCATAAAATAACAGATAACTGGAAGAGATGAAGTACTGGTTATAGAGGTAGAGTATAAAATACCCAGTGGATAGCCTCTGTGTTCCAATGATATCTACTCAATGTTAAAAGAACTTGAAGAAAGTTTACAGGAAGTTGAGGGGACCTCCTTGTTGAAGATATTTGAGAAGACATGGATGAAAGTCACACAGAATAGGATATATGGATGGATTACAATCTGTCTCACCAGAGTTTCTCAATAATAATAATAAAAAAAACACAGATTTTTGGAATACTTAGAATATTATTCCAACATATCTAGATTAAAAGTTTCCACAGTATCTTTCAGTTTAGTACTCAGTTGTCCTGAGAAGAGCTCTAAAACCTAGAGGCCATTCTTGAATTTTATTTCTTACAGCTGAATAGTTGCCCTAAAATTATGATGTTACTATTATTAACTAAGTGCATATGATATACTGAGGTATTAAAAAAATAAACTCAATGTTTAGTTGTTAGTAAGGAATAGCTGATCTAAAAATAATGAAAAGACATTTTTTAGAGCAGGCACTGAAATTTACATTTCTTGGAATTCACTTATCCATATGGCTCAGTAAGCAGTAATGAGTCACTAGCTCTGCCATACAGTAGCAAGGTTTCAATGTGTTCTGTCCTCCTAGGAAGACAAGAGACTTGCTTTTTTTTTTTAAATAAAAGATTTGCACATGATGATCTCTTCTGACTTGCAAATTCTATGTTGCTATGAATATATTTTTAATGCTCAAGAGATTTTAAGGGAAATTGGTAGAACATGAGCTATTGATTAAGAAGTATAGTTCAATTTGGGAACAGTAGTTAAGTGGTGGTGGAAATCCTAGGACAACAGTTAACAACTGTGTATAAAAATCAGTAGATGGTCAAGATCCCTGAGCATGCAAGTCTAAGTAGGGAAAGTACCAAACTTTTGATAGTTCAGTCATCACTCTTTCCTTTAATCTTTTAAAGAAAAAATTCCTATCATCTATATAGCTACCACAAATGAATACAGTTCACAGAAGGACAAATTTAAGGGTCAAAAACAGCTTTCTCTCATAAAACATACTTCTTAAAAATTACAGATTTCCCCATAATTTTGCTTTTCCTCCCTCAAAAAACCAAACCACCTCACATCTTTAATTATCCTGATTTTTAATTAAAGCAATTTAAAGCTTAGGAAAGTACTTGTCCTAATGGATAGCTGCCAATATTTTTTATGTTTTTTGTTCCTGTCAACCATTTAAAGAGTAAATTTGATTTAGGTTAAATAATCTACCTATCATGACACAAATCAACTTTGACAATCATTAAGTATAAAATCTTTAACCAAGTTACTTTATTACATAGCTTTTTAGAAGTGAGATAAGTCAGAGGCTTATATCAGATGCTTGATACCAAAGTTGATTTGGTAATATATAAAAATAAAAAACAAAGAATAGCTCAAGAATTTTCAGGATTGGGAATGGGAAGTCTTGAAATGTCTTCTGAAAGAGTATAATGAAACCTAGGCTACTTAGAAAACACCCTGCTAAAAGAACCCTCAGAGTACAAACCAGATTATCAGCCCCAAAGTAACCATCCAGGTCAAAACAATACTTATGAAAAAACCAACTTTTCTCCTAATGGCTAAATCCAAGAGTTTTTAAAATCAGTCCTCATTTACCTCAGTACTTAACAACAACCACTGACAACTAGTTTTTGATGGTTTTCTAGAGTTTCTTGCCCTTGGGTTTCCTCCTTATAGAACTTTTCTAATATGTTGCCTGGTTCACTTGTTTGGACAGCAGGAAGGGAAGGAGAAAGGGAGAGAGGAGAGAAGATGATAATTCATCATCAGTTCTCTGGAATTATGAATGGTAATTGTATTAATTAGTTTTAAAGTATCACAAAGATGTCTGGTTTTATGATGCTATTGTATCTGGTTCTGCTCACTTAACTCTACAGGTTTTCCCAGGTGTCTCTGACACCATATTTTTCAGCCATTTTGTGGCACAATAGTACTTCATTTTATTTATTTGTCATAATTTGTTTGGCCATTCACCAATCGATTCTGACTCTCTCTTATTCCAACTGACAGCAAACTAATACAGGTCATCATTACCTCTTGACAGATAATCATAACTGTCTTTCCATTAGTCTGGTCTAGAATGTTAAGAAACAGCCACAGTCACACTCACCTGTAAGCTAACTATATAGCTTATTAAAAGTATATACAATCAAAAGGTGGAACACTTGCACAAAAAGGGATGAAAGGAACAACAGTGCATCCACATTACTGCCACCTTTGGGTTGGAGAGTTGGTCTGGCTCAGAGGAATATATCCCCATATGTAACCACACACTAAACAATAGATTCCATTTAGACTATAGACTCAACCATGGAAGAGTACATTCTGTTTCATACTAAGAGATAAACAGGCGATATACACTTTTACAAATGCACTAATTTAAGTTAAGCAGACCTTTGAATACATCAATCACGAGTATGTCAGATAAAGATAAATACAGCAATGGGTAGTGTTCCTTTGGTAGCAATGCTGTAACTCATACTTATCAATCATTCTGTTTCTGAATATTTGTGTTCTTCCTTCAGGAAAAGAGCCCTAATCTAACTTACTGATAGCATTAGCCTCCTAAGGGCACTGTAAGTGTGTCTAAATTCCATTTCCTGGACTCCAATTTCACATTCCAATTCATGTCACCCATATCCTTCTAAGGCCCTTCCACTGAACCCCATGAAACTTATTCTATTCTTTTTAAAAAACAAAACAAAAAAAACCTGCTTTTCCTATTAGTCCTATTTTGGTGATGTTCTTTTCATTTCTTTACAAACTTACAGAAATCTAGGTCTCCTTCATCCCTAGCAACCCTCTCCAATATATGATAGATTGATTTCTCTCATGTTCCAATGAAGGACAGAGCCAGAAAAAAATTAATTTTTATAATCCCTTGGGGCGGGCAGGACGGAGAAAAGGAATATGTGATAGTCATTTCAGTGATTACAGTCACAAGGCTCCAGTTTAGCCTTGAACACAGCTGCCTCCCCTCTATGTCCTCAACTTACTGTTTCTTCTCTTTAATGGCAGTAAAGGAAGAATACTTATAACAAATCTGATAAGATTAATAAGATTAAGTAAAATTTTTTGAGTATCTGACAAGAATTAAATGTTTTACATAAATATCTGTTCCTTTTCATGTAAATATGTGGAAAATTATCTCACACAATACTAAAAATATCTGAGACAAACCTTTCTAAAATACAATAATTGTTTTGTACTAGAATCGTAATAGCAGCTGGCATTTACATAGTGCTTTGCAAACTTTAAACTCTTAACATACAATAAATTATGTTATTTGATTCTCATAACTATTTCTTGGGTTAAGTATAACAAGCATTTTATTCAATTTACAGATAAGGAAACAGAATCAGAGAGGTACAACCACCTACACATCTAGTACATGTATTCACAGGTGGTAAAACCATTTTCTCCTAACTCCAAATCCAATGGGTGATTAGTTGGGGATATCTATATATTTATATCTATATTCTCTCTCTCTTACACACACACACACACACACACACACACACACACACCCTACTAAGTGCAGAGTACTGTATTTAGCACTAGAGATAAAAAAATAAATGAAATAGCCCTAACCTGAAAAGAGCTCCCATCCTACAGAGAAAGAAAATAAGTAAGTATATGCATAATATATGCAAAAATAAATACAACATCACTTTGGAAAGACGTGAACTAGGAACTAACCAGATCTAGAAAAGTTTCACATACGAGGTAGTGTTTAAACTGAGCCTTGAAGGAAATAAGACATTCTAAGGGATAAATATAATAGGTTGCCTCTCTGGTAAAGAACTTTAGCTTAGGAGTCAGGATAACTCATTTTGAATCCCGGTTCTGTGATTTCTCATTAGGTATGTGATGACCAAATCACTTAACATCTCTGTTTAAAAGTTTCCTCATCTCTAAAATAAGGAGGCTGGATTACATAATCTCCAAGAAGACTTTTAAAAGTATTATGCTTCTTCAATTTTCACTACCTTAACAATATTGTAAAAATGAACAATTATGAATGACCTAAGAACTCTGATCAATGCAAACCATGACTCCAGGGTACCACCAATGAAAAAGAATGCTATTCATCTCCTGATAGGGAGGTAATAGACAAAATATACACAATGGGATACATTTTTTAGATACGGCCAATACAGGAATTTGCTTTGCTTAACTACACCTATTTTTCAAGGGAGGTAGAAAGGAGGTGAAAAAAGCCTGATAGATGGGAAAATGCTGTAAATAAAAGTTTTAAAATCTATGCTCCTACTCTCCCCTTTTTTAAGACAGAGAGGTATCTAGACTGATGGTTTCATCAGGCAGAAAAATCCCTATGAGGAAACTTCCTATAGCCAGGGATTGGGAATCTGTGGCCTCAAAGCCTCAGGTTCCTCACTTCTGTGACCTATACCAACAGAGATAATGCAAATTGGCAAATTTTATAGATTATATTCTTAGTGTTGTCAGGACACTGAGATTTTTACTGATTTGCAAAGTCACAGTTAGTGTGCTTCTGAGGCAGGAGCTGCACTCAAGTCTTACTGATTCCGAGTAAAGCTCCATATTCACTAAGCCACACTGCTTTCCTTGTGATTCTATCAATAGCAGAAATAATTTAGAAACCTCCCTGAAGAAATGATGTATTATACAAAAATCTCACAGCTTCAGAGAGCTGCCTATAAAGGTAAGAGAGATCAGCAACTGCTCTAGGAGAACAAGAATATAGGAAAGAAAAGGAAAAAAATATGAAGATAAAGAATCTGTGGCTTAATGTAAGCAAAGTACTGATTTAGAGCAAGAAGCACCCTTAAATAATACCAAGATCAAAGGTTTGGAATTCAAACCAATGTTAACTATCTAAGACAAAAAGATCTAAGAAAATGGTCAAATTTTTTTTTATCAAAAAGAAAGGCAAATAGCTGACAAAACTGTGTCCAGTCATATGATTTATCTGAATTTCTTTAACAGGATACTTTTAAAAACATGGAACCATGAACGAAAAAATCCTAATCCTCTCTCTGTTCCCCCCAAACTAAGCTCCATTGTCAGAGGCAGTCTGTAAACAATTTTGATTGTCTAAAACAAAACTGCATATGATACACCTTCTTCTTGGACAAATAGAACATATCAACTTTACAGAAGGATTACTTTGTAGAGCCACATATCACTCTCTTAAATAATTAATATTTGGAGCAAATTACAGTGGATGAAAGACAAAAACACCATTAATCTAATTCTAATATTGGGACAAGAACATTTGTATATCCTAAGCAAAGATCCTTAATATACCAATGAAGTTATTCCGGGTCTTCGAAAATTTATCACATTCTGCTCTGAATATCATTAAGAAATTTATTATTTACCTGATTACCACTGTCTCAAAGTTAAAATAACCACCTTCTCTTTATTAGCACTTGAGAGTTCCTATCTTTCAAGATGTAGCTCAAACGCCTTCTTCTGCACAAAGTTTTTCTTGATTCCCTCAAATACTAATGCTCTTCTTCCCAAATTATCTTTTCCTCAACTGCTTTGTATGTATTTATTTTGTATTTATTAACTTTATATTTATGTTGTATATACTTTCATGTGTACTTATGGCTTTCCCCTATTTGAATGTAAGCTCATTCTGAGTAGGGACTGTTTCTCTCTTTGTATTTGTATCTCTAGTGACCGGCAATAAATACTATTTGACAAATATTGTGTGTTTAATATATAACTTTTGATTAATTCTGCAGAAATTTATTTCTAGCTTGTTCGTAAGTTTTCTCTTTAAGTGAGACATCTGCCTTGCAATGTGGCTTTGATTAAAACAGTCTCAAAATAACTTTTTTGTGTTACTAACAAATATACACATATTCAAGTCCTCTACCCTAGTCCATATCATAGTTCTGATCTATCACTTTTAAGGATCCAAGGAATATTAGGTAACATGTATACATGGCTTCTAAATGATACCCACACAAAATGTATGTTTCTCTCTCTAAAGCAGACATTTTCATGTTAAAGTCCACTTCCATTAAATTGGATGATAGAAATGCAAAAGGTATAGCCTTCATCATTAGGCTTGTATATTTTGACACACATATTTGATTAAGATATATTTTTAAGCCAACAACTGTGCCAAAGAAAACAAAGAGGAAAGAACCTATATAAACAAAAATATTTATAATAGAATCTTTTGTTGTAGGAAAAAAGAAAACAAACAAAAAAATTGTAAACAAAACGGGTGCCCCTCAACTAGACCCTGAATAAACAAACCATGTTACAGAATTATTTTACCATTACAAAATGATAAAAGACAGATTCAGAGAAACTTGGCACAACAGAACCTGCATTTTCTTGACTCAGCATTCCCAAGTTCCTTGACTTCCTCCTCCCATGCAACCTGATTGGCCTTTGCTTCCCTTATAAAAGCTTCATGGCCTGGGAGCATAAAAGGTCCCAGTGTCGGGTACTCAGCAACTTGCAGATAAAGAAGTACAGAAAATCTTTAAGATAAATAGCTGGACAATCAAGAAAACAACATAAAACATTTTTGTTGTTGCTGAGACTCTTCATGACCCCATTTGGGGTTTCCTTGGCAAAACCAAGACTAACAATGGAAGTGACTTGCCCAGAGTCACAGAGCTAGTAAATGCCTGAGGCCAGATCTGAACTCATAAAGATAAGTCTTCCTGACTCTAGGCCTGATGCATCATCCACTGTGCCACTAGTTGCCCCTCCAGTTCATTTTACAGATGAGAAAAATGAGGCAAACAGGGTTATAAGACTTGCCTAGGACTACACAGCTAATAAGTGTCTGGGCCAGATTTCAGCTCCAGAAGGTGAATCTTCCTGACTCTAGGCCCAGTGCTCTAGGCACTGTAGTGGCCCCTAGCTGTGCACAGCCCAGAGCATAACCCAGACCTGTACAACTTAGCAGTAGATATGGGGCAAAATTAAAATAGGCTACACTTTTTTGAGTGGCCGATAGGTTTTTAGTGGCTTACTTTTCATAAAGGTATAATTAAGGATTAAACTATTTTTCAAAAACACTTTTTTTTTATCAGGACTTAATCCCGAAATGGCAATCAGTAAACACTTCTTTATGAAGTCACCTTTAGTAAAAGACTTCCTAGCCACAGCAATTTCTTTAGAAATCTGAAAACTAACCTTAGTAGCGCCTCATTTTCTGAGTTTACTTTCTTGAAAAACAATTGTTCCCTACTGAGATTTTTCAACAATTTAGATACTTTGTTTTTCAGAACGTTTGGATTCAAAATGGCAACAAATATTGTATTCCTTTGGAATACTTCTCAGCAAACATGGCACAATATTTTGTCTCTCATGTGAGTAAACGAGTCCACTCTGGATGAAACATTCTATGTTCTAACTCAATCTACAGTCATCCCCCAAAAATTTAATGCTAGAACCAAAATCTCCACAACTGCTCACATACAAAAAGAGATACTGACCAGGGGGTCAGATTGTGAAGGGAGCACCAGACCAATCACGTAAATGTTAATATTGTCCATTGGAGAGCAGCTGCGCAGTGAGGGAAGGGAAGAAGCCCTTGTGTTGTTGCTATGCATCACATAGCGGGCATCAGCTGCACTGGTGCATGGCTTTACTCACTTTGTTTCTGTTCAACACCAGCAGTGAAAAAAAAAAAAACAGAATAAAAGATAGGACTCTCGTTCTTCTCTGGCTAGAGACAGTCTGACAATGGTTGTTTGCTGTGGGTCATGTGACAAACAGGAAAGAGTATGCAGTGGCAAACCACCTGCCAAGTTACATGACAGGCACAACAGTGACTAATGGAAAGCAAGTAAAGTGGGGCATGGACAAAGCATTTATTAAATCTTTACTTTCTTGTACATCCTCCACATTTTTCACGAGCTGCCCCAAATCCTTTGGTGGGACACATGTTATGCAGGCCTGCCATAAGTAAATTTGACCCCAGTCTCAGGCTAACCATGTTAAACTTAAGGTAAGATATATAAATCACGCTGAAAAAAAGAATATATCCATATAATACACACATACTATTCCCCAAGCCATAATAAGATAGATATATGAAATACTTCAGAACTTGCCTCTTTCTCAGTATCTCTTGATATACAAGTCCACTGGTTCTCCTTCACGCTGTATGCCCAGAAGTCAGCCAAATCTTGCGTTCCATCCCAGCCACCAAACAAATAAACAGTCTCTATAATAATTAGAAAAATACATTTGGTTTTTAATAATATAGAGACAGTCAAAAGATTACCACCCTCCAGGCCTATATTTAGCAAGTAGTTTTGAATACAAAATTAGATACCCAAACACAGCTTTGCAGAGCAGATTTTTCAGACTATATTCAGGTCAATATTTACAAATCATAACATTTCCAGTAAATCTATCCACATTTATCAACTTTTTTTTTTAAACTCTGTAAGTCCGGATGGCAGTAACAGAAGTCCCTAAGAGATTCTGATCTTTAGTTTCCTCTTCTACAAATAAGGAAACTGAACTGGACAACATTAAAAATCCCTTAGAAGAACTTGGCTTCTAAGGTGTAACAAACAACACATCAAGTTAACATTACTGTGGCAAATTTTGCACCATTTCTTTACATAGGAAACAATAAAATAGTGGAAAACTTTTCCAGACTATTGTATGGGTACAAGAGCTTGGTAGAACTGGAAAGGACCTTAGCTACCATATCTCATAACAAACCCTCAATTAACAGATGAAGAAACAGAGTTGGAACAACTTGCCCAAAGCAACAAAGGTAAATTTGATTTCAGTTCTGTTAGATCTGAAACATCTAACATATATCAACTTTTTTTTTCCTTTTTGGAAGAGGGAAGGCAGGGCAATCAGGGTTAAGTGACTTGCTCAAGGTCACTTGGCTAGTAAGTGTTAAGCATCTGAGGCCAGATTTGAAATCAGGTCCTCCTGATTCCAGGGCTGGTGCTCTATTCATTGTGCCACCTAGCCACCCCCATATATCAACTTCTAACCTCTGAGAAGGGTGGGTTGAAGGTATCCTCTCATACCTCCTGATTTTAATACATTCACTTCTGAATTTTTGGCATTCTTTCCATTTGTATTGCTATAGTTATTGTACAAGTTGTTTACTTGGCTCCATGTACTTATAGATCTTTTACAGCACAGTAACATTCTATTACATTTATGTTCCATAATTTAGTCATTCCCCAATTAAAAAGCATCTACTTTGTGCCCAAATCTTAGCACAGTATGTGCTGCTATAAATATTTTGGTGTACATGGGGACTTTCATCTTAACTATGGCTTTGTAGAGATACAAGCCCAGTAAATGGACTCTCTGGTTCAAAGTATATGGACATTTTAGTCACTTTGTTTGCAGGATTCCAAATTACTTTTCAAAATGGTTGTATCATCTCACAGCTTCACCAACAATGTATTAGTGTTATTCTTTCACAGTTCCTCTAACATTGACTACTGCTACCTTTGAAAATGTACAAGTTGTGAGACAAAAGGTCAGGGTTGTTTTGATTTGTATTTCTCTTATTATTGGTGATTTTTAGCATTCTTTCCTGTTGTTGTGAACACTTTGCAATTTTTCTTGAGATAACCGTTTATTCTCATTCTTTGACCCACTTGGCTATTGGGGAATGACTATTAGTCTTTCATATACAAATAAATTTCCGTTCAACCATTTCCTTTCTTATCTTAGGTGTACTTATTTTGTCTATGCAAAAGCTTTTGAGTCACATGTAAAGTTACCTATTTTATCTTTTGTAATTGTCTCTTCTTCTTTAGTTAAGAATTTATCTCCAACCCAAAGCTGTGAGAGCTATATAATCTACTTCTCTTTGAATTTTTAAAAATTATTTTTAATATTAAGGTCATGCATCCATTTAGAATGTACTACGAAATATGGTATAAGATTCTAATTTCTGCCAAAAAGCTTTCTACTTTCTCTAGTAGTTTTTATCAGATAAATAGTTTTTTTCTTAATTTATGTTTTCCACTTTAGCAAACACTGGTTTCCACTGTTTCTGATTCTCAATTGTCTAGCGTGCTCCCTTTTTGTTAACCAATTAGATTTTCTGATGACTTTTTTTTTTTTACAATATACTTTGAGGTCTATAAGTGTTATTTGTCCTTTATCCCTATTTCTTTTAATCATTTCCCATATATTCCAGATCTTTTGTTTTTCCAAATGAATTTATTTTATCAAGTTCTATACTATGAATGTATAACATTAAAAATGAAAATTAACTTTGGTAACAATGTCATTTTTATTATATTTATAGGTTGCTAGCTATAAGCACTGGATTATTTCTCCAGGTATCAAAGTTGTTCTTTATTTCTTTAAGAAGCACTTTTGTAACTGAATCTATGCAAGCCTTTTTTTGTTTTGTTTTTTGGTAGATTGATTCCCAGATATTTTAAGTATTTTGTAGTTATTTGAAATGGGATTCCCCTGTCTTTTTTTTTTTATTCTTGGATTCTGTTATTATTATACAAAAATGTTGTTGATCTTTGAGTATTAATTTTGTAGCAATATCTCTGTACTCTAATACATGGTCAATTTTTGTAAAAGTTAAATATGGTGCTGAAAAATGCATATATTTTGGCAGTCTTACTTAAAATACACAAGCCTTTTTAAATTCTAGTTTCTCCAGTAATTCTTTAAATTTCATCATTTTCTTTCTTGTTCATCTTTCCTTTTTATGTAATCTAATCCAAAACCAAGGGAGGGATAAAGGACAAGTATCCAGGATATGAGAGAAAGCACCCTGGGATTTCCTGATGGTTACTAAAAAGGCCTGGCAATTTTATGTTATTTTATTTGCTTTTTGGAGGGCAATTTGGGGTTAAGTGACTTACCCAAGGTCACATGGCTAGTTTTTGTGTTGTGTGTGAGGCCGGATTTGAACTCAGGTCCTCCTGACTCCAGGGCTGGTGCTTAATTCACTGCACCGCCTAGCCACCCAAGGTCTGGGAATTTTAATGGACTCCAAGGTCAGTATGAGTTAAATTGTTACAGCTATTGAAATCAATCAATGATTTTGAGATACCTACCGACAGTTGGAAATGTTCAACAAGCAGCTGAAGGTAAATATTCATCCATCCCAAATATGCAGCCTTTTGTTCTGTTACTGTTCACATAAAGCATCCCTCCTCCACCCCTAACATATCATCCTGAGCTGCTTTCCACCTCTTCCTCTGGGAAAAGTAATTAGTAGTAAGTCATGCTACCAGCATTTTTAAAAACAATGTGATTCCATTCACCATTCCTGTGACTCACTAGATCAAAACTCTATTCACTGGCCACTAAGCCTCTAGCAAGCTATCTTCCCATACTGGGATGCAAGCTCCTAGAGACCAAGGACTATATCACTTCTTAATAATTGAATCTCAGGTAGAAACAGCTCGTCCAAGCCTCTCTGCCCCCAGATTCCCCACAAACTATGTAAAAAAGGACTCTGAACAACTTCTGGAGCCCCAGCACCCACAGAACGACACAGAGAACCTAACCTCCTGCTGAGGACAGCCCAGCAGCCCTGCAGGAAGGACCAGCGCAGCGGTCTGGGAGCCGGCAACGCGCAGCGCGCAGGAGCTGAGCCGAACCGAGCCCAGGTCCGCGTGCGCCGAGGTTTTAGCCCCAGGGCGGCAGGGCCAGCAGCCAGCTGGAGGAACCTCAGAACACCAGGAGCTGTGGCAACTCCAGAATTATCAACATAGACATGCCTAGGACAAAGTAAGAGGTTAGTGTCCTATGGACTTTGGGACCTGTATTTGGGGAATGCGTCAGCTCCCTCCCCTGGTGACTAGAAGCTGCTGAGGAGACACGCCATTTTGTAGTTTTCATAGGCATTTCCGGCTCCCAGCCTACAAATCGTGGGGAGATCCAGCGATCAGTCTTGGGGGGTAATCGCTCTTGCTTTAACCTCCCTGGATCTGGATTGTGATCTAGGGTGGAAGTTGTGGGTGGGTTTACAGCTTGCCAGAAACGGAAGTTGCCCCCCACACGTTCGGGACGAAAATTCCTCTAGCTGGCCTTAAAGCCATAGTGTGGCAACAAGCCCAAAAGTCAAGCAATTAAGTGGCAACATGCCAAGGCAAAGGAAACAGAAAAATGCAACCCTAGACTCCTATTTTGGGGGCATAGAGCGGGAAAAGGACTGTGAGGTCAGAAGTCCTGCTCCAAAAGCCCCAGGGGAAAACATGAGTGGGTTGCAGGCCATAGAGGACCTTAAGAAGGACTTTAAAAATCAAATAAGAGAAGTGGAGGAAAAATTGGAAAGAGAAATGAGAAGGATGCAGGAAAAGTATGAAATGAGGGTCAACAGCCTGACTGAGGAAAACAACACCTTAAAAAATAGACTAACTCAAATGGCAGAGGAGGCCCAAAAGGGCAATGAGGAGAAGAATGCCTTAAAAAGTCGAATTTGCCAGATGGAAAAAGAATCTCAAAAGTTCACTGAGGAGATTCATTCCTTCAGAGTTAGACTGGAGCAAATGGAAGCTAGTGACTTTATGAGAAATCAAGATGCTGTTAAGCAGATAGGGAATGGACCAGGTGGGGGGGTGGGATGAGTGGGAGGGAATTATAAGCAGCCTTGTACAATATATCTACTATGATAATGTTTTGCATAGCTAGACATGTACAACATATACTGAATTACTTATCTCCCAAGAAGGAATGGGTGACAAGGGAGGAAGGAAATGGATCTGAAATTCGAGGTCGTTACATTAAATGTTTCAAATATATATATAATACTATTATTAATACTCTTTTGCTTATAATTGGGAGATAAGATGTGCAGGCATTGGGACACAAAGATTCATCTTCCTCTAATGGAAAAGTCGATGGGGGTATGGGAGAAGGTATGGGAGAGAGCAGATTGGAGGAAGCGATATCTTGTGGGACTGCTATTCAGGGAGGTTGGGTAGGGGAATAATGGGGGGAAAATGATTGTAACTCAAAATCTGGCGGAAATGAATGATGTAAAACAGAAGTTAATAAAGCATTTGTTTAAAAAAAAAAAAAGAAAAGGGAAGAAAAAAAATAATTGAATCTCAGCACCTCACATACTGCCTGACAAAGAAAAGGTACATAACAAGAGATGCTTTTTCAATAATCCATTTATCAGTATGAAAGTCTTCTATATGGAGACTATAACCAACCCTATCAGAGCTTATCATGAAAATATATAGAAGGAAACAAACTGCTTAAGTGCCTATGTGCTAGGCACTGTTCCTAAGCACTGGGGAAACAAATGTAAGCAAAAAGAAGTCAGTCCCAGCCTTCAAAGAAATTACATTTTAATGGGGGGAAAACAACAAACAAAAGGAAGCTAAAGATCAAGAGAAAATGATGTTTTTGAGGACCAGCAACAGTCAGCAACAAAGTGAGAAGCAGAAGAGAGGTAGGCCAGCTTTGGCTCCCCACGAAATGGGGCCTCCAGCAAGAACTCCACCATCAAAAAGGGGAGCAGGCATTACTGAGAGATGAGGGTGAAGAGACTGGCTCCAGGCACTGAGGGAAATTCCAGAATAAGTCAGAACTTAAAGAGACATGATTTTTAAGTGCAAAGGAAGTTAAGCCTACTGAGTTTTATTTTCTTTATTTGCAAAAAATAAGGATTTTTTGGAATTAGATGATCTCTAATATATCTTCTATTTCTACTGTTCCATACTCCACAGGCATCCTAACCAATTTTTCTCAATATGAAAGAATTACCACACTCACCACCAGCATACAGAAATTTGACACTGTCTAGGTTTCAACTAACATAACATTACGTTCTTACATCTCTTATGCAACTTTATCAAACACCCTTGGCCAGTGAAGGTAAGAAAGCTTAAAGATAAGAAATGGCACTGGTCATCATAGACTGATTTTTTTTTTTATATCAATTTTTCTCAAAGGTTTTTAACCCAGAATATAAATCCAGTGGGTGACAACTGTATTTAATTCTATATCAAATACTGAACCTACAACCTTTACTGCACCTAATAAATGTTGAACATTGATAATTTTTTAAATTACCAAAATAATAATAAATAATCATATTTCAGACTTTAAAAACATACTTTTGCTATTAGGTAGTGCCATTTAAAAGAATTCCAAAACACTGAGAATATTACAGGATTTTTATTCAAAAGACTTTTCATCTAGCATGAAATATATTTGCCAAGTCTTTACCACAAAGCTAATTAACACGACTGAGTTATGAACCTCTGGAAAAAAAAAGAAAAAAGAGGTATATAATTGAAACAGCAATTGACCTTTTGTTTGGTAGAGTTTCTGGGCATTCTTCTGATAAGGTTACCCTGGTTCATTAACTTTAATAACCTTTCTTCTTGGGCTCTGGGTTCTCAATGTTCCCTCTCAAAAGCAGGTCTCTTTGTACACATAAATTCTCACAGAGCAAAAAACCCACATTTACCACAACAGCCTCATTGATAGCTGAGCAAAATAAAATCTGGCACAGAGTTAGCATCCTATTGGAGTCCAGCCAAAATGTCATTCTGGTCCATGAAAGCTTTGTGGCCCAGTAGAAGCTTAAGAATAAGTCTAAATGAAACAGATAGAAATAGGACATTTTCATATACCTGAATGAAAATTTAGTAAAAACTAAATCATCCAGGAATATAATATCAACACGAAAGTAAACACCAGAAAAAGTACCAAATAGAATGCAAATGATAACCCAAAACATAAGTGTACAGAACTACACTGCTGATTTCTCCTACCCAAGAGTGCTAAGACCATTTATAAGTGTAAGAAAAGCAAAAAGTAGAGTGAAAAGGAAAAAAGAAGAATAGGATAAAAAATTTAGAGAACATTTGGCAAAATGAAAGCCCAACTAGAGTGCTGAGGCTAGAAATACAATCCAACAAGCATTTATTAAGTACCTTCTAGGGGAAAGGCACTGAGCTTGGTGCCGGGACAAAATGATAAATAGTTCCTGTCTTCAAGGAGCTTATGTTCTTCTACAGTGGAGAGTTAAAACATGTAAGCAGAGAACTGGTGCATACATGCTAATTTGAAGATGAAAGTAACACCAAGAACCAGGAGGATCAGTAAAGGGCTTCTCTAAAGAGGTGGCAGATGACTTGAACCTTGTGCTAGGGAATCTAAGCAGGAGAGGTGAGAAGGTTGTACTTTCCAGAAATGGAAGGAGCTTGTGCAGAGGCATGAGAGGGACTACTGAGCTTTAGGGACAGTGAGTGGGTTCATATGGCCAGAAAATAGCTTGCTTAATGGGAAGATGTGTGAAATAGGCCGAACAAGTAGGCTGAAGCCAGATGGTGAAAGGCTTTCAATGTGAAGCTTTATCCCAGAAGCAGTAAGGGCAATACTAAAGGTCTTCAAGTACAGAGGTGACACACTTAGGCCTGTGCTTTGGGTCATGCTTGTAACTGGCTGTGTAGACAGTGAATCAGAAAGAGGAAACAGGGATGGAATGAAACAGAAACGGAGGGGTGGGAGTGGATGAGGGGCTGTGTTGCCCAACTGGAAGTGGCCACTTGTGTCCCTAGGGGGGCAGTTTATCCTATTTACAGGTTGTTGTCTGTCCTTTGTTCTCAAAGAAGACCATGGCATCAGGAAGGTGATGCCATGTTTTACAAACGGACTGGATTTAAGTGAGGGAGATCTGTGCAAAAAAAGGAATGAAAGAACAAGAAGGAAGAGAACCAGAAGAAGACAATGTGGTCAAAACTCAGGAAGAAAAGTATACAGAATGAGGGAACTAGTGGAAGGTAAGGGCCAAAGTGTGGGGAGCAAGAATACCAAGCCTCAGCATCTACACTTCATTGTGTAGGCAATGAGTATAGTGAAGGTTTTTGAGATAAGGAGTCTAATGATCAAAGAACTGCAATGCAAATGATATATAAGGTTAACTGGAGGTGGAGAAGACCGAAAGGTGAGTTAAGAAGTCATTATAACAATCTGTGCCCAACATTTTAATTATATTTCAATACTGTAAAACTGCATTCTAATTCAGATCAAGGCCAAATTCAGAGAACAAGATTCTCTTATTCTCTTCACTGTCTATTTAGTCTTTATTCCAGGATAAAACATCTTATTCACAGGAAAAATTGAGAAATTTCAAGGCAACTGTATTTTCTAGTCCATATACTTTCTTTCCACTTTTTTTTAAAAAAGATCCAAGGTTCAAACTACAATTGTGTCTTCAGATTCTGCATCTTGAAGATAAATTATGCTCTGATTGGCTTAATTTAACTATATAATCCTCCACAAAGTTGGCACACTGTCATTTCATTTCTGAAATTAGAGCAACTATCACTGTAGTTCCTATAGCAAGGAACATGGCCTTGTCCTGAAATTAAGATCATTCACTGGCTATAAAGAGAAACTGGAGTAGGTAGTTATAGTAGTACACTTGGGAAGGCAGTTTTACTTCTCATTAAAACAATATTGTTAAGAGAAAAAAATTATTTACTAGATGTGGAATCAATGCAACTCTTCACTTGTGTAACCTAGGTCAAATCAGGTAATCTCTCTGAGGTTCAGTTTCTTCATCTTTAAAGAAGGGCAGAAGGATAGACTGCTTTATGCCAGTTTGGGAAACAAAAGAAAAACCAAACTTATTTTTTAGACTAAAAGTACACTGAATATAGCATTTAGTATAGAGATGGGGTGGAACCTGTGACTTTATTGAGTCTAACCCTGAATGAGGAAATTCTATTAATGCAGGCCTGCCACTTCAGAGTTTTAGACAGCTGCCTATGGAATGAATAGAGAGGCTAAGTGACTTATGAAGGGTCAGCTAAGAAGTACAGGGGTTACTTGAACCCAGCCCTTCTGGCCAGTTCCCTACCCACTACATCAAACTGCCTTTTTAATGACTGGTTAAACAATCTTAATTCTTGAGCTGGGAGGGAAGGGGGTGGAGATATAGGTCATGAAATCTACCCATTTTCCACTCACTTCATTAGATCCTTCCTTCTCAGGTTATCTTGATAAGTGATTGAAACTGGGGTCAAAACAGAATCATATTAATGGGAGGAGGTGACAGTCACTGATAAGTTTGAAAGCAGAAACCTTCAAGACACTAGATAATCCAGCAACTGACTGTTTCCTTGAGGCCTAAAAACACTCAAATCTTCCCTATTTTTAAAAACTCTCACCTAATCCCCCCACCTCCTAAAGCTATTCCCCTATGTTTCTTCTCCTTTCACAACCAAACTCCTACAAAAAGCTGCCCTTTTTATAACTCATTTCTCCGCTCACATCTTGCGATCTAATTTTTGGCTGCCTTACCTAACTAAAACTATTCTACACAAAATTACTACTGGGCTACTTAACTGACAAATCTGATGGGACTTTTCTCAATCCTCATTCATGTCTTCCCTTCTCTCCACAGCATCTGCTGCAGTCGACTATCTTATCTATCTGGATACTATCTCTTCTGCGTGGTTTTTGTGACACTGTTCTCTTTTAGTCCTCCTATCCAACTATTCCTTTTAAGTCTCCATTGTGTGATCATGCATGTCATGTGCTCTCTGTGTACACTGCAAAGCTCTGTTGTGGGCCTTATGTTCTTTCTACACTCTTTCTTGATGATCTCAGCTCCCATGGGTTCAAATGTCATTTCTATGTGGACAACTCTTGTATCTATGTTCAGTCATCCACTTAAGAGCCAGTCTTAGATCACCAACTGGTAGAGAGCAGATAGTGGAAAGCTCCTCCCAGATACTCCATTTAAGGAGGATGCTCAAGGCACCTCTTCATTTCTCTCCCTGCTATGCTCCTTTCAATTTAATCTTAGTGCTCCTAGCCCCCATCTCCACCCCCAACTTTTCAGCTTCTTTTTGTGTGCTCCTTGAGAGCAGAGGCTACGTTTTTGCTCTTCCCTGTATCCTCAGCACTCAGCACAGTGCCAGGCAGATAGCAGGTGTTTATATTTGTTAATTGGCTACTGAACATTTCCAACTAGATGTTCTATAGGGATCTCAAATTCAACACATTAAATTCATTAGTTTTTCCCCCTAAACCAACCCCTCTTCTGAATTTCCCCGTTTCTTTCATGGGTACCATTATCCTCCCAGTAACCCAGGTCTGCAATCTCAGAGGCAGCCTTGATTCCCCTATGTCTAGATCATCCTTTGTTTCTACCCTCTTCTTTCAACTCACACAGTCCCTCATGTCTAAGGCTCTTCACTATGCTACCATGATTGCCTCCTACTTGGTCTCCTCTCCACTCATCTGTCTGAAGTTTAACCACATCACTTCTCTGCCCAAGAAGTTCCCCTATGCTTATTACTGCTTTATCTCCAACTTCTAAAGGACCTTTTCCTGTTAGTTCTGGAGTGACATAATTTTTATATAACCAGACAGTTCAAACACCCCCTTTTCACTTCTACCCCTTAGAATGTTCAGATTCTCCCCAAACCTCAGTTCAACTACCAGCCCCTAATAAAGGTCTATAACAATTTTCCCAAGTGCTAACACCTCTTGAAATGATTTTGGATATCTTCTGTATTTTCTTGTGTGTGTGTACATGTTGCCCAGAACCCCATCCCCAACAGAAAGTAACTAACTTGGAGATAGGCATTGTTTTATTTTTGTCTCTGTTTCAAGTGAAGTCAATAAACATTTATTAAGCATCTAATGTGTGCCACACACTTTGAGGTACTATGCTAAGCTCTGGGGAGACGAAGAAAAAAGCTGTAATGGTTCCTGTCCTCAAAAAGCTCACATTTAGGGGGCGGAGCCAAGATGGCGGAGTAGAAACAGCTCATCCAAGCCACTCTGCCCCCAGATTCCCCCCAAACTATGTAAAAGGGGACTATGAACAACTTCTGGAGCCCCAGCACCCACAGAACGACACAGAGAAGCTAACCTCCCGCTGAGGACAGCCCAGCAGCCCTGCAGGAAGGACCAGCGCAGCAGTCTGGGAGCCAGCAGCAAGCAAGGTGAGCTGAGGTCTTAGCCCCAGGGCGGCAGGGCCAGCAGCCGGCTGGAGGGACCCCAGAACACCAGCAGCTGTGGCGATTCCAGAATTCTCAACATAGACATGCCTAGGACAAAGTGAGAGGTTAGTGCCCTATGGACTTTGGGGCCAGTATTTGGGGAATGCGTCGGCTCCCTCCCCTGGGGGCTAGAAGCCGCTGAGGAGACACGCCATTTTGTAGTTTTCAGAGGCTGCTCCAGCTCCTGGCCTTCGAATTGTAGGGAGATCCAGCGATCAGTCTTGGGGGGGTAATCGCTCTTGCTTTAACCTCCCTGGATCTGGATTGTGATCTAGGGTAGAAGTCATGGGTGGGTTTCCAGCTTGCCAGAAATGGAAGTTGCCCCCCAACACGTTCAAGATGAAAATTCCCCTATCTGGTAGCAAAGCCATACTGTGGCAACAAGCCCAAAAGTCAAGTAATTAAGTGGCAACATGCCAAGGCAAAGGAAACAGAAAAATGCAACCCTAGACTCCTATTTTGGGGGCATAGAGCAGGAAAAGGACTGTGAGGTCAGAAGTCCTGCTCCAAAAGCCCCAGGGGAAAACATGAGTGGGTTGCAGGCCATAGAGGACCTTAAGAAGGACTTTAAAAATCAAATAAGAAGTGGAGGAAAAATTGGAAAGAGAAATGAGAAGGATGCAGGAAAAGTATGAAATGAGGGTCAACAGCCTGACTGAAGAAAACAACACCTTAAAAAATAGACTAACTCAAATGGCAAGGGAGGCCCAAAAGGGCAATGAGGAGAAGAATGCCTTAAAAAGTCGAATTTGCCAGATGGAGAAAGAATCTCAAAAGTTCACTGAGGAGATTCATTCCTTCAGAGTTAGACTGGAGCAAATGGAAGCTAGTGACTTTATGAGAAATCAAGATGCTGTTAAGCAGATCCAAACAAACGAAAGATTAGAAGGCAATGTGAAATATCTCATGGGAAAAACCACTGACCTGGAGAATAGATCCAGGAGAGACAATTTAAAAATTATTGGACTACCTGAAAGCCATGATCAAGGAAAGAACCTAGAAATCACCCCTCAAGAAATTCTCAAGGAAAACTGCCCTGATGTTTTAGATCCAGAGGGCAAAATAGAGGTTGAAAGAATCACAGATCACCTCCTGAAAAAGATCCCAAAAAGAAAACTCCCAGGAATATTATAGCCAGGTTCCAGAATTCCCAGATCAAGGAGAAAATACTCCAAGCAGCCAGGAAGAAACAATTTCAATATTGTGGAAACACAATCAGAATAGCCCAGGACCTGGCAGCTTCTACACTGAGGGATCAAGGGCATGGAATATGATATTCCAGAGGGCAAAAGAACTGGGAATGAACCCAAGGGTCACCTACCCAGCAAAACTGAGTATTTTGTTTCAGGGGAAAATATGGTCATTCAGCGGAATAGAGGACTTTCAAGCATTCTTGAGGAAAAAACCAGAATTGAATAGAAAATTTGACATCAAGACACAAGAAGCAAGAGATGCCTGAGAAGGTAATTAGGGAAAAGAAATCAAAAGGAACTTATCAAAGTTGAACTATTTACATTCCTATATGGAAAAACAATAACTGTGACTGATGATATCTTTCTCACTATGAAAATAATGGAAGGAGGGGGTGTGGTCATATGAATACATAGGTGAATGTGTGTGTATATGGTTACAGTTATATATGGATAGAGGGCATAGGTTGAATTTGTTGGGAAGGGAGAATACTCAAGGGATGAAATTATGAGGTGAGAGAGGAAAGTGGCAAGAGGAGATGGGGAGAGACAGGGTAGGGTAAACTATCTCGTGTAGAAGAAGCCAAGGGAAGTGGTTGCAAGGGAGGGGGAGAATGGGAAGGCAAAAAGGCAAAACCACATTCTCAGTGAATTTGGTTCAGGGAGAGAATGACATACATACTAAATGGGATATCTCAACCTGCAGCAGAATAGGGGGAAGAGGGATGAGAGGAAGGATGATGGATGGGAGGGCATCCTTGGGGGGAGGGGAGGTTGGAAGTACCCACTATAGAAGAGGGACAGGATCATGTGGGGAATGGACCAGGTGGGGAGTGGGATGAGTGGGAGGGAATTATAAGCAGCCTTGTACAATATATCTACTACGATAATGTTTTGCATAGCTAGACATGTACAACATATACTGAATTACTTATCTTCCCAGAGGAAATGGGTGACAAGGGAGGAAAGAAATGGATCTGAAATTCGAGGTCTTAACATTAAATGTTTCAAATATATATAAATACTATTATTAATACTCTTTTGCTTGTAATTGGGAGATAACATGTGCGGGCATTGGGACACAAAGATTCACCTTCCTCTAATGGAAAAGTTGAAGGGGGTATGGGAGAAGGTATGGGAGAGAGCAGATTGGAGGAAGTGCTATCTTGCGGGACTGCTATTCTGGGAGGGTAGGTAGGGGAAAAACAGGGGGGAAAATGATTGTAACTCAAAATCTGGCGGAAATGAATGATGCAAAACAGAAGTTAATAAAGCATTTGTTTAAAAATAAATAAATAAAAATAATTTAAAAAAAAAAAGCTCGCATCTAATGGGGAAGATAATATGGAAACTATGTATTGATGAGATAGGAGCACCAGGAAAACTTCTAGAAGAAGGTGGGATTTTAGCTGAGACTGAAAGTCAGGGGAAACAAGGACACAGAGATAGAAGAGTGAATTCTAGGCCTGGGGGAGGGACAGCCAGTGAAAACACCCAGTTAGGAGAGGGAATAGTTTGTATGAGCTCAAGGAGGTCAGTGTTCCTGTATCATAGTGCAAGTAGAAGGGGAAAAAGATATAAGACTGGAAAGGTAGGAGGAAGCCAGTTTACAAGGCACTTTAAAAGTAAGCAGAAGATTTTATATTTTATTCTGGAGGTCACTAAGAACCACCGAAGTTTACATAATAGGTCTTTAAATAATTAAGTCTGTACCCAGAAATTCCTTAATTCTGAGTAATCAGATGAAAGGGGTAAATGAATGCTTCAAGTATTTCTTATGCTACATGTAGCTAAGAAATTCACAGGTATAAAGACATTTGCAATTTAGGAACCTAATCTCCATATTCTCTCTAAATAATTTTTCTTTTAAAAGGTTCTATAAGATAACTCTAGTAAAACCATACATGATTCTATCTGCAAGACAGTAAAAGCTGCTTTCTCTTAACTGCTTAAAGAATGCTAACTTAGTTTCCAAAGTGAATTTTTTAAATCCGTCTCAGCTTCTTCTGTAATATGAGGGCTGTGCCAGAACACTATCACTCATTCTCCATGAAAATGGAAGAAAAAGCTTCAAACTATACATTCTAAATTTCGATGGAAATCACACAAAGAACTACGTGGTACAGCAAACATTTAAACCGTAGCATACCTCTGATATGTAAAAGAAATTATTCTTCCCTACAGCAACAGTCTGACCACTGCTTTTTCCTCCTTCCTACCCACCCTACACATCACCAGACACAATAATCTAAGGGTAAAGGGACAAGGTGTAGGAATTATAACAAACAAATCTGACAGACATACAAAGCTGAACAGAATAACACATTATTTCCCAATTATATTACAGAGGTTTAGATTCCCCTTGAATAGTTTACTCCCACCAAACCTCAAAAGAAATCTTTAAAAACTTCTAGAAGGAAAATTCATGCAACAGTGAGCTTTTCTTTTCAACTCCTCCATTCTTGGAATTGTATCAACCTGAACCTACTACTCTTAGTATATAACTTAAAACCTAAGTATTGTTCAATAATGTAAGCCAGCAAAATGCATGAGAGAACATCTGGGAACAACTGGGAAGTGACAATTATTTACAATTTTGTATAATTTCAAATAAATTTATATCAACTTCCTCTAAGTTTCCAAAAGTATGAGCTGGCACTTTATACCTGTGATTTGACTTAGTATGAAACACTGAAAAGAGCAAACACTATTGCTGAGTGTTGAAGAACCAACCCACTGAGCAAAAAAATATTACTCTTTACTAGTAAAGTTCTGCTATGTAATCATCTCTACTTTTCTTGGATTTTTTAAAGTAGATTTTAATTTAAAAAAAAAAATCTTGTGGCTCTCTTTCCTTTCTAAAAGTTACAGTAAATTCAAATTTCTACACAAAAAGTGAAAAAGAAAGTAGTAAAATTATCATTATGAGAAAAAACAAACTAAATGGTTGCCTGTTTAGAATTCACTTTTAGATAATAGGGTTGATTAAAATCTCATCTTAGCAAAAGCAGAACAATCTCCCTAATAGTCACTATAACATGGGCAATTCTTGATTCTCAAGGCTTTGTTTATTTGCTCAACAAAGTATACATTTCTTCCTTCCTTAATCTAATGCTTTAATAGTACAGCTTTTGTCAGTGTTCAAAACAAGAGTAAAGCTATAGCAAATACCCATTCAGGATATAAAATACATGTAAAAGCAGAATTTAAGACTACTTCTAGAACTATCTGGACCTGGGTTCAAATCTCACCTTGGGGGGGGGGTTACTACTGTATAACTTGGAGCAGGTCAGTAAGGTTCACTGGACTCTGGCATGGATGAGACTCTCTCTGAGACCCTTTTTATAGATCTATGACTTTATGAGCACCTTTAATATTTTGTTTTGGAAAGCAAGAATACAAATGATAAACCCTTAAAAAAAAAAGTCACTAGGCTTGTTTCTACCTGGGGAGCAGTCCAGCTTATTAAATACTTCTCTGGCTGAGAAACCTAAAACTCATGTGACAAATCAGCTAAAAAGATAAAAGTCTCAGCTTTAGAATTTCAATATCCTCTTGATCAAGTGATCAAAGTCCTTTAATTTTTAATCTTCCTAGTTGAGAAAAAGCTAAAATTTCCTAAGTCATAAGTAATTCATGGGACTACCCTAAAAATAAGCTGAATATTTTAGGTGAAATAATCTGAATACATATTTTTAAAATTTTCTTTGGCACTTTTTAAGGGTACATGGCACAGAATCTGATATTCTACTTATTAACAACAATAATTTAATTTATATAATGCTTTAAATTCTATAAAGTACTTTCTTCACAACAACCCTATGAAGCAGACATTACAAATATTATCTCCATGCTCCAAATGAAAAAGCTCAGGCTCATAGTAAAATACCTGGCAAATGTAGCTTATGAGTGTCAGAACCAGGTTTGAAGACAGCTAGGTCTACTTCTACATCTAGTATTCTTTCTAGGGCACCAAGTTGCCTACTGTAACAAAGGTGAGATTATATTGTAATAAAGATTCACATGCTCTCTTGGATAGATTCAAAATGAACCTGATGTTAAGACAAAATGGTTGAACAGTGCAGGGCTCTGGCCTAGAGCAGCCAAAGAAGAGCACAACTATACATATAGTTTTAACAAGATAAATGCTCCTTTTAAACTCCTTTCCAGACCAGTAATAAGACTTCTAGAGAAAAAAAAAAAACATCAGAAATCCTCCTGGGTCTGATCTTAAGCCAAATTAAATGGAGGAAGCACCAGATGCTGTCCCCAAAATAACAAAAAGCTATAAAACATTATTTAATTCAAGACCCAAACCAATTCAGAGGCAAAAATAACCACAGGAGTATTCCAAGCATGCATCTGATGTAAAAGTGAAGGAAAGACCATTACAAGGTTCGAAGATCAAAGAATATGACAGCATATTAAAAAAAAAAAATCAACCTATTAAAAAAAACATATCTATTAATATAATCTATTAACCAAAGGCTACAGTCAAGTCCAAGTACAGCCTCAAAGTGTTTCTTAGAACTCTACCCTATTCCCTCACCCACCACCAAAAAATGAACAGCAACTCAATGTGCACAGCCTTTGCTAAAAAACAAACAAACCAGTGTTTTCAGTGGATGGCCAGAAACAGTGCAGTTTTGGGCTAGAATGACAGAAAGATGGAGACCAGGACCACAGACCCCAACACTTATTCAGAATGAGAAATTGTAGCTGTCCAGATGTGAACCAGAATTAAATGGCTTTGTCATGTCTTCCTGAATCCCACACCCAAAAAACCCTTTAAATTGCAACACAAATTAGAGGATTCATAATAGCACTCCTTCTCAAATAGCTGCCTTTAAATTCCTTGAATAGGAAAAAGGAATTTGGCTAGCATGCCAAACCAAAAATCCTTATGTCATCCCTCTAATAATCACGTCAGGGGTTTTATTTGCTAAATTTAAACTTTCCCAATAACAAAGTTTATCTGCTGCCAACACAAGACTAATGTTTATCTTCAAAGAGTAATTCATACAGTCAGTGTTATCTCACTGAATTATGGATCCATATAGCTAATTCTGCTCTCCTGCCACCCACCCAATCATTATAAGTTAGTTCAACAATATTACACTTCTAAATGTCTGAGCCCTTTAAAAACTGGACACAATACAGTTTTGATCATGAATTACATTCTAATATAACAAGTCTTTTCCTATTCAATCCATACAAATCCTATTAACCAAATCATCTGTCCCAATAAAGGATCTGAAATTGAAGAAAAGAAAAAATAAGAGTACTGAAGTATATTCTGGAGTCAAGAGCAAGTGGAAAAAGAAATTTACCACTTCAGAATATGGATCTGAACTTGAGCATTTCCTATGCTAAGCCAAGGAAAAGACACAGTCACAAACAATGTACAAAGGGGGGGAACTTTCAATGTGCTTGAAATTCACCTGTTAATTTGTTAAAATACAAATGTTATCTGGGAGGGAAAGCTATTACAGGCCACAAATATCCAGGCTCAAAGAGAAGGCAGCCCCAAAGTGTCCCCTAAGATTGGGCCTACAGCAGCCAGAGAAGAGCATAACACTGAACCAGAATAAGATGCTGAAAGGGAAAATGAAATGATGGAATTTTGTAGATAAGATACTTCCCAATTCTGTCAACTTCTAAACTAGTAAAGGTAAAACAAACCTGGCTCAAGATTTTGTGGAGGCCTCAAATTCAACCTTTCCCCTCCTAGAAACAGATTATGGAAGTCCTACAGTACAATCAAGCATAAGGAGACACCAGGCATTTTAAAAGACTAGAATTCCATATTTCAGCCTAAATCTTGGGCAAATTGGATCTGTTAATTCGATTTTAATTTCACAAAATGTATGTATATTAAGAGTCTGGCACAGACAGACTCTCAAGTTCATTATACCAAAAGAATCAACAGTTCCAGAACAAATAATTAAAGACTAAGCTTGAACTATCAGTCAGAGGCCAGAAGAAAGGAATACAAATATCTTCCCCCCTCATCCCAAAAAGTTCCTGATTCTAATGTGCTTGACTTCCACATCTGTATCTGTTTCCCTGACCACCCTTCAAAACTCCAAGCTTCTACCTCAATTGACTATAGGATAACTCCAAGTAGATCATCCCACCACCAAATCTTCAAATTCAACCTGCATAAAATAAAGTTTATTATCTTTTCCTCAGAATTGGCTTCTTCTGACTACATTATTTCTATTAAGTAGCACAACCATTCATCTAGTTTCCAACTCTGTTGCTACCTTTAATTCTTCCTTCTCTCTCCCATTTCATATGTAATCGGTCACCATATCCAATGTCACCAATTCCTGATGACTGATTTAAACTCCATAATATTTTACACTCATCTCTATTTGTATGCTCATCAACAACTCCCACCCTGGAACTGCATTCACTATCACCTGCCTAGAATACTACAACAGAACAGTTCTTATTTCCGTGCAACCTTCATATCATTACTAGATTAATATTCATTAAGCATAAATCTGGTCCTATCACCTACTTGTTCAAAAAACTTTAGTAGCTTCATATTACTTGCTAAATAATGTTTTAGAATTTTTGCCTGGCATTCAAGGTCCCCCACAATCTGGCACCCTTTCACTTTTCTAGGTTTATTATACTCCACTTTATATAGTCTATGCTCTGGCCAAACCATATAAATCTTTGTTTTCTGTCCATCTCTTTCTTGATACTGTTCCCTAGATCAGGATTAACTTCCCTCTCCCCTTTGCCTGTTGTATCCCTAAACATCCTCTAAAGTCCAAATCAATGTCATCTGATAGATGAAGACATTCTCTGCTCTCTCCAACCATCTCTGGGCCATGTTCCCCCCTTCCCCTTTGATGCAAATGATCTTCTTCAGACCTTACCAAACACTTTGCTTAGTACCTCTCTAATGTATTTATTATACTATGAAATGTTTTACATTATAGATGAACAGTTTTCCATCCAGGGGGTGGCAATCATTGCAAAGTAAATAAATCTAATGGCAATCATTGCAAAGTAAATAAATCTAATGTGAATATGAATGTGTCTTCTTGACCCCTTACAATCTGGCTTCTGACCTTATCACTCCATTAAAACTTCTCTCTTCAAAGTTACCAATGATCGCTCAATTGGCAAATCCAATAGCCTTTTTTTCTGTCTTCAACCTTCTTGACCTCTCTTGAGCCTATGACATTGTTAATCACTCTCTTCTCTCTAGGTTTCCAGGGCATCACTCTCTTGAGTCATTTCCTATTTGTCTGACTGATCCTCCTCAGGCTTTCACCTTCTCTTCCCCCCACCCCCAACTAGATCATCATCCAGGTCACACCCTCTAACCAGAATTTACAGGTCTCTCCCGTGCCTCTTCTACTTTTATACTATATCCCTTGGTGATCTCAGCAGCTCTCATGGATTTAATTATCATCTCTAAACTGATCATCTCCCTATACTGTTTCAATCTTTCTGGTGACCTCCAGTCTCAGACTTCCAAATGCCTTTCAGATATCTCAAATTCAACATGTCCCCAAACTGAATTTATTATCTTTTCCTCTAAAACCTCCCCCTCCTTAACTTCCCTATTATTGTCAAGGGCAACACCATCTTCCCAGTCCCTCAGGATCATACCCTAGGTATCAACTTCAACTCCTTACTATCTGTCACTCCCCTATGCACAATCTATTATCAAGGCCTCTCAATTTCAGCTTTGCAACACGTTTGGAATACAACCCCTTGTCTCTTCTAGATACTGCCACCAACCACCCTGATACAAGACCTCAATATCTCACTCTTGGACTACTGCAAAAGTCTGCTAGTGGGTTTACAGCCTCAAGTCTTGCCTCACTCCAATCCATCCTCTATCCATCCCCAAAGTTACTTTCTTAAAGCATAGGTCTAACCACATAGCCCTCATACTTTATAAACTCCAGTGGTTCCCTATCATCTCCAGGATCAAATACAAAATCCTCTGACATTCAAAACCATTCACAATCCAGCTCTCCAAACCCTTCCAGTCTTCTTACCAGTCTTCTTATGTTTTCCTCCTGGCCACATACTCTTTGATCTGGTAACACTGGCTTATTGGATGTTCCATGAACAAGACTCTCAATCCCTCAGCTACAAGCATTTATTTTCCCATGACTGGAAGGTTTTCCCTCTTTATCTCCACATCCTGACTTCCTTCAAGTCAATCAATAAACATTTATTAAGTGCCTACTACTTGCCAGGTGTTACGCTAAGTGCTGGGTAAGGTAAAGAGGCAAAAGACAGTTCCTGCCCTAAAGGAGTTCACAATCTAGTGGGGAGACAACATACAAATATATACAAAGCTATAAACAAGAAAAAAAAAGGAAATAATTAGCAGAGGGAAGGCTTAAAAAAGGTTGAGAAAGGCTTCCAGTCAAAGATGGAATTTTAGTAGGACCACACGGATTGCAGTCCAAGTCTTCCTGATTCAAACCAAGTCCAACAGTCTATGCACTGCACCACCTACCTTCCTACAATGAACTGTCTTTCAAAATGGCCAATATTAGAAGCCTATGTAAGATGGCCGGAGCATGTAAGTTGGTTGAGGAACAACAGCCAAATAATGTTCACAGAAATGATGAAGCAGTCCAGGTATGATGATGTGGGTTTGGGGGGGGGGGGGGGGTGCGTTCTTTCCTCTTACATTTGCAGCACCTGTGGTGTGCTTTGTGTTATCTGTTAGGTCCTCAGTCATATTTATAACATCTCAGAGACCAAACATAACACATGATACAAAATAAATGTGATTCAAAAATTTGTAAAAAAATTTTAAAGTAAAAATTTCATGCTGAATTTCTATTTCTTTTAAAAAAAATCTAACTAGAAATGAATGAAGATCCCAAAACTCAAATATTCTACATTATAATACGCTAGGTGGTACAGGGTATAGAACACTACCCCTGGAGCCAGAAGATGCATGTTCAAATGTAGCATCAGACACTGACTAGATGTGTGGTTCTGGGCAATACACATAACTGCTTTCTGATTCAGTATGCTCATCTGTAAAACGGGGATAATAACAGCACTTACTTCCCCCAGGATTGGTATGAGGATAAAATGAGATAACTTTGAAAACATTAAAGGATTACATGTGTGCTAGCCATTCTTTTCCTGAGTTGGCAGAAAGTTGTTTTCTTCTTGAAAAGTGATGAGAAAAATTAGTTGAATAAATGAATTTAGTATATATATTATGTGCAAAAAGCAAAATATTACTTGAGTGTAAATATTGGCCATCTGTATACCAACATGAGTTTTCTCAAAATTCAAATAATAAAATACCATCATCCTAAGTGTTTGGTGTTATTTTCTTTTCTAGATGGTAATATCAAACTGTATTTTAATTCCAAACCATTAAAGAATTATAGACCTCAACATACTTTCATTAAAATAGTTCAAAGAAACATAAGTATACATCCTGAGTACAAGGCTCTTCAATACCAAAATATTAATAACATTAAGTATGCTTGCAAATAAACTTGGACCACCAAATTTGCATCTGCTTCTCACTTATTAATATTCCCTCATCCAGTGCCCTCATTCTAATAATTCCCATCTCACTGGGTTAAAAGCCACATAAGTACACTGAAAACACATAACACTTCTTCCAACAAATTTTCATGGAAACCCAACACCCCCCCCACAAAAAATAGGAACAAGATAAAACACCACATACTAAATTTATTTTTAGCAAAGTGCTAGTGCTTATCGTTATAGCTATTTCAGTCAATCTAAAAGTTTCTTCTTTAGTTCTCAATTAGGTATTGTCCATAGTACCTATGCATCTTGGTGAAAAGCATAGTTATGCTTGAATAAAATTAACACACTGAAGTTAACTGACTTTTAATTAAAAATTTTCTATAATGCTTACCTGTCTGAACATCGATAACCATTTGATGTCCACCTCTCATTCCTGGTCTGCTATCTTCTCCATCACCTAGGATGATAAATATGATCAACAATGTGAAAATCCTCTCACTCGATTTTAAAAGAACCAAAGTATTCTTTTTATAGGTAGGTGCAAACAATGCATTATAGAAATTTGCCCACACAGTTTCCTTAAAAACACTCCAAATAAGGGGTGGCTAGGTGGCACAGCGAGTAAGAGCATGGGACCCAGAGTCAGGAGGACCCAGGATCAGTTCCAGCCTCTGTTTATGCTGACAACTAAGTTTACTGGGAAGATTCAAACATATTCAATGAAATATTTCTCCCCCGAGGATATCACTGGGTAGGTGAAGGGAGAAGAACATAATTGGAAAAGAATGTGATATAAAAACAAAAGGTACAGGGCGGCTAGTTGGCTCAGTGAATAGAACGCCAGCCCTGGAGTCAGAAGGACCTGAGTTCGGAGCCGGCCTCAGACACTTAACACACACAAACAAAAACCTAGCCATGTAACCTTGGGCAAGTTACTTAACCCCAATTGCCCTAAAGGGGCGGCTAGGTGGTGCAGTCGGCCTCAGAGTTGGGATGACCCGAGATCAGATCCGGCCTCAGAAAATGAGCACCCACACATAAATAATGACTAGCCATGTAACCTTGAGCAAGTTACTTAACCCCAAGTGCTTAACAAAACAAACAAACAAACAAACAAAAAGGTAGCCCATTAATTGGGGAATAGCTGACTAAATTGTGACTCATGAATCACTGGATTCTAAGAAAATTTAAAAAAAGAAACAAACAATAAACAGAGAATTCAGAGAAACACGGGAAACTTTAGATTAACTGATATAGAGTACAATAAGTAGAATTAGGAAAACAGTATCAAGGAAAAGGGGAAAAAAAGGAACACCATTATTTATACTGACTAAGGTTGGCCCCAGAAAAAGAGGTAAAAAAACACATGAGTTGCTGGGTATCAGAAGAAGAAAAGATACATTCAAAAATGAAGGTGATGTAAAAACAAGATTCATCAATAAATATAATGAACAAGAAAGACAATAATAAAAAGAAGATGAAACATCTTAAAAGGATACATATTTCTTCATTAGAAGGACAAACAGTATTACTCACTGCATATATTTTAGATCTAACCTCAATAAATGCAACTTTATATAGATGAAGCCATAACATCTACTTCAATGAGTCAAGAGATTACAATGTCTGATGTAGTCTTTGACTAAGAAGTCAAAAGATTAGAGTTCTATTTTCAGCTTATACAAAAATTTAAATGTATTATTTGACAAGTAAGAGTCCCCTGTTTCAGCTTTTTAGTGATTATATTTGTGGTTCTCATCTATGTCACAGAAGGTAGTGGGCAGAAGGATGACATGTCATTTTATAATTCCTAAGAAATAAAATAGGTGATTGAAAAAAATCAGAGACAATTTCTATTCAAGGATGATCATTCACAAGAACTTTTGTCTTCCTCTTTTCTACTGACCAATATTTGAGGACTCTTCAACTCACTATACTGAAAAATCCAGGGAAAGATAATGAAGGTAAAGCTTCAACTGATTAGTTTTTCTGTCTTTGGTACAGGACTGGCATAGAGGTAACTAGAAAAAAAGGCTTAATGAATTTTTTTTGTACTGTCTATGAATTTACTTTGTTCATGCTTTTCCTATAGTCTAGTAGTCTATAGGAAGCTTTTGTTTGTAACATGGGCTAAAATGAGTATATGGTATGACTGGTATGACAAGGCAACAAAAAAGACTTTCAACAAATCCTTTACTAGCATAAAAACACAACATACTTGGCTAAGCACAAGACGGAAGAAGACTAGTGGCTTTTTTGCCCTATCCAGTTAAAATCCTACTGTTACTATTTATGTTCAAGGGTTTCTTAATTGTAGCAAAGCTGCAGAGAAAGTTGCATTAAACAAAAGCATTTAAATTTTGAAATGTCTGACTCACCTTTGGTGCTTTTGGGGATGATCTGACTCCACCGTGGCTTATATTCCTGTTGACTGATATACTGATTGAACAAACCATCTGCAAATGTAAAAAAAAAAAATTCTTCTTAACTTGCCTATACTTTTGTGTTATTGTAGCAGAAAAGATAGGATTTTATAAGCTTATAAATTTTATGAGCAAAATTGCTATTCAAGATTTTCTCCCCAGGAATACATAATATAAAACATATAACATGTCAGTCAATTTAGTGGCATATTTTCACAAAATATGTCTCATTTCATTTTCCAATGCATCCCAAATAAAATGGCACTACATTAGTTGCCATAATCATTCAAAAACTTTGCTTGAGTGACAGCTTATATCAAATTTGGTATGCATCTCATTACTGTGGCACCTGTTAGTTACAAATATGTTACCACATTTAAATTAGAAGGAAAAGGACAAGTATGATCAAACAGCAAAATTGTCTAACATAGCCATTCTGAAAGGAGAGACAGATATAAACGAGGGTTTGGGTGGAAAAAAACAGTATTATGCTTAGAGCTGCAAAACAGAAAGAGGAAAAAATTAGAAAACAATTATGGACAATCCAATTAAATGCCCTATACTGCAACAGATACCTGCATTAAATTTTAACACAATTTTTACTCTTAACATAAATGTAATCCATGGGGATGGGGAGGTACACAATAATTACTGGAAAAATCTGATTGAGATATTTCAATGGCAACTTCTCAGATCCCTTCCTCATTTCTAAAATATTTTTTCTAATCAAAATACAGATTATATCCAAACGGAAGTATTTCCACCTGTGACCCCCCCCAAAAAAAGTATGGGATACTTCAAATAGAAAGCCACATAGACGTCACTGAATTAGAACTAGAAAGGTACTGAGAGATCCTCTTGTCTATACCCAAAGGAAATGAGTCCCAGAGTAGTTACAGATCTCTGAGAACTTGCAGGCATAATAAAAGAACCAGAATTTGAACCCAGGTTTTCTAGCTCCGACTCAATAGTTAAGATTTCTGGGTGTTTTCTGTAATGTTATTTATTATTTATGTGACTCTTTGTAAGTTATTTCTCTTCCTCAACTCTAAAGTAAAGTTTATTGGACTAGATGAATACTAATGACTTCTGACTTTGAATCCCGTGGAATCCGGAATTCTATATATAATACTCTAAGATAAGATCAATCAATAAATATAACATTTTTAAATATTTAATTTATGACCAATGTGGAGTCAAGGGACAAAGGAAGAGAAATATAGACAAGTACCATAATGCATTAAAATCCAAGTTCAAAGTAACTTTAAGAGACCATCTAGTATACAGGTTCCTAAGTTTTTTTGCATGTCATAATTCCTTTGGCAGTGTGGTAAAACATATAGATCCCTTCACAGAACAACATTTTCAAACATATGAAATAAAATACGAAAGATTACAGGACCCTAATCTAATCCAATCCCTGTTAACAATTGGGGAAACAAAAGTGAAGAACATAGAAACAGCCACTCAAACAGGAGGGAGGTAGAGGAAGAGTGAATTACAATGGGTACAGAGAGAGAAAAAGAGACATTTAATCAAGAACACAATTTCTATAAGAATAACTAGCTGCCAAACTTCCAGGTCACATGAACAACAACATGGTGGACTAAACAATTTCTTTGATTCCCACAACCTCTCAAACTTCTCCAAAATAGAAATTATGAACCAAAAATAAAACAACTTCAGTTATTTCCATGGTTTAGGACTTCCAAAATCCAAAAGATTAAAATTAAAAAAACCCAGGAACTAAATCTCACTGACCCTGAGCTCACTCAGCACCCCTTCCCAACCTTCCACCCTACTAACAAGGCTGTACTAGAAGACCCAAGAACACAACACAGGCTTACATCAAATCCTATTTCTACACTGCAGTGCCTCTCACCCTTTTTCCACTGCGATGGAAATCCTAGATCTAAGTTGTGGAAGTCTGCTCTGAGTTCAACACCCAGATTGCACACAGACTTTTAGAAGCAAAAGTCTGCCAAGGGCTGCAACCCAGACACACCAATGCTGCAAAGCAAAGAACTTGTGTTGGCACTTGTGACAAAAACAGCACAGGATACTCCTGACCACAAAAAAGTCACTGGATTAGAGCTGGAAAGGCACTCAGAAATCCTCTAATCCATTCTCCTCATTCAATAGGGGAAATATCTTGGGGACGATGTAGGTCAGTGTACTGTGAAGTGCCCAGTGTGGGAAGATGCTGACATCATTAAACAGAGGGGAAAAAGTCAAGAAGTAGGTGGTAAGGAAAATAAAGTGGAAAAAAAGACCAAAAGCACCAAAGATTTCAGGGAAGAAGAAATTTGAAAGACTTTGAACTTAAACAGAAACATCAACATGAAAAAGAATGACAATAGAAGAAAATATGACCTCATATCTAGTAAATAAGTTCAAGTATCTATGAATAAATACTGAAAAATAAAGGAAAATAATTCAACAGTTGATGAGATGGAGGACCCTGTAGAATCTGAGAACACACCGTTCCCAAGTGGTTTAAAAGACAAAAGAGAATTAATTTTAAGAGCAGAATGTATACCTTACACAATAAAAATAATAAGCAGAATAGAAAAGCTAGAATATGCAATGGCAAATCTTACCAGAGAAACAAACAAAAGAGGAAACAACAGATTGGGAATTCAAATACATAGAAGGGAAGGACAATCTAGAAGGGGAAAAGCAAAAAACATTAACATTAATAAAAATACAATCACTGCAAGCAAAATGCACTGATCTTGAAAATACAACGTGTAGAGACAACCTAGAGATCACAGGTCTCCCAGAAGAAAACTACAGCACAAAAAACCTTAACACCATAATAAAACAAACAAAAAAGAGAACTATCCAGAACTTCTGACCATAGAAGATGAAATTCCAATTGAAAAAATTCACACATCATTTTCCAAAAAAAAAGGAAAGAAAGAAAAATATCAATACTGCAAAGTCCAAGACACAGATTGGTTAAATTTGACAATTCAATTCAGAAAACACTTCTGCTAGGAATCAGGAGAAAGATCTTCAAATACAAAGAAAATGACATGCAAATAATGCAAGACTATTCAATACTGACTAGAAAAAGAAGAAGGAATAGAATAATGGTTCTAAATTGCACTAAAACAGCCCAGAAAGCTCTATCCTGCAAATCATAACTATAGTGGACAAAAGATGAACATTCAATAACAAAGAAGAGTTCAAAACATTTTTAGAAAGAAAATCAGAAATGAAAAGATGAGCTGCTTTCCATACAACAAATGCAGGAGGAATGAATAGTAGATTAGTAAGAGAGCTCTTCTTCGGAGTGTGAGAAAAAGAGATATGAAGGTGGACATTTGGTAGAAATAACAGTGAAGAGGTAGGCAAGGGGCATTATGGACAACCTAGGTAACCTAGTTACCCCCTGCCTACCATGAATGCTTCTTTTGTGGGACTACAATAGAACATGGGAGGGTCTATGAAAAGCAGGGAGAAAACAGTAGATAGAGAGGGGTGAGAAGTTCAGAGACAAATCAGGATCTTGATTGAGGGGAAGGTGAACTCTGTGGTCGTAGAAAGAGAAACACCTGAAATGAATGAGTAGGGGAGAAAGACTGAAGGGGAGAACGGTGGGGGCAAGGGGAGAAGAGTACTTACTTTGGAGACTGGGAAGGGGTTCCACAAATGAATCCTCTTATGAGTGAAGGGAGATGAAGACCTTACATTGCATGAAGTCTGGGGGATTTAGTGCTTGAAAAGTCTACTTGACCTGGAAGGGGAGGGAGAAAATGGAACCTCTGGACAACCGGCACCTGGAGGAGTGCCAAAAGGAGAGCACGGACACAGCTTCTCAGGCAAATGTGCAAAAAGAAAAGGTATAGATCAGTAAAGTGGAAAGAGCCCTACCATGAGGAAGCATCTTCTCTAATGGGGATACAATGGAAAAAGGAAATCGAGAGGGTAAGCCCCACAAAGCATTAGGAGAATGCCTGCAATGGATACTTTGAAAGTTTTGAATGTATGAAGAAAAGAGAAAAAAATGGAGAGACCAGATGATTATTAAGGGTCATGAGTCAGAGAATGAGGGTCTAGAGTAAACATAAAGAGAAGATATATAATGAATAATACAAGAAATTCTTAGTGGAAAAGGGCACAAAAAATTGTTAATTTAAAAAATTAATGAAGGGGGCGGAGCCAAGATGGCAGAGTAGAAACAGCTCATCCAAGCCACTCTGCCCCCAGATTCCCCCCAAACTATGTAAAAGGGGACTATGAACAACTTCTGGAGCCCCAGCACCCACAGAACGACACAGAGAAGCTAACCTCCCGCTGAGGACAGCCCAGCAGCCCTGCAGGAAGGACCAGCGCAGCAGTCTGGGAGGCAGCATCACAGCTCAGCGCGGGGGGAGCCGAGCCGAGTGCCGAGGTTTTAGCCCCAGGGCGGCAGGGCCAGCAGCCGGTTGGAGGAACCCCCAGAACACCAGCAGCTGTGGCAACTCCAGAATTATCAACATAGACATGCCTAGGACAAAGTAAGAGGTTAGTGTCCTAAGGACTTTGGGACCAGTATTTGGGGAATGCGTCAGCTCCCTCCCCTGGGGGCTAGAAGCCTCTGAGGAGACATGCCATTTTGTAGTTTTCAGAGGCAGCTCCAGCTCCTGGACTGCGAACTGTAGGGAGATCCAGTGATCAGTCTTGGGGGGTAATGGCTCTTGCTTTAACCTCTCTGGATCTGGATTGTGATCTAGGGTGGAAGTCGTGGGTGGGTTTACAGCTTACCAGAAACGGAAGTTGCCCCCCACACGTTCGGGACGAAAATTCCTCTATCTGGCCTTAAAGCCATAGTGTGGCAACAGGCCCAAAAGTCAAGTAATCAAGTGGCAACATGCCAAGGCAAAGAAAACAGAAAAATGCAACCCTAGACTCCTATTTTGGGGGCATAGAGCGGGAAAAGGAATGTGAGGTCAGAAGTCCTGCTCCAAAAGCCCCAGGGGAAAACATGAGCGGGTTGCAGGCCATAGAGGACCTTAAGAAGGACTTTAAAAATCAAATAAGAGAAGTGGAGGAAAAATTGGAAAGAGAAATGAGAAGGATGCAGGAAAAGTATGAAATGAGGGTCAACAGCCTGACTGAGGAAAACAACACCTTAAAAAATAGACTAACTCAAATGGCAAAGGAGGCCCAAAAGGGCAATGAGGAGAAGAATGCCTTAAAAAGTCGAATTTGCCAGATGGAAAAATAATCTCAAAAGTTCACTGAGGAGATTCATTCCTTCAGAGTTAGACTGGAGCAAATGGAAGCTAATGACTTTATGAGAAATCAAGATGCTGTTAAGCAGATCCAAACAAATGAAAGATTAGAAGGCAATGTGAAATATCTCATGGGAAAAACCACTGACCTGGAAAATAGATCCAGGAGAGACAATTTAAAAATTATTGGACTACCTGAAAGCCATGATCAAAGAAAGAACCTAGAAATCACCCTTCAAGAAATTCTCAAGGAAAATTGCCCTGATGTTTTAGATCCAGAGGGCAAAATACAGGTTGAAAGAATCCACAGATCACCTCCTGAAAAAGATCCCAAAAAGAAAACTCCCAGGAATATTATAGCCAGGTTCCAGAATCCCCAGATCAAGGAGAAAATACTCCAAGCAGCCAGGAAGAAACAATTTCAATATTGTGGAAACACAATCAGAATAGCCCAGGACCTGGCAGCTTCTACACTGAGGGATCGAAGGGCATGGAATATGATATTCCAGAGGGCAAAAGAGCTGGGAATGAACCCAAGGGTCACCTACCCAGCAAAACTGAGTATTTTGTTTCAGGGGAAAATATGGTCATTCAGTGGAATAGAGGACTTTCAAGCATTCTTGAGGAAAAAACCAGAATTGAATAGAAAATTTGACATCCAGACACAAGAAGCAAGAGATGCCTGAGAAGGTAATCAGGGAAAAGAAATCAAAAGGAACTTATCAAAGTTGAACTATTTACATTCCTATATGGAAAAGCAATAACTGTGATTGATGATATCTTTCTCACTATGAAAATAATGGAAGAAGGGTGTGTGGTCATATGAATACATAGGTGAATGTGTGTGTATATGGTTACAGTTATATATGGATAGAGGGCATAGGTTGAATTTGTTGGGAAGGGAGAATACTCAAGGGATGAAATTGTGAGGTGAGAGAGGAAAGTGGCAAGAGGAGATGGGGAGAGACAGGGTAGGGTAAACTATCTCATGTAGAAGAAGCAAGGGGAAGTGGTTGCAAGGGAGGAGGAGAAGAGGAAGGCAAAAAAGGCAAAACCACATTCTCAGTGAATTTGGTTCAGGGAGAGAATGACATACATACTAAATGGGATATCTCAACCTGCAGCAGAATAAGGGGAAGGGGGATGAGAGGAAGGATGATGGATGGGAGGGCATCCTTGGGGGGAGGGGAGGTTGGAAGTACCCACTATAGAAGAGGGACAGGATCATGTGGGGAATGGACCAGGTGGGGAGTGGGATGAGTGGGAGGGAATTATAAGCAACCTTGTACAATATATCTACTATGATAATGTTTTGCATAGCTAGACATGTACAACATATACTGAATTACTTAACTCCCCAGAGGGAATGGGTGACAAGGGAGGAAGGAAATGGATCTGAAATTCGAGGTCTTAACATTAAATGTTTCAAATATATATAAATACTATTATTAATACTCTTTTGCTTATAATTGGGAGATAAGATGTGCAGGCATTGGGACACAAAGATTCACCTTACTCTAATGAAAAAGTCAAAGGGGGTATGGGAGAAGGTATGGGAGAGAGCAGATTGGAGGAAGCGATATCTTGTGGGACTGCTGTTCTGGGAGGTTGGGTAGGGGAATAAGAGGAGGGAAATGATTGTAACTCAAAATCTGGCGGAAATGAATGATGTAAAACAGAAGTTAATAAAGCATTTGTTAAAAAAATTTTTTTTAAAGTTCAAAAAAAAAAAGGGCGGCTAGGTGGCGCAGTGAATAGAGGGCCGGCCCTGGAGTCAGAAGGACCTGAGTTCGGAGCCGGCCTCCGACACTTAATCCACACAAACAAAAAAAACCTAGCCGTGTAACCTTGGGCAAGTTACTTAACCCCAATTGCCCTAAAGGGGTGGCTAAGTGGCGCAGTGAGTAAGAGCCGGCCTCGGAGTTGGGATGACCCGAGATCAGATCCGGCCTCAGAAAATGAGCACCCACGCATAAACAATGACTAGCCATGTAACCTTGAGCAAGTTACTTAACCCCAATTGCTTTAAAAAAAAAAAGTTCAAAAAAAAAAAAGAAATATATCCGACTTAACTGAAAAAAAAATTAATGAAAAGGACTAGCAAGTAGAAGGAGAAAAAATGGAAGCAGTGTCAAATTTTATTTCTTGGGCTCAAAGATCACTGTGGGTGGTGACTGCAGCTGTGAAATTAAGACACTTGCTCCTTAGAAGGAAAGTTATGGCAAATCCAGAGAGCATATCAAAAACAGAGATAAGCTCACAGCAATACCAGTGATTACACACTACCTTGAGAGAGGCAAGTAGGGAATATGGAATCAAACCACAATTTAAGAAGAGCTGAATTCAAATATGGCTTCAGACACATCCTGGTTGTGTGACCAGTAAGTCACTTACTTCACCTCTCTGTCTCACTTTTTTTATCCATAAAATTGCACCAATATTAGCACCTACTTCACAAGGTTATGAGGATCAAGTAAGATAACATTTTTAAACACTTTGTAAATATTAGAGCATTATATAAATGCTTGTTGTTGTTGTTGTTATTGGTGATCTATAATCTATGCCAATCAGCAACAAGATCAAGTCTATGAATGGCAGCTCCACTTCCAGCCTAAATAAGAAAAGGAGACCCAATTACTGCCCACAGCACTTCCACCTTCCCCCAAAAACTATTTGGAAAATGAGTCAAGAAAAAATAATTGTAAAATTGTTGGATTCCCTATAAAGTACAATCCAAAAAAGGCCTGAACTATATTTTCAAGAAATCATAGATGAAAAATGCAGTTACTAGAAACAGAACAAAATGTGAAAACAGAAAAAATTCACTAGTAACTTCCCAAAAGAAACCCCCAAAGAAAATATTCCTGAAAGATCATTGCCAAAATTCAGAGCTCCAATGTCAAAGAAAATATAATGTAAGAACCCAGAGAAAAGCAGTTCAAGTCCCAAAGGATCAGAGTCATGATCACACAAGATCTGGAACCTTCTACTATAAATGAGAGATCTTAGAATACAATAGAAAGAAGCTTCCAAACAAGAATAACTTATATTGTATACCTGGCCTGGAGTCTGGAAGACCTGAGTTCAAACTCAGTTTCAGACAACTGTTGTATGATCCTGAGAAAGTCATTTAACCCTGTTTGCCTCCATTTTTTTTCATCTGTAAAATGGGCTGGAGAAGGAAATGGCAAACCACTTCAGTGTCTTTGCCAAGAAAACTCCAAATAGGGTTATGAAGAATCAGACATGACTGAAACAACTGACCAATTACTGCACAAAGGTCAACACATACCCATGGGAAAGAAAATGGCCCTGTAATGGAATACAAAGCTTGCAAGCATCTCTGATAAAATGACCACAGCTGAGTTGGAACTTCAAAATACAAACACAAGAGTGCAGATAAAGCTAAAAAGGTAACTTTATTGGAGCAAGTGAAAGGACCTATATGATGATACAGTGTTAATACTGTAATGGGAGAGGAAAAGGGGAAGAAGGAGAAAAAAGTTTCTCTTCAAAATCTCCTAACATTTTCAAAGAGTATGGAGGAAATTAAATAAGAAAAACTGAGATCCTATATGTAAATTGTTTTTATTCTATGGTTTTAAAGGGGGAAAGTAAAAGAAGAGGAAAAGGAAGAAAACATTAGTGCATAAAGGAGGAAACAAGGAGGTGGAACTTGCCACTAACTAACTGGGGTTATGAGAAAAGAATATACAAACATGGAATAAGGCGTGAGGGGAGTAGGCATTACGTTTACTTTATCTTATCTGAAATGGACAAAAGAGGTTTGAAAACATGCAAAGTCTGGCATAGAATTACATCAAACTTAAAGAGCGACACAAATAGGAATTTAGCAAGCTAACATTAAGGATAAAAGCAGGAAGGGAATAGATGCAAGCAAAAAAAAATTCCTGATCCTGAAGGAGGACTTAAAAGGGGGGAAAAAACAGAAAAGAACTAAATTTCTAAGGGGGTGTGCTTAAGATCACCTCATAGTCATCTAGAAAATGCCTGAACGAAATCACAATATATTGATATAATAAAATATTATTATACTGGAAGAAATGGGAATAGATAATATCAAAAAATCCTAAATTGCATTAAGTGATACAGAACTAAATTAGTAGAACTAGCAGAACAAACAATACTAGGAGATCAGTGCTGTAAAGAAAAACAACTCTGAAAGACTTAAAAATTCTAATCAGTGCAATAATCATGCATATTCCCAAGGATGTATGATAAAGAATGTTATCTACCAACAAACGTAATGCTCTAAATGTACAGCAAGTCACACACATTTTTGGACATGGCCATTGTGAGGATTAGTTGGTTTTGAATTTGCATACTTGTTACAGGCATTTTAAGTTTTCTCTTAAGGGCTGGGAGTGCCTGGGGAAAGGAACTTTAACAATACTAGTACCACCACCCCCCCCAAAAGAGGGCCTTGGTAACCATTTTTTTAATTGCAAAAGGGAGAAAAGTTAAGAATGAAGTTCAGACAAAGTAGGATAGTTTAGCAAAATGTGGCTTACATTACCTGATTATCTCTTTTAGGTGGGCCTATTTTTGCTTTTCCTTAGTCTGGGATCATGGCTGCTACCCCTGCCTTTTTCACATGAGCCATTAGCTTTATTCCCATTAACATACACAGTTATAACTGTTAACTATTTCCCTTCATCCTTCTGTATATCTTTCACAATTTTTTTTCCACCTTGGTCTCCTGCAAAAGTCTTGCCTTTTTTTGACCACTGCCTCCCTTAATCTACTGTTTCTCTTATCACCATCCCTCCCCCAACCTTTTTCTTAATCCCTCCCCCTCTTACTTCCCTGTTGGATAAAGATTTGTAACCCAACAGAGAGAGAAATAGAGACCACACACACACACACACACACACACACACACACACACACACACACACACACACACACACACACACACATTTATATATTTATATTCTTCCCTTTCTGAATCAGTTCAGATGAGTGAGGTTTAAGCAACACCCTCCCCCCCTCGTTTTCCTCGCCTTTGTAAAAGTTCTTCCTTCTGTGCATCTTATATGGGAGAATTCAATTTGATGTGATATTTTAAAGTTGTATACAGGGGAATGTTGGGAGAACTGTGCTAGAACTCTCCCTTTACTCCACCATCTTGGCTCCTTCTCAAGGGGGATATTTTTTGAATTTATTATTTAAAGCAAGCAATATGAAACAGTCATGGTTTTGTGCAAAATTCTCTTTTGGGGGGATTCTGCAAAGTATTTGGAACTGCCTCTTCTTTTAGCATTTAAGTTCAAAATTTAAAATAAATTTTAAAAAATACAAAAAAGATGTTATGAGCCTGTAAGTTCGTATCCATTGACTTCTGCAATAATTATTTTATCCACCACTGTTGACTTCTCATAATTTTGAATGTAATTAGGTTAAAACTTAAATTTTTAAAGATTTATTTCTAAATAGAATACCAAAAATAAATAGAATAGAATAGAATAGAATAGCATACACAGCTTATGAGAGGGAGTGGAGGCTGTAGGGCTACCAACCATAATAATAACACCTTATAAGTCAAGTCAAAATAATGTTAAGTCAGATATAAACCTATTGACTAGAGATCCCCAATCCAACCTGGACATTTTAATCAAAACTATCTTCACTGCTTGCCTCTTCAACCACAATCCTTTTCTTCTCAAACCCCTCTCAATAAACCCAAAATAACAATTTATATTCAACATGCAATGAATTCTTAAAATTTCACAAAAATTTTCCTAATCTGTCAGGTGGAAACTTCCACTGCCTAAAACCATACTTTTCTAGTGGTAAAGATCATAATTAATTAGGGAAAGATGGAACCAAGCATTAATTAAGCACCTACTATGTTCCAGGCACTGTGCTAAATACTTTATACATGCTAACATTTGATCCTCACAACAATTCTATGAGGTAAGTGCTATTATTTTCTACTCAGTACAGTTGATTGAGGAAACCAAAGCAGATAAAGTTTAAATGACTTGCTCAAAGTCATAAACCTAGTAAATGTGTGAAGTAAAATTTGAACTCAAGTCTTCCTGACTTCAGGCCCAGGCCGTTATTTAACCTTATACAATACTGAAGCTTCTAGCTGTAAGGGTCTTATCTTTCTATCTCTCTGTGGTATTGAATTTTAAAAGGGTTTTAAAGGACTTATGGAAAAAACCTGTAAGAATGATTTGCTGCATTCTCAAAAGTATGCTGAACCTTCAATTCCACAAGGATTCCCACCTAGATAATATAGAAGTGACTGAAACATTTCTAAAATGGCACAGAAAATAGGATTCTTTACTAACTCCACTACCGGTGTTCCACTCTTCTAGACAGTCTCTAGATAGTCAGGAGGAGGAGTGTACTGTTATACAAGAATGTAGTCTTATCCACTCTGTAAATGATTGAATTCCAGTCCTTCCCCACAGGTATAAATGCCTCAGTAAAAGGGGAAAACCAGCAAGTCATACAATTCTGGATTATCTAAAGCAACATCTCGAGCACTTTCCAACCAGCATACTCACTACATACTCCAGAACTGGGAATATTGCATAAAGGAATGGTGTGACTTCCCCTTGATTCTATGTATCCTTGGAATATATCTTGTCTAAAACTACAAATATGAATGCCTTGCTTCCTGCAATTTTAGGTAAGTCATAAATCTATAACCAGGAAGATGAGAATAAATGGAAAGTAAAAACAGACCGGCAGGCTCAAGATTTTTGCTGTAATAGAAGGTATGACAACTACAAGGCCATTTGGATGAGAAGGCATGGATAAGTTGCAATCTTTACTACTGGAGGGAGTACTCACATGAACACAATCGGCAATCTACTGAACTATGTGAATACAGTAATCAACTGAAACTAATCAGCATTTTCACTCATCTAAAAGTTGAACAATAACTGGTTTTTGTAATACTGACCTTGAGATATCAAAATGCCACATGAGGAAAAAAAATTAAAAATGAACACTATAAATGTCAATTAAATATTAAGTTATATTTAAAAATTTTCAGTAATTAGAATTCTTTTAAAATTGAGTATGCATATAATATACACAGCAGCTAGGCGGCGCAGTGGATAGATCAATGGGCCTAACCTAAGGATGACCTGAATTCAAATTAGTACTCAGTCACTTACTAACTGTATGACCTAGGGCAAAACACTAAACCCAATTTGCCTCACTTTCCTCACCTATAAAATGAGCTGGAGAAGGACATGGAAAACTACTCCAGTATCTTTGTCAAAAAAAGTCGAAATGAGGTCACAAAGAGGTAGACGTGACCGAAATGACTAAACAAGAACATATAGAATAATTCTCCTTATTAGCCAGAATATCCAAGTCTTCAACCAAATGGGGCAAGAGAATCTTTACTGTACCACTAGTGCAGTTTACCATCTGTGCTAAGACAGCTTGACAATTTCAAAAACTGCCCTACTTACTAGAATTGGCAGGTTATAGTCAGAATAACAGTAGAAAGTCAAATATGCCCAAAGGCATTACATTCAACCTTGCAGGGTTATTTTTTCTACAACTTAAAACATAAAACACAGCAAAGCTTAAAACATTAGGCTTTATAATGACAGCAAATTAATAAATCAATTATTTTAGAGCTCTTTGGAGGAAATAAGAGTGACCCATCCTCTGGGTAATAAAGATTGCCAAGAACTTAGGACCACAGACAATATTCAATGCATAATGTTTTTTAAAAGAAAAAAAGTTCTTTCTTTGGCCACAAGATTGACATTTCCTTTGAGTCATCTTATGCTATCAAGTTTCTTGCATTAAAATAAACTATTCATAAAACACCCACTTCAAATAAAGCATATTCCTAATGCATAATAGAAACTGGCATGTATTATTTGAAAAAATACTTGGAATTTCTTTATTCTCTTTCGCCTTAGACGAGTTCTGGTGTCTTCTCTAGTTTGAGGGACATTTAAAAAAAAAATAAAGTAAAAAGTAATTTCCAGGTATTTAAATGCATTTTCAAATCCAGATATAACTCTTACTTTAATTAACAACATGTTGGATTTGGAGTCAGAGAAACTGGGTTGTAATTTCAGCTCTGGTACCTACTATGGGTATGGCTTTGTGAGCAAGTCACTCAGTCTCTGGTTCTCAGGTTTTCTGTAAAATGAGGGAAAAAGACTAAATAAATAGGGCCTCTCTTCTATATTCTATGATTCCAGGGTTCTACAATAGATTGCACTTAAATATCATCCTTTTTCTACTATCTCAACCTAAGATAAAATATACTAAGAGCCTTAGCTAAATTTTTCTGAATTGAAACATGCGAAAGCTTCCAGAGGTTTTATTTAGACTATTTGGGATTTTTATGCTAAAGATGTTGATTGAACCCTCACAATCAGAACAAACATGAAAGAAATCATACCCTGACCTAGGAAGAAAATGTAACTTCTCCTTTGTAACAGGATATACCTGTCAAGACATGAAAATTCTCTTCTACTGTGTCCTTGGTTTCTCTTTTATAATGCTTCTTTTCTTCTCTGGAATTAGTTTGGAGATGCTCCAAATGCCTTTACCAGAAACATTTTCATGAACTGGGAGAAATTCCGTATTTTGCCTCCTCACATATGAACAGGCCATAAGAAAGTTTGAGAAGACTGTTCAACTTATCCATGAAAGAACCCTATAATTTTGGAGAAAACATGGCTCAGTATAATATGGAAAGGTTTGGGTAAGTTAACAAATTTGGGTTCTAGCTCTGTGGTTAATAACTATATCTAGTGATTTAACTACTTCACAGGGAAAGTAATATGAGGCTTAGTTAATAATGAAGAAATTGTAAATAAAAAATACTCTCTAATTTACTTAATACACTGCTGTTGCCTTTTGCAAGGAGAATTAGGTTGATCAAAATTCTAAATAAACATCAAATGAAGAGGATCAGAAATGGGGCATATTGAATTTTAGTTAGCTATTTCTTTTTTTTTTTTTTTGCTTTTTGGAGGGCAATTGGGGTTAAGTAACTTGCCCAAGGTCACATGGCTAGGTTTTTGTTTGTGTGTACATTAAGTGTCTGAGGCCGAATCTGAACTCAGGTCCTTCTGACTCCGGGGCCAACGCCATACTCAATGCGCCACCTAGCCGCCCCCTAGTTAGCTATTTCTAATAAAACAGTACTAATTATAGACCTTCTTTTCAGACATACTAAAGGAAAACAGCACAGCAAATACTCATTATAAATTTAGTAAAAGGGAATTTCTTTGTTTTGTTGCTGCGTAAGACAGACCTGCTTCATATGATACAGCATTTATTTTTAAATAAGGGAAAGGGAGAAATTTAATGCTTTAGATGTACACCTGAAAGAAGGTAGAGCCAAGATGGTAGAAAAGGCACAGACTCACTTGAGTTCTCCCAAATTTTTCTCCAAATACCTTAATAATGCCTGAAAATAAATTCTGAAGTGGCAGAACCCAAAAACAGGATGGGCCAAAACTATTTTCCAGCCGAAGATAACTTAGAAGGTCAGCAAGAAAGGTCTGTTACATCCGCATGAGAGTGGAGTGTGGTCCAATGCAGGCCATACCAGTGCAAACCCAGCCCCAGCAAACCAGCAGCTGGCACCAGGGGCAAGACCCTATTGCACTGGCCAAAAGGAGGAAGAGGAGCACTAACACACCAGAACTTCAGGGGAGTGGGGTCCCTGGTCAGAGTTCCAGGGCAGAAAAGACTGCTTATGGTCACTAAAAGACCAGGGGAATAGTAAACACACCTCTATTTAGATCATACCACCTTAGAAGAACTGAAAGATTACAAAAACCCAGAGTTAGCTTTGGAAAAAAGCAGTACAAAAATGCTAAAGTTTGGGAAAGTGTACCCACCATCTTGTAGGCAGAGGCCCACTTTAGCACAGAGTTAAAAGTTAAGAAAAAGCCTTGAAAAATAAACAAACAACAGAAAAAAATTCTGACTATACAGGGTTACTATGATGACAAAGAAGATCAAAATACATACTCGGAAGAAGACAACAAAGTCAAAACTGTTACATTCAAAACCTGAAGGAAAAATACGAATTAGTCTCAGACCACAGAAGAACTTAAAAAAAGGATTGTAAAAATCAAGTAAGAGAGGTAGAGAAAAAATTGGCAAGAGAAATGAGAGTGATGCAAGAAAACAATGAAAAAAGAGTCAACAGCTTGGTGAAGGAAGCAATAAAAAAATGCTGAAGAAAATAACAGCTTAGGGGAGGCTAGGTGGCACAGTGAGTAAGAGCACCAGCCTCAGAGTTGGGATGACCTGAGATCGAATCCGGCCTCAGAAAATGAGCACCCACACATAAATAATGACTAGCCGTGTAACCTTGAGCAAGTTACTTAACCCCAACTGCTTTAAAAAAAAAAAAAAGGAAGAAAAGAAAAGAAAATAACACCTTTAAAAACAGAATAGGGCAGATAGTAATAGTACAAAAATCCAATGAGCCAAAGAATGTCTAGAAAAGAAGAACCGACCAAATGGAAAAAAGATATAGAAAAACTGACCAAAGAGAACTCCTTGAAAAATAAAATTGGCCAAATGGAAAAGCAAGGTACAAAAATTCAATGAAGAAAAGAGCTCTTTAAAAAACAGAACTGGTGAGGGGCAGAGACAAGATGGCTACATAGAAGCAAGAAAACTCCACGAGCTCACCCCATAACCACGTCAAATACCTATAAAATATGACTCTAAATAAACTTTAGAGCTACAGAACCCACAAGGTGACAGAGAGAAACAAATCTCCCGCTGAGGGCAGGCCTACAGGAAGGGTACATCGCAGGGCACTGGAAGCTGAGTCCAGCCCTGCATGAGCCCTAGGTTTTAGCCTCAGGGTGGCCCCGACCAGCAACAGACAGAAAAAACTGCAGGAGACATATCACCAGCAGCTGTAGTGGTGTCCAGAATTATCAACCCATAAATGCCAAAGACAAAGTAAAAGTTCAGTGCGGAATTCTGTTGGAACTGGGGGGGGGGGGAGGGGGAACAGAGCAATGGGGCCAGCCCCTGCCCCTGGGGCAAGAAGTAAGTAGCGGAGGCCCCGCAGCCACCACCATGGCTGCTTCAGAACTACTGGCCTGCAGATTGTGGGGGGACCAAAAGACCAGTCTGAGGGGTAATGGCTCTTGCTTTAACCTGCTTGGATCTGGTTCACTATCTAGGGTGGAGGTCATGGGGTGTGTGACCAGGTGTCAGAGCCAGTAGAGGCTTCAGAGAGGGAACCCAACTAATAGCTCCAACAGCTATGAAGAACCCAGCAATTCAGGATAAAGCTCCCCCCTCTGGCAGCAGTCCTACCATGGCAAAAAGCCCAAAAGTCAAGTAATTAAGTAGCAACATGAGCAAACAAGGGAAGCAAAGCAAGCAGAGCAACCCAACTTTACACTCCTATTTTGGGGACAAAAAGGATCAAAGCATGGAATAGGAAGAAGACATGTAAGTCAGAACTCCTGCATCAAAAGCTTCCAAGAAAAATATGAACGGATTACAGGCCATAGAGGAGCTCAAGAAGGATTTTGAAAATCAAGTAAGAGAAGTGAAGGAAAAATTGGGAAGAGAAATGAGAATGATGCAAGAAAATCATGAAAAGAGAGCCAACAACCTGACTGAAGAAAATAACACCTTAAAAAACAGACTAACTCAAAGGGCAAAAGAGGCCCAAAAAGCAAATGAGGAGAAGAATGCCTTTAAAAGCCAAATTTACCAGATGGAAAAAGAATCTCAAAAGCTCACTAAGAAAGAATCATTCCTTCAGAATTAGATTGGAGCAAATGGAAGCTAATGACTTTATGAGAAATCAAGATACTATTAAACAGATCCAAAAAATGAAAAAAATAAAAGGCAATGTGAAATATTTCACTGTAAAAACCACTGACCTAGAAAATAGATCCAGGAGAGATAAGTTAAAAATTACTGGACTACCTGAAAGCTATGATCAAAAAAAGAACCTAGAAATCATCCTTCAAGAAATGCTCAAGGAAAATTGCCCTGATAATTTAGAACCTGAGGGCAAAATAGAAATTGAAAGAATTTACCAATCACCTATTGAAAAAGGTCCCCAAAAGAAAACTCCTAGGAATATTCTAGCCAGGTTTCAGAGTTCCCAGATCAAGGAAAAAATATTACAAGCAGCCAAGAAAAAATAATTTGAATACTGTGGAAACACAATCAGGATAACACAAGATCTAGCAGCTTCTACATTAAGGGATCAAAGGGCTTAGAATATGATATTCTGGAAGTTAAAGGAGCTAGGATAAAAACCAAGCATCACCTACCCACCAAAACTGAGTATAATATTTCAGGGGAAACTATGGTCATTCAATGAAATAGAGGACTTTCAAGAATTCTTTTTTTTTTTTTTGCTTTTTTTTGGAGGGCAATTGGGGTTGACTAACTTGCCCAAGGTCACACGGCTAGGTTTTTTGTTTGTGTGTGCGTTAAGTGTCTGAGGCCAGATCCGAACTCAGGTCGTTCTGACTCCAGGGAGCTGTTTTGCATAGCTAGACATGTACAACATATACTGAATTACTTATCTCCCCAGAGGGAATGGGTGACAAGGGAGGAAGGAAATGGATCTGAAATTCGAGGTCTTAACATTAAATGTTTCAAATATATATAAATACTATTATTAATACTCTTTTGCTTATAATTGGGAGATAAGATGTGCAGGCATTGGGACACAAAGATTCACCTTCCTCTAATGGAAAAGTCATAAAGGGGGAGAAGGTATGGGAGAGAGCAGATTGGAGGAAGCGATATCTTGTGGGACTGCTATTCTGGGAGGTTGGGTAGGGGAATAATGGGGGGGAAATGATTGTAACCCAAAATCTGGCGGAAATGAATGATGTAAAACAGAAGTTAATAAAGCATTTTAAAGACAAAAAAAAAAAGGCAAACCATATGATATTTTCCCAATATGTTTTTATTTATTTTATTAAAATATTACCTAAGCGGGAAAACAAAAACGACTAAAATACTTTTATCTGAATTTAAAGAAATGCCATACTGCTCACTATATGGAAACAATTTTTGTGTCATTACTTTTCAGTAAATGCCTACATAAAATTTTTCCTTTCAGAGAGCTTCTTTTACAAATATAGCCTATATCTGGACCAGCACAGTAAATAAGAATTAGGTAAACAAATGCTAAATTTTTTTTTTTTGCTCACAGTCCATGAATCTGCTTAATTTTTAATTTAAAATTAAAATTTTAATTTTACTGTGTTGTTGTTCAGTCATGTCTGACTTTTCATGACCCCATGGACCACACAATCCATGGAATTTTCTTGGCAAAGATACCAGAGTAGTTTGTCGTTTCCTTCTCCAGTCAAATGAGGCAAACAGAGGCTAAGTGACTTGCCCAGGATCATATAGCTATTAAGTTGTCTTGAGTTCATATGTGAACTCAGGTTTTCCTGACTCCAGGCCCAGCATTCTCTAGTAAGTGACCTAGCTGTCTTTTGATAACTATAGGTCAATATAATTGGTTTATGATCATTTCTGTTATATTTTATGCATTTAAAAACACTGCTCCTAAAAGGCATTCACAGGATTTATAAGACAATCCAAAAAGTCCATAGCACACAAAAAAGATTAAGAACCCCTCCCTGCTCCAAATCAATAACGTGCCAGTCATCCAAAATCTTTCTCACTGGCTAAGAGTACCAAGAAAGAATGAGGAGTCAACAACACCTTGTGACAGCAAATGTAAATGACAATGATCCTGCCCCATAAAAGCATACACAGCTTCACACAATTAGTCTGGAATGTCCTCTCATGAGCCATTTCTAATTCATTGGTTGGGAAACACTGTTTACTATTCTAACAAAGTATTCAAAGATAGCACGCAAGTCCTCACATGATAAGTTTCCTCAATATTTACCGCCTTTATCTTTTGCACTTTTTCTCTATGGGTCTATTCTGATAATTCTGTGAGAAATCTTTTGAAGCCCCTCAATCTAAAATAAAAAAGTCTGTGCTAATAACCTTTCTTCCCTGCTTATGTTCCCACAAAGAACCGGGGTCTAATTCAAGTTCTAACACTAAGCTGGAGGTCATTTCAACTTTTTCAAACTTCAAGTATCTTTATTTGTAAAATGACAAGGATGAAATTGAGAGATGTAATTCAAGGTTCCTTTTCAGCTCTAAAATTCTAAATGTTAAGTTCTCTTCTCATAATAAAGACAATCAAGTAGAAAGTTTTAATAGTTTTATTGTTGAATGGGAATCCTTTATTTGGTATGATCATAATCAGGTCATACCGCAACTTTAAACTAAAGAGTTAGAAAACCCCCTAAAGGAAGAGATATTGACATTAAAAAAAAAAAAAAGTTTTTCAGTGGAGGAAAAATACCATTATCATGAGCAGCACCAACAACAGTCAGCACCACTGTTATTTGCTTCAAGATTTATCAATAGAAAAATAAGGCATAAGCTCAGATTTCCTTGAATGACTTTCTAAGAGACCTCAACCACATAAATCATACTCTTCCAATGAGTTTTTTCTACACTATAGAAAGAAACATCATTAATTATGCTCAATTAACTTTATCACAATTAGCATATGAATCTTGGGTCAAATTTATAATTAGAGCAAAACTCGAATAGGCTGTATGCAGATGTTTTAACAAATGAGACCCTTGAATAATTGGTACATACAGTACTTAAACCATTTTAAAAAACTAAGTACAGACTTACAGCATAAGCAGACTACAGCATTTACAGCAAGTATTTAGAAGCAGCAGATCAAAAAAAGGACAGACCCATACTCTCCCAGTTACCATCTCACTGAACCCCAGTTTTTCTCCTCTGTCATAACACTGCATCACAACTCACTGTGCCTCCCTCACAAGGGCATGCTCTAGAATAATCTATATTTGTTTTGTGTCTGACAGTTTACAAATGAAATAAAAGACATCAAAGTGCACTGTAAACTGTAAAATGCTACAGAAAGGTAAGGGGGCATTAACTGATCTCCAACTTCCATCTATTAGAATGCAGCAGCATTTGATAAATGTTTACTGAATGAAAGAAAAAACTGGTCTCATTTATAATACAGATTCCTGACAAGTACTGCAAACCAACATATTGACTGAAGGAAAATAAAGCCATACAATAGGTTAAAAATATGAGAAAGTCACACAGAAGGAAATGAAAGCAAAGGAAAATACAAATGAGTAGTATGTCAACGTGTTTCATACTGAGACTTCAGACTTCAAGAATTCAGAGATTTAAACTCAGGTCCCTTCCTGAGAGAGAGCCAGAGAATGAGAGCACACGCAAGAGAATGAAAACACACATGCGTAAGAGAGACAGAGAGGAAGAGAGAGTATTCTCTTCTCTGATATATAAAGTAGCGAGTTTTAGTGTGATTTTTCTGTTTTGAAGGCAACATTCCAATCTCCAGCTGATCAGTTTTGTCCTTTGAAGGCTACTGGGCATTGCTTTTTCCCTAGCAATAGGTAAAAAGGAATACTCAGTAATCTAATGGAATATAAATTTAGAGATTATTCCCTGGATACCAAAAATACAGTTAGAAAAAAAGGTGCAATGCAGATCTATTGTCTTATTTAAACAGAGGCGGTGGAACAATATCTTAAACAGTCATTACTGGTTTTCCTCTCTACAAAAAATATGAAATTGGAAGTGCTTTCTGTAATTAAGTCTTTCCTATTTAGCAGACTTGGCTTTTCTGTACTCTCCCACTATGTTTTTAATAAGAACAGAAATCAAAATGACTGCTACTGACTTCTTTTTTTGTCCAATAGCATCATCAATGAAGTAAGCAGAAATGTGGACAACCTTGGAAGGAATGTTTGTTAACTAGACATTTCTGCAGAGCCAGCTGAGGAAAACCCAAAGCAATATAAAATATGCCTTGAATATGACTTACAAAAATAGTTGCTCCCAATTTCCCTCAACGTTTTTCCTTTTCAAGAGCAAGAAGAACAAGTTTATTGCAGAAACTCTGGACTGAAATGATGGGTTTTTAGTGGTTTCCCGATCCTTTATTATCAGATTATAATAAACCATACCGCCTAACCAGCTTGCACTATATCAAAGACGTAAATGAATGTATTTAAATTGAAAATTTGATATAAAAATGCAATTTAGATTAGTGATTGGGTACAATCACTAGCGATTATGGGTTTCCTCCTTTTCTCATAAGCTAAAAATAAATAACCTAAAATAATAGCTTTTAAAAGACAGGAACAATATCTAAATAATAGCTTTGTAACTATCCTAGTGCCGAGTAGTAGATTATACATAGTAGGTGTTTAGCAAACGATTAAGTGAAAAAAGAAAACTATTCAATCTCTACATACCTTTAGTTAAAGGCATGGTATATAGTCTTTAAATTCTTGTCAAGTTTTGACATCTTAGTGATTTTTATAATATAATGTTTCCACTTTTACTCCAAATTTTACTTTACCTCTATGTTTTTTTTGCAGAGCTGAAAAGTGTTCTTTTGGAATTAAATAAAATTTAAAATATATCAAAAGATGTCAGAAGGCAGTAAATGTATTGTATTTGGCTGAACAGCATTCCACCTAGTGTTTTATATAAGTGAGTGCTCAATAATATATTGTGACAATAACTCTGTCTTGAACTAAAACTTTAGTAAAGAACCTGAAGATCCAGTTGTCCCAGGTTACTTCAACTCAAAAAGGATCATTAATTCCAAGGCTAAGTAACTTTTCCTTAATTTGCTCTTCTATAAAATGATAGTATTGATATTCTGTCTTACAAAATTGTGGAGGATCAATATTTGGTAAGTATTTAAATATGCACAAGACAATACAACTATTTGCTAAGTGCCTCATATCTTTTAGCACCGTCTTTGGCACTACAATAATTATAGTTCACGTTTATATGAGACTTTAAAGTGAATTTTAACATATGTCTATTTCTTCATCTGTAGATAAAGTTTATTACTTCCATTTAGGGGGGTGAAGAAAAAGCAACAGGGGGTTAAAAATCTGACCCGGGGTCACAAAGCAATGACAAAGCAAAGGCCTCAATAGAGATCTTCTGACTACATGATCAGTACTTTATCTACTACACTACTGTATTGTTTGGTTACAAAGTAACAAAACTGGTTTTCAAATAAATACACAAGAACTTATATAGTCTTTTCAAAGTAACTATCTTACAAGGAAATATATTTATTATAATCTTACTAATATTTATGTTAACATTTTAAAAACATTTTGTTTTAAAATTGTTTTCAAAATCACCTTGTAACCTACACAAAAACATCACAATTATTTCATTAAACAAAAGATTTCTAATGATAAAGGTTTTAAAAAAAATACAGTTTATCGGGATTTTTTGGTGACATGGATATTACTTGGTAGTATGGTGATGCTTATGGACCCCTTCATAAAATCACGTTTTTAAATAATTGAAGGAAATGCTCATTTTCAACTAGATGTTAGTGAAAATAGTGGCGGCTAGGTGGCGCAGTGAGTAAGAGCACCGGCCTCAGAGTTGCAATGACCCAAGATCAGATCCGGCCTCAGAAAATGAGCACCCACATATAAATCATGACTAGCCGTGTAACCTTGAGCAAGTTACTTAACTCCAATTGCTTTAAAAAAAAAAGGGGGGGGGCGGCTAGGTGGCGCCTAGCCGTGTAACCTTGAGCAAGTTACTTAACCCCAATTGCTTAAAAAAAAAAAAAAGATGTTAGTGAAAATAAAGATGTTGAGAGCAGCATTGCTGTAATTAACATGTACCCCCACCCCCAAGATGTCCATCCTAGTTCTTATTGAGTACATTAATCATTTGAATGTGTAAAATATAATATGTTTGAACCTTATGGTAAGGCCTCCTGTTCTCAAAAAGGTTACTACTTTAGTGAGAGGATAAGATGTAAACATTTACGGATCATATTGTCAATATAAACAGAAGAATTAATTTTACACACATACACACACACACACACACACACACACACACACACACACACACACAAACTCTCTCTCTCTCTCTCTCTCTCTCAGTATGAGGTTCCCTTTTCCAAAAGCAAATCTAAACTCATATCCTAAATATCTTACCATTTACAGCTTTTTCAATCAACTCTTCACAAGCATCAAAATCACCCTTCAACACCAATTTGTCATGCAGATCAGTTAACATGGGATGTTCCAGTGCAATCTTGGTTTTTTTCTGTAGTGATTCAAAAGCTTCAGTGTAGTTGTGTTGACGGAAGTGTTTTAGACAAAGGCGAATGGCTTCCTGTTCACGGTACTACTAGAACACAAGAGAAATTAAAAGGAGGAGAGATTTGCTTTGTTGCAACTGCTAATGATGCAAAATATCAATTTAAAAGTCAAGAAATCTACCACTAACAGAAGCAAAGTACTAATTCTACCACCCCCTTCCATGTTTTCCTAAAATATAGATGTCATTCTTTCTATATAAATACCAAAAGTCATTAACTTTTTTGTCGAAGCACATGACAATCATCGTGATAAGGAAAAGTAATAAAAAAGAAAAGGTAATATAAGTAATCATTTCTATAACTATTTGAAATTATTTATACAAGTATTTCAGTCAACATTTACAAAACTGCACACCTTGGAAGTAAAAATGGGTCCTTTTTACTAAAAGAAAAAAAAAGAAACATGTAAGGATTACATAAAAATAAGCATAAACGTGGGACATTTAGGAACTAACCTCATTATACTCTGAAGGTGAAGTAGGCTGTGATGCTTAATGTGTTTTGCTGCTCAAGAAATATCACATAATAAATAGCTCTCACATTTCAGCAAAACAAGTTATTACCAGACATTTATATACTTCCACTTCCAAACATATACAATACTAGACTACAAACCAGGTAACATAAGTATCAATCATGTGACCTATCAGTTTCTCTGTCCCTACAAAAGGGTAGCATAATAAAACTTCATGCACCAGACATGCTCTGCTCCTCAACAAAGGATATCAAACAACTGATTTGTCCAGCCCAAATTCCTTTTAGAATACACTATTACAAAGAAGAGGATGCTGAAGCCAGAAACACAATTCCTATACTTTCTGAAGCTACCATGCTACACAATAAGATACAATAAGATTTATTCATAAAAATGATGACAATAAAAACATCACAAGATGCTTTGAAGGAGAAACTTTCAATTGCCATCCTACATTTAGTGAGGCAAGAATATCACTTAAATTTTTAAAAAGATTTGTCTGACAAGGATCAAAACAGAACAAAACAAAAAGGTCACAAGACTGGCATTTGGCCCTTTTCTCTTTCTATACTCTATTTTCTCTTTCATCTACTCCTATGACTTCAACTATAATTTCTATGAAAATCTAAATATCTAATAAATTTTTATAAAACATTTTAAAAGTGTTTATTTAAGACACTGCACCTGCCCCCACAGAGAGTGCAGTCTAGTAGGGAAATAAGATATATACATAAACCCAAATTCATCAGGGAGGCACAAAATCGCAACCTATAAATGGAAGGACATTATTAATGAGATGAATTCTGTAGCACTCCACTCTATAGTACAATTCTGAAAGTCATACATTGCTACTAGAAAAACCATAGCTTTGACTATACAGACCTCTGGCAACAAGGTGGTATCTCTGCTTTTTTTAGTACACTGTACAGACTTGCTATAACTTCCCTTCCAAGGAGAAGGCGTTTTTTACCTTCATGTATGCAATCACCATACTTTGTGACTGCATACATGAAGTGACCTTTGAGCCCAAGAATATAAAATCTGACACTGCTTCCATTTCTTCTCCCTCTATTGGCCAGGATGGGACCAACTGCCAAGATTTTAGTTTTATCGATATTAAGCTTCAAGCCATTTTTTACACTCTTCTTTTTCACCCACTTCAAGAGGTTTCTTAATTTCTCTTCATTTTCTGCCATCTAAGTGGTATTCTCTGCACATGTGAGACTGATGTCTCTCCCTACAACCTTAATTTTGGCTTTAAATTCATCCAGTCTGGCATTTCATATGATGTACTCTGCATGTACATTAAATAAATAAGATGACAACATACTGTCTTATTGTACTCCTTTTCCAATCTTTTTTTTTTTTTTTTAAAGCAATTGGGGTTAAGTAACTTGCTCAAGGTTACACGGCTAGTCATTATTTATGCGTGGGTGCTCATTTTCTGAGGCCGGATTTGATCTCGGGTCATCCCAACTCCGAGGCCAGCTCTCTTACTGCACCACCTAGCCGCCCCTTTAGGGCAATTGGAGTTAAGTAACTTGCCCAAGGTCACACGGCTAGGTTTTTGTTTGTGTGTGTTAAGTGTCTGAGGCCGGCTCTGAACTCAGGTCCTTCTGACTCTAGGGCCGGCACTATTCACTGCGCCACCTAGCCGCCCCTCTTTTCCAATCTTAAATTAATCACTTGTTCCATGTTCGGTTCTAAATGCTGCTTTTTGCCCCACATACAAATTCCTCAGGAGATAAGTAAGATGATGTGGTACTCTTATCTGTTTGAGGACTTGCCACATTTTGTTGGGGTCCACAGTCAAAGACTTTAGCATAGTCAATAAAGCAGAAGTAGATACTTTTCATGAGCTCCCTTGTTTCTACATAATCCAGTGAATGTTGACAATTTGGTGTCTAGTTCCTCTGGATGGTGTCTAGTTTCTCTGAATCCTCGCCTGCTCTTTTGGTAATTCTCAGTCCACAAACTGCTTGAAACTTAGCTTGCAGAATCTTAAGCATAACTTTGCTAGAGTGTCAAATGAAAACAATTGTATGATAATTTGAACATGCTGTGACATTGCCCTTCTTTAGGATTGAGATGTAAACTGATTTTTTCCAATCCAGTGACTACTGCTGTGTTTTCCAAATTTGCTGGCATATTGAGTGTACCACTTTAACAGCGTCTCTTTTAGGATTTTAAATAGCTCAGCTAGAATTCCACAACCTCCATCGGCCTTACTATCCACAATGCTTACTAAGGTCCACTTGACTTCATTCTCCAGAATGTCTGGCTCTACATCATTAACCACACAATCATGGATATTTGTGATGTTAAGATCTTTCTTGTATAGTTCTTTTGTACATTCTTGTCACCTCTTCTTAACCTCTTCAATTTGTTAATTCCCTACCATTTTTGTCATTTATCATGCCAATTTTTGCATGATACTTTCCCCAGATCTTTAATTTTCTTTTGTCTTTCCCATTCTATTGTTTTCTTCTACTTCTTTACACACCTCATTTCTCCTTGCTATTCACTAAAATTCTGCATTCAATTGGGTATATTTTTGCTTTTCACCTTTACTTTTTCATCTCCTTTTTTTTTCTTCAGCTATTTGTAAAGCCTCATCAGAGAACCATTTTGCTTTCTTGCTCTTCTTTTTCTTTGGGATGTTTTTCCTGCTGCCTCCTATACAGTACTGTGAAACTCTGTCCATAATTTTTCAGGCATTCTATCTACTGGGTCTAATCCCTTAAATCCATTCATCATCTCCACTTCACATTCATAAGGTATGTTATTTAAGTCATACCTATATGGTCTGATGATTTTCCCTACTTTCTTCAATTTGTCTGAATTTTGCAATAAGAATCTCATGATCTGAGACAGTCAACTCCAGATCTTGTTTTAATTGACTATATAGGGCTTTTCTACTTCTGGCTACAAAATATATTATCAATCTGATTTCTATTTTGACCATCTGGTGATGTCCATGGACAGTTGCCTTTTGAGTTGTTGAAAAAGTGTTTGCTATGACCATTAAGTTATCTTGACAAAACTCTGAGGCCAAACTTGCCTGTTATTCCAATTATCTTTTGATGTCCTACTTAAGCATTCCAATCCCCTATGATGAATGTGATATCTTTTTTTGGTGTTATTTCTAGAAGATGTTATAGGTCTTCATTGAACTGATCACCTTTAGCCTTTTTGACATCAGTGGTTGGAGCACAGACAAATTACTGCTATGCTGAACAGTTTGCCTTGGAATCAAACAGATATCATTTTGTCCTTTGTGAAATTATACCCCAGTACTGCTTTTCTTACCCTTTTACACTGACCATGAGGGTTACTTCATTTCTTCTAAGGAATTCTTGCCCACAGTAGTATATGTAGTGATAACCTGAACTGAATTCACCCATTCCTATACATTTAAGTTCACTGACACCCAAGATGTTGATGTTTAACCTTTCTATCTCTTATATGGCGATACAACATCAACCTCTCCTTTTGTCACCAGACACATCTTCAGCGCTGCCATCTTTTGGCTTGGGTCAGCTGCTTCATTAATACTGGAACTACTTCTACTCGTCCTCTACTCTCTCATAGTAGCTTGTTGGACACCGGATGTGAGAGGCTCATCTTCTGACCTCATATGTGAATGGGATTTAAGTGAGGCCGAATTGTAGAAAGTTATCAATCTCACTTCGTTCCAGAATCACTGAAGTCCAGCGGCAAGCAAAAGTCAGGATGAACTGCAATGGCCCAGGATGCTGAAAATGACCTCAGCATCTTCAATGTCTGATCAAGTGCTAAGCACTCCATAGTCTACTTTAGCCACCTTCATGGACACCATAACAAATTTTTCTTATTTATCCATTTCAACGAGAGAAGTCTTCATGTGCTTGGGGTAGATATCTCAATAACTCATCAACAAGTGTGAGGCCCATCCAAGATGGTTCATCAAGGTGTGACAGCTGGACATGCTAAAGTTCTTAAGAGCCACAGGTAAAAGCTGAGTGCCAGGTGTTCACCAAAAATGGATGAGTAGCCTTGAAAAGAACTCAGCAAGCCTATACATTAGAGATGCTAGTCCTCCTTCAATACCCTATATAACTCACAGGTAGAGTAAGACCCTCTAATGTGACTAGTTCTTAAACTCTTGTTACCCTGGGCAAAACTGATATATAGGAGAGCTACACACTTAAATGAAAAAAGATTTATCTCTATCATCACAATGACCTAAGCACAGATCATTTCCTTTACTGAGTAAAAAGAAGATCGTAAGGGCAGCAAGGTCTATTAGAGTATAAAACAATATAGTATCCTGACTTCCCCAGGACTTATCAATCTGGACCTCAGAAAAGAAAGGTGGTATAGTTTTTTTGTTTTTGTTTTTTTTAAAGCAATTGGGGTTAAGTAACTTGCTCAAGGTTATACGGCTAGTCATTTTGATTTATGCGTGGGTGCTCATTTTCTGAGGTCGGATCTGATCTCGGGTCATCCAAACTCCGAGGCCAGTGCTCTTACTCACTGCGCCACCTAGCCGCCCCTTTAGGGCAATTGGGGTTAAGTAACTTGCCCAAGGTTACACGGCTAGGTTTTTGTTTGTGCGGATCAGGTGTCGGAGGCCGGCTCCGAACTCAGGTCCTTCTGATTCCAGGGCCGGCGCTCTATTCACTGCGCCACCTAGCCGCCCCGTGGTATAGTTTTTAATGGTTCAATATTATTGCAATGGCAAACAAACCAGGTAGGGAGGTCTAAGTGCAGAAGGAAATAGGAAACTAAATCTCAAGAAACTGCCTTGAATATGATATTAATGTAACATGTAACTAGGGAAAATTTGTTGATATCTTTGGGGGGGGGGGGCCTTTTCTATTCTCTTAGGGTACTGAACAGCAGCTACTGAAAGACTGGACAAAAAGGCTTTAAGAAAACCTAGTACATATGAAAATTCCATTCCTAAGTAAAAAAAATAAACAACTATTATTTGTATTTTTTTAAAAGATTAACTTTACAAAAAATGGATAACTAGATAGCACAGTAGATGGAGCACTAGGCTTAGAGTCAAGAAGTCCTGAGTTCAAATCCAGTGGCAGAAACTAGTTTTGTGACTCTAGGCAAATCACTTAACTTCTTTCAGTCTCATTTGTAAAAAGGTATAATAATAGTGCCGATTTCCCAGGGACTTTCAAAAGATAAAAATGAGATAATATTGAGAAAGTGATAATAGCAACAATAATATTTATATATACATATATTTATATAAAGCTTAAACAACCTTATATAAACTATACACACACACACACACACACACACACACACACACACACACACACACACACACACACCTTAGAGCATTATATAAATATTATTGTTACTATTATCCTGTACTACATCTGAATGTTTGTATATCATCTGCCAAGGTAGGGAGAAGAGAATGAAAAAAAGGGAAGCTAATGTATTAGAAGCAGTGCCAAATGAGGTCCAATAAGAAATGAAAATAAAGTATTTCCAAATTACAATATAAGCTATAATACATGACACATGATATAATATAATATATAATAATCATTCTATTTAATAAAATAGAAGCCTGGCCTTTCAGAGTGTCAGTTCAGTGCTATGTAAAACAACCTCCCCTCCCTCCCCTTTGAGCTATGTACAAGTGTTGTTTATTTTATTTGCCCCTTCAACCTCCTTACCCTAAAACATATGCCATGTCATCCTCCTCCTCCCTGTGTTGAGTTCCTCCAGGGGCCTTCATTTTGGGAAGGAGCCAAGGCCACCCAAACTTCATTCCCTAATCAGCTTGGCTTCAGACTTTCCAGACGTAAATACCATCCATGTCCCATACCTACTCCCTACTTTTTTATTCCTTTTTGTAAACTATATTTCCTCATTAGAATGTAAGCCCTTTGAAGGCAGAGGCTACCTTTTTCTTATATATATTCCCAATATTTAGTACAGCACCTGGTACATAGTAGGAACTTAAGAAATGTTTCCTGACTAGTGATTCTACTCTGTACCACTCTTCTTCTCAAGAACAAGCTTATACACTTTATGTTAAATATATTCTTCTATATCTCCTATTAGAACTAGATGGTTTGGCAATTATAATAGTAATCTTCTGGGTGAAGCTTCAGGGTCAAAGGAATATAATTCTCAGGATATTAACAGAATTCTCAATAAATATTTCTTTATTTAACAGTAACTTACAGGGCTTTGAAAATGCAATAAAAGGGTTTTAAATTAAGTCCTACCTTGCTATACCAGTTGAGACAGGGTTGCACAACATCAGGATCATCAATGCCATTAAGTTCAACATACCAGATGCTAAAGTTAAAGCTGGGTCCCCAGGATAAGAGTGGAACTTAAGAGGAAAATAAAGAGAAGGAAACATTTTAAAATGCATACATTCCTGATTTGAATACTATCAAATAACAAAAAAGGCTAATAGTATGGGAAATGCAGGAGTAACCTAAGATCTAGAGAGTTATCTATGTGAACTGCCTCCAATGATACAGATCAGAAGGTAGATCACATTCAACCTATGTCTTAGTAGATCAATCCTAAAGAGCTGCCTAAGACATAGAGAGGTGAAGTGTCTTGTCTGACTAAAAAGGCTGACAGAGTTAGTGTCTGAATGGAAAAATGAATCCAGATTTCCTGGACTCAATGAACCCATAACACACTTCACTCTAGCACTCTACTATGTAGGCCTTACACTAAGAAACTAACACTTAAGTTCAAGGGAAGATAGATTTAAACTAGGTGGTTTAGTGTTCTGCATTTGAATTATAAAAAATGAACAATGTATGAAAACCTAAGTAAAATGGCCACACCAACATGACAAGCAAAGGAGACTTAAAACAAACATAGCTAGTCTTAATAAATGACAAATACACAAACCCAGAATGCCTTGCCCAGTACCACAAAGGGCTGATTTTTGTTGAAAATCAATTAACGTTACAAGAATAAATACATATTAACTTCAAATATTTATCCTATTTCATCATTTGTGTTTAGAGTAGACTTAGGAATAGGTTGTGTAAAAAACACACTGTTAAGTCACCTCCTTGGGTATTAGACCACATCTTCCCTTAGAATATGAAAGATGGCGGTAAGACTTTTTAAGTCTGTTTCACAAAAACCTACTCAATCTAGAACGTACCTCAAATATGGCAATGAAGGGAAAAATAATATCAGAGAGAGCTGTGAACTTCAAGTCAGGAAATATGGGTTCTTTGTTACATGAGTGCCTTCCTCTCTCATTGCAAGTTAACATGAAGATAGTATAGGCCTTCATTAACATCCACCTGAACTAGGAAAGTATCCTTCAGGTCAATTTTCGCACAACTCTACTCTTCCTGCTCTAATCCAAACCTCAGAGTGTTAGCAAATTAATCTTGCTTACAAGTATGTCTTGTCATATTATCTGTCTGAGAACCTTCCCTGGCAACCTAATGCCCACCAAAGTCCCTATCAAATCAATTGGCCCTCCAATCAAATCAACAAACCAATAAGCTTTAGTAAATAGTATCCTTAGCACCTAGCACAACGGTAGCTATTTAAGATGAAAATGCAACAGTTCCTGAGCTCAAGGAGTTTTTCTTACCTTACATTAGATCAGAAAAGACAACATGTATCTAGAGAATATATATAAAATAAGGACAGCAAACTGGGAGGAATGGCATCAAGGAGTTAAGGGGTGGGTAGAATCAGGAAATGTTTCAGGTTGAGGATGTCTTTCAGTTGAGTTTTGAAGGAAACAACAAATTTTAAGAAGTGTAAGTGAAAAGTGAATTAAGTCCAGGCACAAGAGATAGGCAGTGCAAAAAGTACTAAGATGAGAAATGGTGAAAGCAGGAAGGACATGTTAGCTGGATTGTAGAGTGCTTCAAGAGGTCTATATAATAATGCTGAAAAACTAGTTTGGAGTCAGGTGGTGAAGATATTATATGACAAGGAGGGGAGTTTCTATTTGATCTTGTTTGCAATAAGTAAAAACTGGAGTCTACAGGGAAATATGATCAGATCTGTGCTTTAGGAAAATCACTTTTACATTTATGCAGAGAAGGAACTGGAGAGTAGAAGATACTTGAGGCAAGAAACCCAATTAGGAGGCAATTAAAATAGTTACAGCCCAACATTATAAAAGCCTAAATCAGGGTGGTAACCACATTAGTGGAGAAAAGGAATGAAAGACACTGTGGTGGTTGAATTATCAACCCATAGATATTAAGGACAAAGTGAGAGGTCAGTGTAGGACCTGGGAGGTTGGGAGTGTAGTCAGGTCTTTACACCCTGGAGGGAAAAGCAGCTGAGGTGCCACAAGCCTGCAGCTCCTGCCATGTGGCTGCTTCAGAGTTCTGGGCCTGAAGATTGTAGGGGGACCAAGCAACCAGTCTGAGGGGTAATCATTCCTGCTTTAATCTCCCTGGATCTGGATCACTGTCTAGGGTGGAGCTCAAATTTGATAGATGGAAAACAAATCTCAAAAGCTCACTGAGGAGAATCATTCCTTCAGAATTAGATTGGAGCAAATGGAAGCTGGTGACTTTATGAGAAATCAAGACACTATTAAACAGATCCAAACAAATGAAAATATAGAAGGCAATCTGAAACATCTCAATAGGAAAACCACTGACCTGGAAAATAGATCCAGGAGAGATAATTTTAAAATTATTGGACTACCTGAAAGCCATGATCAAAGAAAGAGCCTAGAAATCATCCTTCAAGAAATTCTCAAGGAAAATTGCCCTGATGTTTTAGAACCAGAGGGCAAAATAGAGGTTGAAAGAATACATCAATCACCTCCCAAAAAAGATCCCCCCCCCAAAAAAAAACTCCTAGGAATATTATAGCCAGGTTCCAGAGTTCCCAGATCAAGGAGAAAATACAAGTAGCCAGAAAGAAACAATTTGAATATTGTGGAAACACAATCAGGATAACATAGGATCTGGCAGCTTCTACACTGAGGGATCAACAGGCTTGGAATATGATATTCCAGAGGGCAAAGGAGCTGGGATTAAAACCAAGAATCACCTACCCAGCAAAAGTGAGTATCATGTTTCAGGGGAAAAGATGGTCATTCAATGGCACAAAGGACTTTCAAGCATTCTTGATAAAAACACCAGAGTTGAATAGAAAATTTGAATTCAAATACAAGAAGCAAGAGAAGCATGAGAAGGTAAAAAGAAAAGAAATCATAAGGAACTTATCAAAATTGACCTATTTACATTCCTACATGGAAAAATGCTAATTATAACTTATGAAACTTTTCTCAGTATGAGAATAGTTGAAGGGAATAGAAATATATGCACACACATACATATATATGCATACACACATATATGTCCATATACGAGCGTAAATGGGCATATGAATACATATGTGAATGTGTGTATATATGTGTACAGGTATATATAGATAGAGGGCACAGGACCAATTTAATAGGAAGGGATGGTATTTAAAAGGTGAAATTAAGATGTGAGAGAGGAATATGACGAGAGGAGATGGGGAACAAGTGGGAGGTAGGATAGGAGAGAGGGAAATATAGGCAGTCTTTTACAATATATCCACTATGGAAATGTTTTGCATAGCTACACATGTACAACCTATATTGAACTGCTTATCTTCCCAGTATGGGTGGGTGACAAGGGAGGAAGGGAATTAATCTGGAATTCAAAGTTTTAAAATCAAATGTTTAAAAAAAAAATGTGTGTGTGTATGTACATGTATAATTTTACATATAATTAGGAAATAAGATATACGGGCACTGGGACACAGAGATCCACTGTGCCCTACTGGAAAGTTGGAGGGCACAGAGGAGATATGGGAGATATGGGAGAAGATATGGGAGAGATCACATTAGAGGAAGGGATATTTTGGGGTGGTAGGGAGAGGAAAAACAGGGAGAAAATCTGTAACTCAAAATTTTGCAGAAATGAATGATATAAACTAGAAGTTAATAAAGCATTTGATTAAAAAATAATAATTAAAAAAAAAAGAATTACAAAAGAAAATTTATCCCAGATCTCACAAAGCTTAACTTCTTAGGGGGAAGGGAAGATACATCCACAGACAAGTTATTACAAAATATTACACAAAAACAATAAGGTTTCAGTAAGAAAGTAGAAAGTGGTCCTTGAGCTGAACCTTTCAGGAAGTGAAAAATTTGCAAAGCTTAGAGGATAGGCATTTAGGAATTGATGCCAGGTTATAGCCCAAAGCATTTGGGGGTTGAGGTAGAATTGAAGCCCTGAGGGAGACAAATAGTCAGCAAGAGCCCCTTCTATTTTATTTAAATCAAAAAAGACTAAAGATCCAAGAGGGAATCTCTCCATTTCTAGATTTGACCTCATTTCCCAAAAGTTATTCTCCTCTACCCCCAAATCCCTTGGATTGTCTCTTATCCTTGCCCTCTAAGATCAGGACTTTAAGGTTCAATTCTAGAAAGTTTACTTTGCTCTAAACTGTAGATGCTTCTCTGCTGGATTCTAAGAGCAAGAGGGCCAGTTCAGGGTATGGATCATGGCAGATCCAATTAAGTGGAGCTTCCCTATCAAGCTCCTATGCATGTACAAGTTGAACTGCTAGGAACTCCTGTGACAAGAGCTGGACCAGCTGGCTATCTGAAGGTTGGCAGAAGGAGGTCCTGAAGGCAGCAGGAAGGTGTGCTTAGTGGAAGAGAAGGAGATGGAGGAGAAAGAAGTCAACCACTAGGTCTTGGTCATGGGAACCTTTTATACCTGCTGCCTGCCAGGGGGTACCACAGCTGTGAAAAACTGTACTTTAATAAGTTGTACAAAGACAAAGGTGGAACAGGATTACGGGAATAGGTCATCTGATCATGGGGGGTGGGGTGCTATTAGAAAGCAACCACAAATAGAATCTTTATTATCTGTGTTTCAGAGACTTCCACATAGATGACCAGGTAGAAGGGGGAAAGAGGATCTTCCTGATTCCCCTAGTTGTTAATTTTCATATCCCCTTGCCCTCTCCCAGCAATTACTTTGTTTTTATCTTGTACTTGTTAATCTGTATGTACATTGCATATAGTAGAATATAAGCTCCTTAAGGGCAAGTGCTTGGTTTTCATCTTTGTAACTCTAGCATCTAGCACTGTGCCCAGCACATAATTTAAGTGAATTGAATTAAGCATGTTTCAACCAACCATGGGATGTGTGTGTATACACACACACACACACACACACACACACACACACACACACTCACTCTCTCTCTCTCTCTGACTGTGAATAAGTATGGAAGCAAAAATATGAAATTGTTTTACTTAAGGAACAGCCAATTTGGCTGGAACATAAGAGTGGGTGCAAGGGAAGAATGTGTAATCAACTTGGAAAGACAGTCTGAAATGAGATTTTGAATGATAAATACAGGCATTTATATTTTATCCTAGAAACCACAGGGAACCACTGGAGTTTACTGGGTAGCATGGTCAAATCTGGACTTTAAGAGTATGGATTTGATAGTACATGAAGACTAGAGAACAGGGAACCCAATAGGTGACTATGGCAATTGTCCAGGAGTGCTTAAGTTGGGGCAGCTCTGCTGTGACTGCACAGGAGGGGACAAATCTGAGAGTTGTTATATGGAAACAGAATAAACAAAACTTAGCAAAGATATGGGAAGCAAGATGAGTGAAGAATGGAAGATGGTTCTTTGGTTATAACATGGGACTCCTAAAAGAATGGTGGTACCATGTGCTGAAATGGAGACATTAGGAGTACAATGGTTTTGAGAAGAAAGATGACGTGTTGCAGAACAGATAAACGCATTATTGAACAAAGTAATGCAGGTCAATACATCAATTATCTCCATTTTAATTACCAGTGACCACATTGCTCTCATTTCCTCAAGTTCACTGCATGTGCTTATTTCTAAATTTACTGATACATTTTCTTTTAAGTATTTCCTTAGCATCTATTGTGCCCAACACCTAGCTGGATGCTTTGGATGTTTATGACACAATTGATGCGCTCATAGTTATTACAACAATTAGAGGAACAGCCTATGTTTCTACAGTGTTTTAAGATTTACAAAATACTTTGCATAAAAAAGGGAAGTAGGGAAGTAGGAGTGCAAGAATATCACTCCACATTTATACACATGGCAACAGAAGTCTACAGAGATTCAGTAATCTGTCCATGACTATGGTGTTGGAAAAGAAGGAAGCCAGTAAGAAATGGAAAATAAACTCAGGTTTCCCAACCACAAGATGGTCAAGCGTTCTTTCCCACTCTCATACTGCCTGTCCGAAAAAAAAAAAAAAGAATCACAGACCTGGAATAGTGACAAAACAATCTGAGGCAAAGTACAATTAAGCAAATGCAAATGTGATCTATAAAAAATGAGTGTGAAATATTCCAGACATCCCACTAATAATAAATCTACCAATAATAATTATGATACTATTAGCTGACATCTGGATAGCTTTAAAGGCTTACACAAATTATTTCATTGATCCTCACAAGTCATAATAGTAGATCTAACAGATGAGGAAATATGGGATCAGAGAAATAAAAAAAAAAAAAATGTTTAGGGTCACTCAGCTAACAGGTGGCAGAGCCAGAATTTGAATCCAGGTCTTCTGACTCAAAATTCAGTGCTTTTGCCACAGCATAAGAGCTATTTAAAAAGTTGACAAACTATTCTCAATTTTGAACGAGTAAAATAAAAACTATTCACAAAACACATGACTTAAAACTAACATTTGCTAGACCTCTTTTGTTATAGAGCCTTAGTCAAATCATCACAGATTTTATCACCTGTGCCAATAATACTACCTACAGAAAGACAACAAAGAAAGGTTCAAGGAAAATTTGTCCTGTTCCTCTTATATTAATCCATTCAAAGAATACAAAAGGGGCTATTAGAGGCCATCAATTTTCCATAAAACACATTTATAGATATTACCTCCATCTTCTCATAAAAGAATTTCTCGTATAATCTAAAAAGATATCACTCCCTATAAGGATAAGGAACAAAAAGCAATTTTATCAACATACAAAACCACCACAAGTCATTTCAGTACCTAAAACATGACTAAATGAGTCCACTCATTAAACCTAAACTCCAAGATTCTTGCACTACAATGAAAAGAAATCTGCAATCTAAGAAGTTCCAATTTCATAATTTTGCAAGCATTGGTGAGTTAAGATTCTCTCTTTGGAACTAATAAATATTTAAAAAAAAAAAAAGAGTAAAATCTGAATAGTTAAGAAAACGTTTTGGGTAGAGCAAAGAGGACCACAAGCCTTGAAATGTTCTCTATTAATTTCATTTTCATCTTTTCACCATAACTATAAACACTACAAAACACTTATTTTATATCTCCTATATGAAAGGTCCCCAAACTTTTCCGCAAAGACAGGTTATCATTTAGTTTTTCACAGGCTCAAATTTGCTGATATGGGTGCTAAAGATTAGGTCCTTCAGGCAGGAGCATTTGCTTACAGCTTCTCTGTCCAATGTCAACCAGGCCAAAACAGTAATCATAAATTAGGGACTTCTGTCCTAGAGCACTGAGCATCACTGATGGTAGGGAATTATTAAAGTCTTGGTGAAATGAAACAAAAGACTGATCTAAAGCATGCAGGGTTAGTAATTTATATGGTACACGAATGTAAGTAGAAACTTGGGCAAATAAATTTGCAACACACAAAAGACCATTTAGAATGGAACAAGTCAATATTAACAAATGCAATCTAAGCAAAGCCCAAAAGATGGCTTAGTTTAGCATAGACTCAGATCTTAGAACTAGAAGGGATTTCAAGGGATCATCTGCAACTACTACCAGTCACTTAATATATTATTCTGTTTTGCAGAAAAATTAACAAAATTTCTGCTCCTTATTATAACACAAGTTTCCCCACACTGATAACTTTGTATGCTTCTGCTGAGCATACCTAGTATTGAATTTGAAGTCATAAAAACTGGATCCAAGTTCAAGAGCTGCTGTGCTACAACAGACAATTCATTTAACTTCTGTTCACCTCAATTTCCTCAGCTGTAAAATAGGAATAATAATTCTTATACTGGCTACCCTGATAGGGTTGATGAGGGGATAGTATTATAAAAAACTTAAAAGGACTATATGCCAGTGCGGTCCAATCATAATAATCATCCTCAATATATCTTTAGTCACCCACAAGCTTTTCTCTAACCCTCAGAAAACATGAGGTCTCTTCTCCCTCTGTGCATTATGTTGGTATATAAACATATTTTAATATGGAAAACATTACTGTAACAATACAACCTGCTTAAGAATAAATCTACCATCAAAAAACTGACCACATTCCGAAGCCAAAAGTGAATGATTTATTGCCTTCAGGAGAGCTGGTCATATTTGGAAACTATTTCTTGGGACAGGCTAGTTTTAATCTAGTTTTAAAATAGAACATTCAAAAAACAACACAGTAGTTTAAGGAAAGCATTCCAACACTTCTTTTTTGTTCTCAGAAACATTTTAACTATTCATCCCAAAAATATAAACTACCACTCAGGCTCACTAAATCGCCACTTTGCTGCAATGGCAAGCTGATACCTTGAAAAGTGAAGGATAGGAGTAGAAACAGGACTTCTGCAGGGCTCCTGCGCCCATCTCCTCCAATTCATGTAAAAAACGACTCTAAAATTCTGGAGCTACAGGAACCACAAAATGACAGAGAAGCTAACCTTCCACTGAAGGCAGGCTGGCAGGAAGGGGCCAGCACAGCGCTCAGAGAGCTCAGCTCAGCCACTCACAAATCAAAGGTTTTAGCCTCAGGGCAGCTACAACCAGTAGCCTGCTAGAGGGACTTCAGATCACCAGCACTTATGGCAGTTTTCAGAATTATCAACCCATAGATGCTAAGGACAAAGTGAGGGGTCAGTACAGTGTGGACTTTGGTACCTGGAAATTTGGGAGTGCGTTCAAGCCTTTGTCCTATGAATGGATAAGCACCTGAGGCACCTCAGGTGTCCAACCACTGCCATGTAGTTGCATCAGAGCTCTGGGGCTGCAGATTGTAGGGGGACTAAGCAACCAGTCTGAGGGGTAATCTTCTTGCTTTAACCTGCTTGGATCTGGATCAATGTCTAAGGTGGAGGTCCTGAGATGCGTGACCAGTGTGCTAGAGCCTGTGGAGGCTTCAGATAGAGAGGGTAGTCAACTTATAGCTCCAGCAGCTGAGAAAACCCCTGCAATTTGGGACAAAGATCCCCACTCTGGTAGCAGAGTTATACTGTGGCAAAAAGCTCAAAAGTCAAGTAACTGAGTGGCAACATGAGCAAGCAAAGGAAGCAAGGCAAGCACAGTGGTCTGACTTTGGTTTCCTTTTTGGGGGACAAAAAGGATCAAAGCATGGAACAGGAGGAAGACAGCAAAGTCAGAACTCCTGCACCAAAAGCTTCCATTAAAAGAATAAGCTGCTTACAGGCCACAGAAGAGCTTAAGAAGGATTTTGAAAACCAAATAAAAGTAATGGAGGAAAAATTGGGAAGAGAAATTAGAATGATGCAAGAAAATTATGAAATGAGAGTCAACAACCTGACTGAAGAAAATACACCTTAAAAATAGACTAAACCAAATGGCAAAAGAGGCTCAAAAAGCCAATGAGGAGAAGAATACCTTAAAAAGCCAAATTTGCTAGATGGAAAACAAATCTCAAAAGCTCACTGAGGAGAATCATTCCTTCAGAATTAGATTGGAGCAAATGGAAGCTGGTGACTTTATGAGAAATCAAGACACTATTAAACAGATCCAAACAAATGAGAAAATAGAAGGCAATCTAAAATGTCTCACTGGGAAAACCACTGACCTGGAAATAGATTCAGGAGAGATAATTTAAAAATTATTGGACTACCTGAAAGCCATGATCAAAGAAAGAACCTAGAAATCATCCTTCAAGAAATTCTCAAGGAAAACTGCCCTGAACCAAAGGGCAATATAGAGGTTGAAAGAATCCACCAATCACCTCCCGAAAAAGATTCCCCCCCCCCAAAAAAAAACTCCTAGAATATTATAGCCAGATTCCAGAGTTCCTAGATCAAGGAGAAAATATTACAAGTAGCCAGGAAGAAGCAATTTGAATATTGTAGAAACACAATCAGGATAACACAGGATCTGGCAGCTTCTACACTGAGGGATCAACAGGCTTGGAATATGATATTCCAGAGGGCAAAGGAGCTGGGATTAAAACCAAGAATCACCTACCCAGCAAAAGTGAGTATCATGTTTCAGGGGAAAATATTCAATGGCATAGAGGACTTTCAAGCATTCTTGAGGAAAAAACCAGAGTTGAATAGAAAATCTGACATTCAGATAGAAGCGGCAAGAGAAGTATGAGAAGGTAAACAGGGAATAGAAATCATAAGGAACTTATCAAAGTTGAAGTACTTACATTCCTACAGGGAAAAATGATAATTGTAACTTATGAAAGTTTTCTTAGTATGAGAGAATAGTTGAAGGGAATAGAAATATATATGTATGTATGTGTGTGTTTGTAGATATAGATATATGTATACATACATACATACATATATATATATATATATATATATATAGGAGGATATGGGCATATGAATAGATATGGGAATGTGTGTATATATGTGTACAGGTATACATAGACAGAGGGCATATGACCAATTTAATAGGAAAGGATGACACTTAAAAGCTGAAATTAAGAGATGAGAGATGAATATAATGAGAGGAGATGGGGATAGATAGAATGGGGTAAATTATCTCATATAGAAGAGGCAAGGGAAAACTGTTACAATGGAGGGGAAGAACAGTAAGGCAAAAGGGAATGGGTCAACCTTATTCTCACTGAATTTGTCTTAGGGAGGGAATGGCATACATACCACATAGGGTATCTCACCCTACAGGAGAGTGGGGGGGGGGGGAGAGGATGAGAGGGGAGATAATGGAGGAGAAGGCAGATCTGTGGGGGGAGGGAAGTTGGAAGCACCCACTTTTGAAAAGGAACAGGATCAAAGTAGAGAATAGAACAAGTGGGGTAGGATGGAGGGAAATATAGTCAGTCTTTCATAATATATCCACTATGTAAATGTTTTGCATAGCTACACATTTAGAACCTATGTTTAATTCCTTATCTTCCCAGTAAGGGTGGGTGATGAGGGAGGAAAAGAATCTGGAATTCAAAGGTTTAAAATCAAATGTTTAATACATATATTGTTGTTGTTGTTGCTGTTATTTTTTTACATCTAACTGGGAAATGAGATACACAGGCACTAGGGCATAGAGATCCACAGTGCCCCAGAGGAAAGTTGGAGGGGGGATGCTGGAAGATATGGGAGAGAGCAGACTGGAGAAGGGGATATTCAGTGGGATCGCTGTTTTGGGGTGGTGAGTAGGGGAAAAATGGGGAGAAACCTTATAACTCAAAATCCTATGGAAATGAATGAGGTAAACTAAAAAAGAAAAAAAAAAAGAAAACAGTGAAAGATACAAAATACCTAATCAAAATGATTAAAGAAACTTAAGATAAACTATAAAATGTCGTTTGTGGCTTACATGGTTTCAGTTTTAGATCATTCGAGGGTTAAAAAAAAAAGGTTAAAAATAAAATTACCACCTCCACCTCACATTATGAAGTGATTATTATACAAAAGTAGGAAAGCAAAGTGGACCAATATAGACTCCACCTAGAAATTTATAAGCATTACATTCATATGCATCAAGAGGATCAACTTATAGTCATTCTGGTTGTCTTATTAGTTCCTGGTCCCTTACTATTCTTTTAAACATTGGTATCTGGACATGTCATTACTACCAAGATGTTAAATCAGTAAAATACCCTCTAGTTAATCAATCTAGAACAGAAAGATGGCTTCTCTTCTTGAAATTTGTCAAGAACAGAAAGTAAATGCCTTTGACAGTCTATGTTTTATTGTAATTATTTTTCACTTCAAAATGAGGTGAGATAAAGAATCTGGAAAATCTCAAACAATGAGTAACACAAAATATACTGAATATAAAAGTAAATGTATTGATTAAAAGAGATCTTATGTCATAAAAAGGATAATACATAAAATTACTGAGCCTAGAAGTATAATCCGGGAGTTGAGCAAACTTAGCTGTTCAAAAGCAATTGCTTCCTCACTAAATTGGTATAACTACTTACTAGTAAATGGGAAGTGGGATACAGGGTCAGGAAAAACTCAAGTAGAAAAGAAATTATAATGAAAAGACAAGTACAAGTATATTAATATTTCAATACTGCTCATGCATTGTGATTCTCTGGAAGAATTATTATTTTTCTATCCTTAGGTCCTTGAAGCTGTTATTCTTAGTTAACAGGTTTATTAACACAACGCAAGAAAACATGTCTACAGTATCCCATGACATGGAAAAAATTCTTATCTATATTAAATACATCTGCAGAAAAACAGTTTCAGAAGGCATTGTAAATATTATATAACTTGTTGTGTCAAATATATCCTAGTAACAAGCAGCATAGATTTAGTTTCCCAGATTCACTGAATCTTTGAGTGGGACAGGGCCTCAGAAGCTATTCAGTCCAACTCTCACCTGACACACAAATTCTCTCAAACAATTTCTGTTAAATAGTGTCCAATTTCGGACTTCAGTAAAAGGGAGGTCATGATCTACCTAGGAAATTCATTCCATTTTTTTGACATCTACAATTGTAAAGGAGATCTTCCTAATATAGAGAGCTAAAATATGGATCTTGGTAACTACTGCTACTTATTACAACATCAAATTATATTAATAAATGATACAACAAATAAATTACAAAATATATTAAAAATTCCAACTATTTAGTTTAACCATAAATCCCCTTTACATAAGTAGCAATGACTCACAAAGTATCTTTCTCGTCCCAGTCCTATGAGGTCAATGGTCCAATTACTGCTCCCATGTTACAGGTCAGAGTGGTTAAATGACTTGCTGACAGTCATACAATCAGTAAGTAGCTGACCCAGGATTTGAACCGAGATTTTTCTGACTAAGTGCACTGCTTCTTTCACTATACCATACTGCCTCTCCATTAGAATAATGGCTAGGGTTACAAATGAAAAATACTGCCCCAAAAGAAAGCTTTTTCTAATTAATATATGGGTATAAGCTAATCACAGAAGAAAAATGAAAACAAACGGGGGAGGGGAGTTTGCTTGGAGTGCTGTTCTCTCTCATGTGTGTAGGCATACACACACACACACACACACACACACACACACACACACACACACATATGGTCTTGAGAAATTTCTCATATATTCCTTTTTTAAAAAATGTCTTTTCACCCACTGAAAAAGTAAAATTCTTAGTAAGAAAGAATAGCAACTATAAAAAAAATCTCTGACCAAGACAAATTATTAACCCTTGCAAAAATCACTTTATTTTTATTTGGGGGGGAATCTGATTAACCATCACCTCATTTTAACAACAAAAAACTTTCAGAATTATAGCAATGATAGTCAACTTTCCTACCAATCTCAAGTTAGGGTAAACTATTCTAAAAATAGATCTCATTTTAAGGCAGCAAGTGCCAATATTTCCAAGTGGCCAAACAATTATATGGACCTTCAGGTAGTCAATGGCATCATATATCCTGATACATCATATTTTTGGTAGAGGTGTTCAATTTTATAGCCCAAGATCAGCACTACTGAATCACTACAGCTCAAGTGATCATATAAGAAACTTTCAAATAAGAAAGCTATATAAAGAATGGTCTATATGAATAAAACAAATCAGTTTTAATATGGGAAATAGTATCAAGAGATTTATTTTTAATCCCAGAATGCTAAAAAAAAAAAAATTACCTATTTTAATGAATCGACATGGGAACATCTGTTCATCAATTTTATGCTTCAAGGTGAATGTTTCTTTGTTATAATCATTCTTTAAGCCACTGTGAGAAAAAATACATAAGGTTAACAAATCTGACTTCATTGTTCAACACTACTAAACACAATAAAGAAAAAGTATTATGATGCTAGATTTACTTTATTAATTTTTAATATGTACTAAAGGTAGTGTGGAATTAGTTGTCAAAGTATGGTATAACCACTCAAGACTCCTAATTCTACATCCAGCTTTGTTACTGACCCAGTATGACAGTGGACAAATTGCTTAACATCTCTATGCCTTCTTTTCTCCCATTTATAAGAAAAATCTATGTGAACCCATTCAGTCAAGCATATGATGATTTTTTAAAAATATTCTTGAAATTCTCAGATTTCTATGAAGTATTAACATAATTTCTAATTGGGCTGTGACTATGCCAAAATTCAATTTAGTATCATAAGAAACAAAGCAACTATTGAGGACAAAGGGGTAAATTATATAAAAGCTAAAATTGCCATCAGGTTATTGTGAGCTTAAGAATGCAAATATAACATTCAAATATATGTACCTTAGGTTCAACTGCCTTTATGTATATAGCCTCATCTCTTGAAAATCATATTTCAAAAGCTTAAAAAATATATAAGACACAGGAAGATACTAAGAAAAAGGTGAGGAAATGTATCCCATTTATCTATCTGATAAAAAAATATTCTATTAACAGAACTTAATATTAGGTATTTATTTCACCAAAAATTATATGATTCAAGCCTAATTATTAATTCAGGGCTTCTTTCCCAAATTGACTCATTTCCAAAGAAGATCTATTACTCCTTGGTTGTAGTCATGCCAATAATATCCATTCTTTCTTCCTAGGTCCAAATAATTATTCATCCAAACTGACTTGTCACCTTAACACAATTAAAGTTAAAATAGTGCACAATGGAGATATCACATAAATTTCTACTTATATCAGAATGGAACATTTTATTTACTTTAAATATAAGATTAGCGTCAGGGCTCAAGGATGGCCTTTACTTCCTACAATCAATTATGTGAATTCAAGTGGTTTTTTTATTAATTGTGACTAATTCACTGGGTCTTAGAAGAGAATGAGGAAAAAAGGGAAACCTAAATTGATCCACCTTAATTCTTGTTACTTTCTGTTAGTCCAAATTCATATGACTTTCCTCATACTAACATTAGACTGAAAATAGTAACTTACTGTAACTTTCAAGTCTGGGACAATGCTCAGTACATCATATCATTACTATAACAAAGTCTGCTTTATTTAGTAATGACTATTCAAAATTAATAGAGAACTATTAAAATTACTAACTTTTTCCTTTTAAAATAGAAAAGGGAAAGAGTAAAAGTAGAAAAATTATTTGGTTATGGTAAATATATCATTTTCTAAACTTATTTTTTAAAAGATTAATTTTAAGCTACTACTAAACAGCTTTCTATATCAGTTTGAGAGGGAAAAAGGCAAGTTCAACCATGAGCAATCACAGCTATTAAAAAAAGTGGCAGGTGAACTGCATTGTTTTTAAGTCAGCTGTTTACCTCTCCAAATTATAACTCACCTGGATAATAGCTCTGTCATATTTTCTTCATTCATTCCACCAAAGACTTTAAACTTCTTTAAATTACAGACGTGAGTCTTCTCATATTTTCCAAATGTGATACTCTGGACTATAGCAGGCCTTTCAAGCTTGAGAATCAGGTACTGAACATAAGAAAACAACAAAATTAAATTTAAGTATTCAATACCAATTCTTATAATAAAAAATCCGAAAGTTGTATAGTATGTCGAAAATATTAAAAAAGCTTTCAGAATTCTACTATCTTCAAGAGTTAGGGAGGGATTTAAAAAAAAAAAAAAAAGATCAGTGGGGAAAGGGGCTAGGCAGAGCCAAGATGGCAGAGTAAAAGGCAGGGACTCACCTAAGTTCTCCCCCTCAACCCCTCCAAATACCTTTAAATAATGACTATAAACAAATTCTAGAGCAGTAGAATCCACAAAAATATCAAGTGAAACAATTTTTCGGCCCAAGGCTACTTAAAACATTGGCAGGAAAATTCTGTTGCACCAGGATGAGAGTGGAGTGCAGTTCAGCTCTGACCATGCCAGCACAGAACAGGCCCCAGCAAACCAGAAGCAGACATTTGGGCAATGGAATCAGTGGCAGCAATGGCAGTTTTCAGACCTCTCAACTCATAGACAGTAAGGGGATCAGAATATGAGTCAAAAGATTTACAGGGGTCCCTTTGCTGGCACTAGAAGCAGGACTCTATTACATCGCCTATACTTGTATCAGAGTCACAGTCCTGAGTCTTAGTCCCAGGTTCGAGGAAGGGCACTAAGAGCTTGTTGTCACAGGGAGCAGGGACCCTGGTCATAGTTCCAGGACTGAAAAGGAGGATTGTGGTTGCTCACAAACCAGTGCATAGTAGAAGGGAACAATAAACACACCTCTCGCTAGAACATACCAACTTGGAAGAGTCAAAAACTTACAGGTTCCCAGAATTACCTCTGAAAACAGCTGCACAAAAAAATCTGAAGCTTGGAACAGTGGCCCCTCCATTTGAAAAGCAGAGTCCCACTTCTGCAGAGAGTTAAAAGTCAAGAAATAGGCTGGAAAATGTGCAAACAGGAAAAAAAAATTCTGACTGTAGAAAGTTAGTAAGGTGACAAGGAAGATCAAAACACTCACTCAAAAGAAGACAACAAAGTCAGAATTTCTCCATCCAATGCCTCAAAGAAAACTATGAATTGGTCTCAGGTCATGGAAAAGCTCACAAAGGATTTTAAAAATCAAGAGAGGCAGGGGGAAAACTGGGAAGAGAAATGAGAGTGATGAAAGAAAAACATGAAAAAAAAGGTCAATGGCTTGGGAAAGAAGGCACCAAAAAATACTCAAGAAAATAACATTAAAAAAAAGAATAGGATAAATGGTAAAAGAGACACAAAAATCTAAGGAAGAGAAGAATGAATTGAAAACCAGAATTGGCCAAATGGAAAAAGGTATACAAAAATTCTATGAAGAGAAGAGTTCATTAAAAAGAATAGGCCAAATGGAAAAGGAGGTACAAAAGTTGACTGAAGAAAATAATTCTTTAAAAGTTAGAATTGGTCAAGTGGAAGCTAATGATTTTATGAGACATCAAGAAACAATAAAACAAAATCAAAAGAATGGAAAAAATAGAAAATGGGAAATATCTTACTGGAAAAACTGACTTGGAAAAGAGACCCAAGGGAGATAATTTGAGAATTATTAGACTACATGAAAGTCATGATAAAAAAAAAAAAAACTAGACATCAGCTTTCAAGAAATTATGAAGGTAAACTGCCCCAATATTCTAGACTACAGGGTAAAATAGAAATTGAAAGAATCCTGAAAGAGATCCCAAAATGAAAACTCCCAGGAATATTATAGCCAAATTCCAGATCTTCTAGATCAAGGAAAAAATACTGCAAGCAGCCAAAAAAGAAGCAATTCAAATAACATGAAGTCAGAGGCAGGATAACACAAGATTTAACAGCTTTTATATTAAAGAAGTATCAAAGATCTTGGAATATGATATTCCGGAAGGCAAAAGCTCCAGGATTACAATCAAGAATCACCTACCCAGCAAAAGTGAGTATAATCTTTTAAAGGGAAAAAATGGAAATTCAATGAAGTAGAGGACTTTGAAGAATTCCTGATGAAAAGACCAGAGCTGAATAGAAAACCTGACTTGCAAATACAAGATGCAAAAGAAGCACAAAAAGGTAACAAAGAAGGGATTTGATAAGGTTAAACTGTTTATATTCCTATGTGGGAAAATGATGTTTTTAACTCCTAAAAACTTTCTCATTATTAAGGCAATTAGAAGGAGTATATATAGAAAGTGGAGGTATGAGTTAAATGTGATGGTGTGCTTATCTAAAAATTTAAGATTAAGGGATGTGAAAGAAGAATGCCCTGGAAGAAGGGGAAAGGGAGAGGTGGAATGGGATAAATCACCTGATACAAAAGAGGCCTGAAAGAAACTTCACAATGGAGGGGGAACTGGACAAAAACATGAACCTTACTCTCATTGGAATTTGCTCAAAGAGGGAATAACACTGAGTTGGGTGTAGAAATCTATTTTATCATACAAGAAAGTAGGAAGGAAAGGGGAGAAGAGAAGAGGGAAGAAGGAGAGCTGATAGAAGGGAGGGCAGTATAGAAGAGGTTAAAAAGCAAAACACTTTTGAGAATGGATAGAGTAAAAGGAGAGAGTAGGATAAACAGAGGGGGAACAGGATGGAGGGAAATACATAGTTGGTAATCATTACTATGAAAAAACCGTTTTTACAGTGAGTTTCTCTAATAAAGACTTCATTTCTCAAACACATAGATAACTAAGTAAAACATAATGAAATAAGAATCATTCCTTAATTGATAAATTCTTTAAAAGTATATGAACACGCAACTTTCAAATAAAGGAATCAAAGCTATCTCTATTCACATAAAAAATGCTCTAAATTACTATAGATGAGAGAAATGCAAATTAAAACAACTCTGGGGTGCTACTACTACCTCTCACCTGTCAAACTGGCTAACATTACAGAAAAGGAAAATGACAAATGTCAAAGGGGTTGTGGGAAAATTAAAACACTAATGAACTATCAGTGAAGTTGTATACAGATTCAGTCATTCTGGAGAGCAACTAGAACTATGCCCAAAGGGTTATAAAACCATGCATACCCTTTGAACAATCAATACCACTACTATGTCTGTATTCAAAAGAGATAAAAAAACAAAAAGGAAAAGAACCTACATGTACAAAAATACTTACAGGAGCCCTTTTACTAGAGGCAAAGAATTGGAAATTGAGAGGATATCCATCAATTGGGGAATGGCCAAACAAGCTGTTGTATTTTATTGTGCTTTAAGAAACAATGAGCAGGATGCTCTCAGAAAAACATGGAAAGACTTACATGAACTGAAGCAAAGTGAAATGAGTCGAACAAAAAGAGTATTGTACACAGTAACAGAAATATTGTATGACCATCTACTATAAATAATTTAGCTATTCTCAACAATACAATGATTTAAGATAATTCTACAGGTCTTATGATGAAAAGTGCTGTCCGTCTCCAGGGAAAGAATTGGTAGAATCTGAACACAGATCAAATATGCTTTTTCTTTACTTTCTTTAGTTTCCTTGGGGTTCTTTGTGTTTTCTTTTACAGAATGACTTACATGGGAAATGTGTTTTACATAACTACACATGTATACAAAATTGCTTGCCATCTCATTGAGAGAGGGAGAAAAGCTAGAACTCAAAATATGGGGGGGGGGGAGAATGTTAAAATTGTTTTTACATGTAAATAAATGGGAAAAAATGAAATATTAAATGAGATTTTTAAATAGACAAATGGACGACTATACTACAGTTTTGCTCTATTTTGTTGTTTTAAGATGGGAAAGAAAAGGGAGGAAAAATACGTAAGAAGAAAAAAAATTAAGCAATATTACTTTATTATTTATTATTACTTATTTATTATCATTAATTTCAATAGTCGGAATGGAAAAGAAAAATATATAAACATACAGGAAGAGAAGGAGGAAGAGGTTTCACGAATCTCATTCTAATATCAGCAGGACAAAAAAGAAGATTGAACACATACACACATGTCCATGCAGTCTGTGTACTTGTACATGAACACACACAAAATACACAATTTCTTACAGAAATCCATTAGAATCAATAAAATTATCAAAAAGTTTTTATTAGGCACCTACTATGTGCAAGATACCATTGCCAGGTGCTAGAAATAGAAGTACAGAAAATGAAAATCTCTACTCACGAGGAATTTAGATTTTATTTGGAAAGAAACTGCTGCTACTGCTACTAATAGCTAGCATTTATGTAGTGCTTTAAGGTTGCAGAGTGCTTTACAATATTATTTCATTTAATTCTCACAACAATCCTATAAGATACGTGCTTTCATTATCCTCATTTTATGAATAAGGAAACAGACACTGAGAAGAGACTTGTCCAGGGCCACACAGCAATAAGTGTCTGAAAAAGTGTTTTGACCTCTGGTCTTACAAAGTCCAGCACTTTCCAACATGCTATCCTGTTACTAAAAATATTTTGCCTATGAGTGTGTGTGTACGTGTAGAATAGATAAATATAAACAAAACAAATTTAAGACAGTGAAATTCAAGAAGACATGTAGAGGTGCAGTGAGTAAGACCACCGGCCCGGAGTCAGGAGTACCTGGGAAAGGAGGAGGAGGAGGAGAAAAAGAAGACATGGAGGAAAAGAAGAAGGAGACATGTAGAGAAGGGAGGGCAATAGCAGTTGGGAGAATCAGCAAAAGCTTTCTGTAGAAGGAGATACTTATTCTGTATCTTGAAGAAAGTGAGGGCTTCCATGAAGCAGAAATGAAGAGAAAGTATAGTATAGACATGGGGGACATGTGTGGATAGCTGGTGTAAAGGCAGAGACAGAGAACATAGAATGTTTTATGTAAGAAACAGGGAGAAGGTCAATTTGGGTGGACCACAGATTGTGAAAAGGAGAATAATTTCTAAGACTGAAATAGATTCTGACAGGTTTTGAACTTTAAAGACCAAGGAGAGGTGTTTACATGAATTCTTGAAGTAATAAAAAGTCACTGGAGTCTGGATAAGAGAGTGGCACGGTGAAATCCATGTTTAACAACTTAAGTACAAAGAATGAAACAATCAAAATACTCACCTTAACAGCTGGGGGGAGCATGGATTATTTGCTTTTTCCACATTTATGTCATCTCTTGTATCCATTCCCTTCCTTCTATTCACATAGTTACCATCTTAGGCCCTTATAAGGTTTCACCTGCTTTACAAACTCTTCCTGCCTTTTTAATATTAATCATATTCCTATAGTCTATATAAATTTTAATTGTGTAATCAGCATCTTTACCCTATAAAAATCCATTGTGCTTTCTCTAAAATTGCTGGCTCCTCTTGGAACTTAGCCTACTTTATGAGAGGTGTCAATCTCAATAAATGCCTTGGATTAGAGGTGGTCTGACTCTGAATTCTTTGAGATGGTTCTACCACAATGCATCATGAAATCTCAACAGTTTTTGAGTGGGCAGAGCCCCTAACACAACAAAATGAAGGTTAAAATTAACTAAAATGAAGTCCAAATTTAGAATTCTCGATGATTTTTTTTAATTAGCAAAGGAAAAAAACCTGAATCCAGTTTCTCTAAGCAAAAGAGATTTGTATATTTGAAATACAAAATACTAAAGAGAAAAAAATCTGGAAGAAAAGGAACAAAAATCAACAACATTAAAAGAATATATATTTAAAATAAATGCAAACTGGACAAAACTCATCAAAGAAAAAAAATTTTAACATTTCTTGGATGTCATCAATATGGGAGCTTCCCTTTGACAATCTTAAGCAATATATGCCCAACTATCTACATCCTCCCAAAAGTTCATAACAAGGATCCACAAAATGTGCTGGAAACCTTCCTTAGTTTTTCCCAATATGAAAAACTATAGCATCTCTGGATGTACATCTGTCCCTCGCTCTCACTATGTGAGCAACCCATCTTTTCTATAATGCAATTTCTTATTGACATCCTTTACTGTTGTTCCTTTTTGGAGTTCTTTGTTGGTTATAATGTTGTAGACTAATCATACCTAACACCTATCTTATACCACCAAAAGGTGAATAGACATAAAAGTCCAGGGAATGGCAGAACCTCCTAGATCATTGCTTCTGCTTCAGACCAACTACCACAACTATCATAAGAGGCGATTGTCCATGTGGGACGGAGCCAGCCATTCCCAAATGACAACCAAAAGTCATCCTCAAGGTAGGCAAGGCAGCCTAGCTGAAAAAGCTAGGAGACAAGAAACAGCATGTACCAAGCAAGTCAACCTACAACCACCATGACCACCTCAGATCCTAAGGAAACAGCCCAGGACCCTGAACCCAAGAGCCTTTAGAATGGCAATGCTACTAGCCTAGAATCTACAATTGTTGTTAGCCTGGAAAGCAACTCATAGGGAGATGAAGCTTGGCAACTGCTCCTGTAGGAGCTACAGTTACTAAAGACCCAAAAAAAGAAAGTTCTTGTCATCAAAATTACTGGCACTTTCAAATGGTTCAACATCAGAAACTGATAGGATTCTATTAGTGGAAATGATGTTAAGGAAAAGCTATTACCATCTGCTTTATCACTGTACAAAAGGATCATAAGATCTTACCATCTAATTTGAAATCAAACCTTATGCATGTGCTATGGTCCCCCAGAATGTACTCTTCAGGAACAAGAACTATCTTACTTTTATATTTATATCCCCAGAACTCAGCATAGTGCTTTGCACAAGGTAAGCACTTAATAAGGGCTTTATTCATTCATTCATCTTTCCAGTGACCTCTGGGTGATTCTTCCCTTCAGGTCTTTGGGGTCACTGGTGCTCCAGGTTTCACTCCCAAAGAACACAGGTAAAAAGTTTATATCCAAAGATAAGCTTTTGCTACTCTGGGAATCTTGGAGTCATTAAAAAGACTCTGCAATTTCCCCAAAAGAAATCCTCCTTTTTTTTTTATTAATTTGTTTATTTTTAGTTTACAAGATTCAATTCCATAGTTCCTTGAGTTTCAAATTTCCCTTCCCTCCCTCCCCCCACACCCCACGACGGCATATAGTCCAGTATAGGATCTGCAAATACTTTCACAATAGACATTAGTCAAGTTACAAAGGCGTATTGTACTACATGGGATGAAAAATGGTAAAGAAGAAATAAAACCAAACAATGAAAAGAAAAAGATCAATTAGATTTCTTCCATCTGGATTCAAGCACAGTTCTTTCTAGTTCTTTCTCTGGATGTAGACATCTCTCTCCTTCATGAGTCTTTTGGGACTGACTTATATCACTGCATTGCTGAGAAGAGTCCAATCTGTCATAGTTGGTCATCACACATATGTTGTGTCTGTGATTGTATACAAATTTCTCCTGGTTATACTCTTCTCACTCAGCATCAGTTTGCATAAGCCTCTCCAGGTAAATATGAAAACCATCTCCTCCTCGTTTCTTATAGCACAATAATATCACATTACATGCATAAACCACAACTTGTTTAGCCATTCCTCAACTGATGGGCACCCCCTTTAATTTCCAATTCTTTGCAACCATGAAAAGAGCTGCTATAAATATTTTTGTACATATGGGTCTTCCTCCCTCTTCTATGAAGAAATCCTCCTTTTAAATTCTGGGCAGAGATTAGTGTAGAGCTGAAAAGGCAAACTGCTGGGCAGAGGCTGGAGTGAGGTTAAAGCAGGGTTAATGGCTTGAAAATGAGCTAAGGAAATACAGGTCTAGCTAAAAGGAAATTACTGGAATAAGAGTGATAAAAGATGAGAAGTAGAATGATAGGAGGTTATGGTAGGACAGAACATCAGAGTTGTTTCTAAGTAGAGAAGTGGACAAAACAAAGAAGAGGAGTTTTTTATTAAAATGTCAAATATTTTCAAAAAAGTCAAACTACATATAACAGAATTTCAAAGTTTCATAACACTTCACTTTAATCATCGATATATTCTTTTAGGAAAATAAATAGGGTGGAATCAAGATGGTGGAGGAAAGACAGAGACTTGCCTGAGTTCTCACAAATTTCCCTTCAAACCACTTTAAACAATACCTCAAAACAAATTCTGGCTCAGCAAAACTCACAAAATGATGGGGTGAAGCAATTTTCCAGCCCAGGGCAACTTAGAAGATCAGCAGGAAAGCTCTACTGCACCAAAAGAAGAGTGGGACTCAAACTGTAACAGCACAAGCAGAGACCCAGAAAACCAGCATCAGGCCTTGAAACAGATTGTGGCAGTAGCTGCTTCTGGAGCTCTCAGCTCACAGATGGAAAGGGAATCAGGATACTACAGGAGTCCCTTTGCTGGCACTGGGTGTAGGACTCTATTGCCCTGCCCATACTTGGATCCAAGTCATAGTTCTGAGTCACAGTCTCAGGGCAAGGAAAAGCACTAGCAGAACAGAGCTTGAGGCCCCTGAGGAATGGGGATCCCGGTCATAGCTCCAGGGCAAAATACAGTGCTTGCAGTCACTCCCAAATCATAGCACAAGCCAGAACACCTCTGACCTACCACACACCTCTATTTAGATCATACCACCTTAGAAGAACTGAAAGTTTACAGAGCCCCAGAACTAGCAGTACAAAAGTCCTGACAGCTAGGAGACTGCCCCCTCCACTCCAGGAACAGAGCACAACTTTAATATAACATTAAAAATCAAAACATAGGCAGGAAAAATGAGTAAACAACAACAACAACAAAAAAAGATTCTGACATAGAAAATTACTATGATCACAGGGAAATTCAAAACAATAACAATATATAAAATGTTACATCCAAAACCTCATAGAAAAATGTGAATTGGTCCCATATCCCAAAAGAATTCCTTGAAGAGCTCAAAAAAGGATTTTAAAAACAAGTTAGAGAGATAGAGGAAAAATTAGAAAATGAAATGATAGTGAAGCAAGAAAACCATGAAAAAGAAGTCACCAGCTTAGGAGGTGCATGCATACACACAATTGAAGAAAATAACACTTTAAAAACAGAACAGGTCAAATGATAAAAGAGACATAAAAATCCAATGAATGCCTTAAGAAGCAAAGTCTGTCAAATGGAAAAAGTTATATAAGAATTCACTGAAAAAAAGAATTCCTTAAAAAGCAGAATTGGCCAAATGGAAAAGGGTTATAAAAGCTCACTGAAAAAAATAATTCCCTGAAAATCAAAATTGGGCAAATGGAAGTTAACAGCTCCATAAGACATGTAAGTAAAAGGAGTAAAACAATGTCAGAAGGGCACTAAGATGAAAAATAGGGCTGCTTGTATATGTATGCAATGCCATACACAGACGCTTTCCAGAAGAATTATACTGTGAACAGCTTTTAAGGTTCTGATTACACAGTATAGTGATAATTCTATTCATTCCATAACAAATCAAAGTAAAATTTTCACAGAAAATCAAGGTACAAGATTCACAATATTACAACTTATGACAGAAAATAACAATATAATATTCACAACTAGTCTCAAAGTACAATAGTCAAAGTCTTCCACTCTTGGGGCAAAGTCTTAAGTAACCCAATCAGTCACTTATTCAGCAATCAATTATTAAGTATCATACACAAAATTCTCCACCCCTTAGGTCTCTAGTAAACTATAATTCCATAATTACTCAGCAGCCAAGGAAAGGTCTTTTCATCTTGATTTGGGGCCGGTTCTCAGATTCCCTGGATCCCCTTCCATGGGCCCATATTCTACCTGAATTCACCAGACTATCACCTGGGTTCAATGGCAGACCGCTCCCAGTTCCTTGTCCAGCTCTCTGGGCAGGTCCTGTTCCACAGTGAAGTTCACAGGGTCTGGTCCATGTCAGGTCCTTCACCATTACTGCTCCAGGGAATTCAAGACTCAAACAAGCCACAAACAAAGTCTCAGCATCCCAGTCATGCTTCCTCAGTCACCTGGGCTCCTGGTTCCTGGGATCCTGTTCAGAAGAAGCTCCACCACCACAAGTTCTCAGGAAATTCTGGCTCAGTTCTCCATTCTTCTGTGGCTGCTCTGCCAGCAGATCTTGGTCTACAGAAAATTCTGACTGTGCCTCTGTGGGGCTTTTCTTTATATATACACAGCATTAGCTTCATGTTACATAAGTAAAAGGAGAGAGGAGTTCATACGCTCTGTTCGCCAACAGAAGCTTGATCAATTACTAAGTACCTTCTACCTTTGCCAACACAAAGGGATCTTCAAATTCAGAATTACATACAAGAATTAACTGAAGAATTCCTTAAAAAGCAGAGTAGGCCAAATGGAAAAGGAGGTATAAAAGCTCAATGAAGAAAATAATTCCCTAAAGATCAGAATTGGGCAAGTGGAAGTTAACAGCTCCATAAGATATATCAAAAAGCAGTAAAACAATGTCAGAAGGGCATTATGATGGAAACTAGGGCTGCCTGTATATGGATAATGACAGATAACATGATTAAGTGCTCGTCGATGCTCTTTTCTCTTCATACAGAAAGTTCTTCCCTTTGTTCTTGATTCAAATAAGAGGTCTAGAATCAAGATGGAGGAGTAGAAACAGGACTTCCTCAGGGCTCTGGCTCTCACCTCCTCCAATTCATATAAAAGGTGACTCTGAACAAACTTTGGAGCTACAAAACCCACAATATGACAGAGAGAAGCTAACCTCCCTCTGAGGACAGCCCAGGCCTCTATAAGCCAGAGGTTTTAGCCCCAGGGCGGGACTGAACAGCCCAGGCTGCAGGGACTTCAGATCAGCTGTGGCAGTTTCAGAATTATCAATACATAAAGGCCAAGGACAAAGTGAGAAGTTAGTACAGTGTGGACTTTGGGATCCAGTAATTGGGAGTGTGTCAACTTTTGCCCCCGGGCAAGAAGTGGCAGAGACAACATGGCCTTGCAGCCACAGCCACATTGTGGCTGTGTCTGCTCCTGGCCTGCAGATTGTAGGGGGATCAAGCAACCAGTCTGAGGGGTAATCACTCTTGCTTTAACCTGCCTGGATCTAGACTGCAGTCTAGGGTGGAGGTCCTGGGGTGTGCAACCAGCCACCCAACTAATACCTCCAGCAACTGAGAAAAACCCCAGCATATGGGACAGAAGCTCCCCTGTCTAGTGGCAGAGTCCTACTGTGGCAAAAAGCCCAAAAGTCAAGTAATTGAGTGGCAACATGATCAGGCAAAGGAAGCAAAACAAACAAAAGAATCCAACATTAGACTCCTATTTGAGGGACAAAAAGGATCAAAGCATGGAATAGAAGGAAGACAGTGAAGTCAGAACTCCTGCACCAAAAGGTGACAAGAAAAATACAAGCTGGTAACAGGTTATGGAGGACCTTAAGAAGCAGATAAGAAAAGTGGAGGAAAAATTGGGAAGAGAAATGAGAACAATGAACAAAAATTATGAAATGAGAGTCAACAGCCTGACTGAGGAAAATAACACCTTAAAAAATAGACTAACTCAAATGGCAAAAGAGGCTCAAAAAGCCAATGCAATGAGAGGAATGCCTTAAAAAGCCAAATTTGCCAGATGGAAAAAGAATCTCAAAAGCTCACTGAGGAGAATCATTCCTTCAGAATTAGACTGGAGCAAATGGAAGCTAGTGACATTATAAGAAATCAAGATATTATTAAGCAGATCCAAACAAATGAAAGAATAGAAGGCAATGTGAAATATCTCATGGGAAAAACCACTGACCTGGAAAATAGATCCAGGAGAGACAATGTAAAAATTATTGCACTACCTGAAAGCCATGATCAAAGAAAGAACCTAGAAATCACCCTTCAAGAAATTCTCAAGGAAAACTGCCCTGATGTTTTAGAGCCAGAGGACAAAATAGAGGTTGAAAGAATCCACCAATCACCTCCTGAAAAAGATCCCCAAAAGAAAACCCCTAGGAATGTTATAGCCAGGTTCCAGAATTCCCACATCAAGGAGAGAATATTAAAAGGAGCTAGGAAGAAACAGTTTGAATATTGTGGAAACACAATCAGGATAACTCAGGATCTGGCAGCTTCTACACTAAGGGATAGAAGGGCTTGGAATATGATACTCCAGAGGTCAAAGGAGCTGGGATTAAAACCAAGAATCACCTACCCAGCAAAACTGAGTATCATGTTTCAGGGGAAAATATGTTCATTCAGTGTAATAGAGGACTTTCAACCATTCTTCAAAAAAAAAAAACCAGAGTTGAATAAAAGAAACTGACATTCAGATACAAGAAGCAAGAGATGCTTGAGAAGGTAAGCAGGGAAAAGAAACCATTATGAACTTATCAAAGTTGAACTATTTACATTCCTACATGGAAAAATGATAATTGTAACTGATAAAACTTTTCTCAGTATGAAAATAGTTGAAGAAGGGTATATGGGCATATGAATACATATGTGAATGTGTGTGTATATATGCGTACAGGTATACATAGATAGAGGACATAGGATCATTTTAATAGGAAGGGATGATACTTAAAAGGTGAAATTAAGAGGTGAGAGAGGAATATAATGAGAGGAGATGGGGAGAGACAGAATGGGGTAAACTATCTCATATTGAAAAGGGAAGGGAAAATGGTTACAATGGAGGGGAAGAACAGGAAGGCAAAAAGGCAAAACCTTATTCTCACTGAATTTGGATCAGGGAGGGAATGACATACATACTGAATAGGATATCTCACCCTACAGGAGAGTAGGGGGGAAGGGAATGAGAGGAGGGATGATGGAAGGGAGGGTAGTTTGGGGGGGGGGAGGGAAGTTGGAAGCACCCACTTTTGAAAAGGGACAGGATCAAAGTAGGGAATGGAACAAATGGGAGGTGGGATAGGATGGAGGGAAATATAGTAAGTCTTTTACAATATATCTACTATGGTAATGTTTTGCATAGCTACACATGTACAACATATACTGAATTGCTTATCTTCCCAGTAAGGGTGGGTGACAAGGGAGGAAGGGAATGAATATGGAATTCAAAGTTTTAAAATCAAATCTTTAAAAATATACAAATACTATTATTAATACTATTTTACATATAATTGGGAAATAAGATATACAGGCAGTGGGGAACAGAGATTCACCTTGCCCTACTGTAAAAAGTCAAAGGGGGCATGGGAGAAGATATGGGAGAGAACAGATGGGGTAAGAGGATATCCTGTGGGACTGCTATTCTGGGGTGGGGGGGAGTGGGAAAAAATGGGAAAAAACTGTAACTCAAGATTTGATGGAAATGAATGATGTAAACCAGAATTTAGTTAACGCATTTGGAAAAAATTAATAAATAAAATATGCAAGCCATCAAAAAAAAGTACCTGCATTTTAAATTCAATATTGACAAAGGGTACATAATTAGAAGGATTTGTACCTGGAAATAGATGCAACCTCAAAGAAAAGGACTAGAGTTCCTCAAGATATCACAAAACTACATCTGCTTAACATGAAAGATAACTCACTTGGCCTTTCCCCAGGATGTATTGCTGAGAATTTACTAACATTGCCAGCTTCAACTTTAATGGCCTAAAGATCAAGCAGCCGAGATCACACTTTTAATCATTTGAAAATAGGCAAGAGTATTATGCATTTTAAAAATAAAATAGTTTTCAGGTTCTAACAAGTCTCTAAAATGAATTTATTGAGTTCTATTTTAAAAGATTAAAAGGTACAGATTTAATACTAAGTGATGAGGTATGAATACAATACTCTTGCTATAAGAATAGAACAGCTAGGTGGTACAGTGGATAGAGTGTCTGGCCTGGAGTCAAAAAGATTCATATTTCCCAGAGTTCAAATCTGGTCTCACACACTTACTAGCTTTGTGACCCTGGGGGCAAGTCACTTAAACCTATTTACCTCAGTTGGAGAAGGAAATTTGGAACTACTCCAGTATCCAAGCCAACAAATTGCTAAAAAAAAGGTCACAAAGAATTGGACACAACTGAAAACAACTGAACATTAACAAAAGAATTAAACTAAAACTGTTTCAGCATTCCCAGCATAAATCTTGTTAAATAAATGCTGCATTCATACCAAGGATTACAACAATCAACACCTAAAAGTGTTGAAAAGAATTAAAGAAGAAACAAACATTTATCAAATGGTTACTATATACCAAACACTGTGTTTCTGTAAAAAAAAAAAAAAAAACTAATAGGAAAGCATCAACAAAGTTTGAACGAGGGACAAGAATAGAAATTTTCCCAAAAACAAAATGTACTAAACACAGTGGTATTAATCTTCCAAGATGTAGAAATATAAGCAATTTTTACAGAAATAAGAGAAGATCAGGGCGGAGCCAAGATGGCGGAGTAGAAACAGCATGTCCAAGCCACTCTGCCCCCAAATTCCCCCCAAACTATGTAAAAGGGGACTCTGAACAACTTCTGAAGCCCCAGCACCCACAGAACGACACAGAGAAGCTAACCTCCCGCTGAGGACAGCCCAGAAGCCCTGCAGGAAGGACCAGCGCAGTGCTCTGGGAGCCGGCAGCGCAGCACTCAGATGGCGGGGAGCAGAACACTGCCCCGCACCTGAGTCCCGGTTTTAGCCCCAGGGCAGCAGGGCCAGCAGCCAGCTGGAGGGACCCCAGAACACCAGCAGCTGTGGCGATTCCAGAATTATAAACATAGACATGCCTAGTACAAAGTGAGAGGTTAGTGCCCTATGGCCTTTGGGACCAGTATTTGGGGAACTCGTCGGCTTCCTCCCCTGGGGGCTAGAAGCCACTGAGGAGACATGCCATTTTGTAGTTTTCAGAGGCAGCTCCAGCTCCTGGCCTGCGAACTGTAGGGAGATCCAGCGATCAGTCTTGGGGGGTAATTGCTCTTGCTTTAACCTCCCTGGATCTGGATTGTGATCTGGGGTGGAGGTCGTGGGTGGGTTTCCAGCTTGCCAGAAACTGAAGTCGACCCCCTCACACGTTTGGGACAACAAGTTCCCCTGTTTGTCGGCAAAGCCATAGTGTGGCAACAAGCCCAAAAGTCAAGTAATTGAGTGGAAACATGCCAAGGCAAAGGAAACAAATTAAACAGAAAAATGCAACCTTAGACTCCTGCTTTAAGGGCAAAGAAGATAGAAGCATAGAATAGGAGGAGGGCTATGAGGTCAGAAATGCCGCTCCAAAAGCCCCAAAGGAAAACATGTGCGGGTTACAGGCCACAGAGGACCTTAAGAAGGACTTTAAAAATCAAATAAGAGAAGTGGAGGAAAAACTGGGAAGAGAAATGAGAAGGCTACAGGAAAAGTATGAAATGAGGGTCAACAGCCTGACTGAGGAAAACAACACCTTAAAAAATAGACTAACTCAAATAGCAAAGGAGGCCCAAAAGGGCAATGAGGAGAAGAATGCCTTAAGAAGTCGAATTTGCCAGATGGAAAAAGAATCTCAAAAGCTCACTGAGGAGATTCATTCCTTCAGAGTTAGACTGGAGCAAATGGAAGCTAGTGACTTTATGAGAAATCAAGATGCTGTTAAGCAGATCCAAACAAATGAAAGATTAGAAGGCAATGTGAAATATCTCATGGGAAAAACCACTGACCTGGAAAATAGATCCAGGAGAGACAATTTAAAAATTATTGGACTACCTGAAAGCCATGATCAAAGAAAGAACCTAGAAATCACCCTTCAAGAAATTCTCAAGGAAAACTGCCCTGATGTTTTAGATCCAGAGGGCAAAATAGAGGTTGAAAAAATCCACTGATCACCTCCTGAAAAAGATCCCAAAAAGAAAACTCCCAGGAATATTATAGCCAGGTTCCAGAATCCCCAGATCAAGGAGAAAATACTACAAGCAGCCAGGAAGAAACAATTTCAATATTGTGGAAACACAATCAGAATAGCCTAGGACCTGGCAGCTTCTACACTGAGGGATCAAAAGGCATGGAATATGATATTCCAGAGGGCAAAAGAACTGGGACTGAACCCAAGGGTCACCTACCCAGCAAAACTGAGTATTGTGTTTCAGGAGAAAATATGGTCATTCAGTGGAATAGAGGACTTTCAAGCATTTTCTTTTTTTGCTCTTTGGAAGGCAATTGGGGTTAAGTAACTTGCCCAAGGTCACATGGCTAGGTTTTGTTTGTGTGTGCATTAAGTGTCTGAGGTCGGATCCGAGCTCAGGTCCTTCTGACTCCAGGGCCGACACTCTACTCACTACGCCACCTAGCCTCCCCCTTTCAAGCATTCTTTTTTTTTCCCTTTCAAGCATTCTTGAGGAAAAAACCAGAGTTGAATAGAAAATCTGACATTCAGACACAAGAAGCAAGAGATGCCTGAGAAGGTAATCAGGGAAAAGAAATCAAAAGTAACTTATCAAAGTTGATTTACATTCCTATATGGACTGATGAAATCTTTCTCAGTGTGAAAATAATGGAAGAGGGGCGGCTAGGTGGCGCAGTGAGTAGAGCGTCGGCCCTAGAGTCAGAAGGACCTGAGTTCGGATCTGGCCTCAGACACTTAATACACACAAACAAAAACCTAGCCGTGTGACCTTGGGCAAGTTACTTAACCCCAATTGCCCTAAAGGGGTGGCTAGGTGGCGCAGTGAGTAAGAGCGCCGGCCTCGGAGTTGGGATGACCCGAAATCAAATCCGGCCTCAGAAAAATGAGCACCCACACGTAAATAATGACTAGCCGTGTAACCTTGAGCAAGTTACTTAACCCCAATTGCTTTAAAAAAAAAAAAAGAATGGAAGAAGGGTGTATGGTCATATGAATACATATGTGAATGTGTGTGTATATGTTTACAGTTATACATGGAGAGAGGGCATAGGTTGAATTTGTTGGGAAGGGAGGATACTCAAGGGGTGAAATTATGAGGTGAGAGAGGAAAGTGGCAAGAGGAGACGGAGACTGACAGGGTAGGGTAAACTATGTCATATAGAAGAAGCAAGGAGAAGTGGTTGCAAGAGAGGGGAAGAATAGGAATGCAAAAGGGCAAAACCACATTCTTATTGAATTTGGTTCAGGGAGAGAATGACATACATAGTAAATGGGATATCTCAACTTGCAGCAGAATAGGCAGAACGAGGATGGATGGTGGATGGGAGGGCATTCTTGGGGGGAGGGGAGGTTGGAAGTACCCACTATAGAAGAGGGACAGGATCAAGTAGGGAATGGACCAGGTGGGGGGTGGGATGAGTGGGAAGGAATTATAAGCAGCCTTGAACAATATATCTACTATGGTAATGTTTTGCATAGCTAGACATGTACAACATATACTGAATTACTTATCTTCCCAGAGGGAATGGGTGACAAGGGTGGAAGGGAATGGATCTGAAATTCGAGTTCTTAAAATTAAATGTTTCAAATATATATAAATACTATTATTAATACTCCTTTGCTTGTAATTGGGAGATTAAGATGTGCAGGCATTGGGACACAGAGATTCACCTTCCTCTAATGGAAAAGTCGAAGGGGCTTTGGGAGAAGATATGGGAGAGAACAGATTGGAGGAAGCGGTATCTTGTGGGACTTCTATTCTGGGGTAGTGGGTAGGGGAATAACAGGGGGAAAAATAATTGTAACTCAAAATCTGGCGGAAATGATGTAAAACAGAAGTTAATAAAACATTTGTTTAAAAAAAGAAAAAGAAAAAAAAGAAATAAGAGAAGACCTAAGTTAGATAAATATTTAATGCTCACAGCTGGCTAACTTCAATACAGTAAAAAACATGATTCTACCTAAATTATTCTACAGATTTAATGGCACGTCAAAATTTTTAAAGGTTTATTACTTCATAGAGTTAACAAAATTCGTATGTAGGAATAATTATTCAAGAAAGCAACCAAGTAGGAGAGTGGATAAAGCACAGACTTGAAGTCAGAAAGATCTGATTTCAAATTTGGCTTCAGATAATAACTAACTGTGAGACCCTGGGTAAGTCAACCTCTCTGTCTCACTATTTTCATCTGTATAATGGCAACAATAATAGCAGCTAATGATGTTTTTTAAAAAGCAAAGTGCTTTGTAAACCTTAAAGTGCTATATAAATGCTAATTTTCATTACTGAGGCATGTGATTTTAAAAAGGAATAAGAGGAGAATCTGGAATGTCAAACACCAAAAAAAACAAAACAAACAAACAAACAAAAACACACCCACACACACAAAACAAAAAAGACTATATTTTAACAGGAAATAACTTGTCACTGAATAGGAGTCATTCATGAATTTGACCACTTTATTATTTAGACTTTGTTAGAGTAAAGGTTAACATTTATACAAAACTAAAATGAAAATGAACCAAAAAAAAAAAAAAAAAAACATGTAACACCAAACTGACCAATATAAATTAGTCATTGGTAGGAAAAATGGGCAATAGTGAAAGGAATGGATATCAACAAACACTAAGCAATTTTGTACAGAAATTACTTCCACTAGAGGTAAATTAAATGCTATGACACAACCAAAAGAGCCTTTAAGACACCTTCATCAAGAAAGACCTGACTCCTTGCCCAGCAGAGGAATATAGCAGAAAAGGACAATACTAGTTCAGAATATAAACTCTTCTGTGAAAATCTTACAGAGAAGCATCATATAAGGTTATGAGGAATTGAAGAGGAAATAAAGGAAACTATCAAAAACCATTTTTGCTCACTCCCTAAGTGATAAATGGTCAGGATATGAAAAAGCAGTTTTCAGACAAAGAAATCAAAGCTATCTATAGTCATATGAAAAAATGCTCTAATCACTACTGATTAGAGAAATGCAAATTAAAACAACTCTGAGGTACCACCTCACCCCTATAGGATTAGATAACGTATCAAAAAAAGAAAACGGATATTGGAACAGATGTGGGAAAATTGGGACACTAATGCACTGCCGGTGGAGCTGTGAACTGATGCAAGTATTCTGGAGAGCAATTTGGAACTATATCCAAAGGGTTATAAAACTGTGCATACCCTCTGATCCAGCAATATCTCAGCTAGGTCTACATCCCAAAGACATCCAAAAGAAGAGAAAAGGACCTATCTGTACAAAAAATATTTGTAGCAGCTCTTTTTTGTTGTGGCTAAGAACTGGAAATCAAAGGAATGTCCATCAATAGAGGAATGACTAAACAAGCTATGGTATATAATTGCAGTGGAATATTACTATACTATAGGAAATGATAAGCAGGATGATTTCTGAAAAACCTGGAAAAACTTAGGTGAACTGATACACAGTGAACAGAACTAGAAGAACACTGTACACAGTAATAGCAATACTCTATGATGAAGAACTATGAATAATTTAATGTTTCTCAGCAATATAACAATCAAAGACAATCCCAAAGGAGTAATGACGAAGCAAACTATCGTCCTCCAGAGAAAGAACTGATACTGTTTGAATACAGACTGGACTCAATTTTTCACTTTTTCTTTTTTCCTTTTATTTGAGTCTTCTTGTACAAAATGACTAACATGGGAATGCTTTATATAACTGCATATGTATAGTCTATATCTGATTGCATACTGTCTCAGAGAGGAGGAAGTGGAGGGAGAGCAAGGTTAGAATTTGGAACTCAAAACTTTTTTTAAAACATTAAAAAATTCTTTTAGCATGTAATTGGGAGAAAAAAATAAAATATATATTTTAAAAACTATCTCGCCCAATTATATGCCAAGAAAACTGATAACTTGGATGAAGCTGATAAATACTTATAAAAATATAAAATAATCAGATTAACAAAAGAGATTATTTAAATATCACAGTATCAGAAAAAATAAAATTAGTAAGTCACAAATGAACTTCCAAATAAAAAACTTCAGGAGAGTATCTTGAAACTATGCCCAAAGTGCCATAAAAATGCATACCCTTTCATCCAGCAATAGCTACTAGATTTATACCTGAAAGAGATTTTTAAAGACAGGGAGGAGAGGGGGGGTTGGTAAAAGGGGAGGACCTATATATACAAAAATATTTATAGCTGCTCTATTTATGGCGGCCAAGAATGGGAAATTGAGGAGATGCCTATCAATTAGGGAATAGTTGAATGAGCTGTGGTATACGATTGTGATGGAATACTATTGTGCTATAAGAAATGACCAGCAAGATACTTGCAGAAAAACCTGGAAAGACTTACATGAACTGATACAAATTGAAGTGAGTAGAATCAGAGGAAAAGTGAACACATTAACAGCAACACTGTACAATGATCAGCAGTGAAGGATTTAGCTATTCTCAGCAATACAGTGATCCAATACAATTTCAAAAGACTACGATAAAAAATGCTATCCATCTCCAGAGAAAGAACTGATAAGAGTTAAGTGAAGATTGAAGCAAACTTTTTTTTAACTTTATTTTTCCCTTTTTGAAAGGGGGGGGAGACACACACACACACACACACACACACACACAGTCTGTGTTTTCTTTTACAACATGACTAATATGGAAATGTTCTGCATGACTCCATATGTATAACCTATATCAGACTGCTTACTGTCTCAGGGGAGAGGGGAGAAAAGGAATGGAGGGAGAGAATTTGAAACTAAAATGTTTTAAAATGAATGTTAAAAAAAACTGTTTTTACATGAAACTGAGAAAAAATTAAATCTTAAAAAACAAAAAAACACCAGGATCAGATGGATTTAGAAGTGTATTCTTTCATGTGAAAGAATGTTTCCGATCATTAATAAAATTGAAACAACTGTGAGGTTTCACCTTGTAACCTGCAAAGTGGCATAGATGACCAAAAATGGAAATGAACTATCTTGGAAGGAGTTACGGGAAGGTAAATCAGTACAACCATTTTGAAAAGCAATTTAGAATTATGCAAATAAAGTAGCAAAATTTCCATACGCTTTGGCCTAAAAATTCCATAATTAGGCTTATTACTCCAAGGAGGTAATGGAAAAGAAGAAAGTCTTTTTATATGTGAATATAGTTTATAACAACACTTGGAGTAAGAAGCATTGGAAATAGAATAGATGCTCACTGATGGGGAATGGCTAAATAAACTGTGGCATGTGGATATAAGGGAATATTACTGACCTGTAAAAAATTACAAATGGAATAACTACAGAGAAGCATGGGCAAAGGCAGATTTACATGAACTGATGAAGAGTGAGGTAACCAGAGTCAAGGAAATAACATGCATTACTAAAACAATAAAAACTCAAAACAACCACCAAAAAAGTCACAAGTAAATATTGCAAAATTATAAAGAATAAGCATAACTTGAAAGAAGAGATATAAGAAGACACTTCCATATCACCATCCCTTTGCAAAGGTAGGAGGTCTCCAAGCATTACATATATTTTCAGACTTTTTTTTTAGGTATTGATCATTTATTGCTTTTTTTTTTTTGTCTCAAAAACTATTTGTCTCATAACTATTTGTTATGTGGGATGGCTCTTTGGGAAGTGAAGGAAGGATACTGGGAAAAACTATTGTGATGTAAAAAAACAATTGAGAAGACTGAAAAGATTATATAAGTAACAATATTAAAATTTATATGATTATATCAAGAAATGCTAACACATAAAACCTAACAGTGCTAGAAAAGCTATTATAGAAATAAGACAAAAAAAGAAATCAAGGGAACAAAGGCAAAGAGGGGAAAAAAAACCCACTTTCCTTTTGTAGCAATCTATATAGAGAACTCTCAAGAATCAACCAAAAATTAATTGAAACATTAAATTCAGCAAACATGTAGGCTACAAAAGAAATTCACATAAACCATCAACATTTCTATAAGTTATATATCTATACATCTGAGCACCTAGCACAGTGCCTAGCACATCAGTAGATGCAAAATAAATGTGTATTCTCTTCCCTCCCCAACACCAACAAAATTCATAAGGAAGAGACAGAGAAATTCCATTCAAAATAACTACAGAACAAATAAAATACTTGGAAATCCATCTACCAAGACACAAAGTACTATTTAATTGCCAACTACAAAATACTCTTTACAGAAATAAATACCAACCTAAATAATTTAAAACTATTAATTGCTCATGAATAGGTTGGCGCCAATATTTTAAAAAATAACATTATCTATTTACCATAATAAAAGTGAAACTAAAATGGTGAATTTACTCTAAATGATAATGAATAGACCCATCAATTATTTGACATAGACTGTACAAACAAGCTCAAATTTGAATCAGTGTTTAGTGAGAATCTCAAAGAATCTATGATTGTTGATGATCAGTCAGCACAGACTAATGATACAAATTATCTTTATCATCTTTGAAGCTGCCTGATACAACTGATTATGATGTGTGTAAACCAAAAGCCAGTTTTTGTGTGAAAATTAAAAGTACCTTAATATTTGCCATAATACTAAATATTGTTCATTTTGGTAAGAACAAAATATGCTAGCTGCCCCCTGCAAATGCAACTTTAAAAAAATTGAAATAATTTGAGAATTGTTAAAAATCATTTGAAAATTTCAACAAGTGAATGTAAAACTAAATTTATATTAATTTTCTTAAACTTAAAAAAATAAAATCTCTCTCTGATAGATAACTACATGATTGATTTGAAGAGAAAAACCTCTGGAGCAGTTCAAACAAGTACAATCACAGACAAGAAAGGCATTTTAAGTTGCAAGAGAATACAAAGTAAAAAGCCCCTCCCAAAAAAAAAATCTGATATATTTATCATTGTGATTTGTAAACAGTATTTTTTAAATAAGTTTTCATTGAAGTTTTTTTGTTTTTTACATCACCATGATTCTTCCTACTCCCAGAAAGCAATGTTATATAACAGATAGCATTTTTTAAGCTTTTTTTTTACATTCAGGTTTTTTTATTTAAGTTCCTAATTCTTCCCTTCCCTACCCACTGAGAAGACAAGCAATATGATTCCTTTAATACATGTAAAGCCATGAAAACTGTATTTCCATATTAACATCATAGCAAAAAAAAAAGAAAAAAGAAAAGAAAAAGAAAGTGAAAAAATATGGTTTCAATCTGTACTCACAGTTCACCAGGTGGAATTCAAACAGTATTTTTTTTTTTAGGGAAAAAGGAAGTAAGGAAGGGAAGGGATCAGCACAATCAATCAATACATTGGAAAAAGTCTGAAAATACGCATAATATACAACATCCTCTCATATCTCTTCATTCAAGTGGGGTGTGAGATGCTTGATTTTGATAGTTTCGTTATATTTTTAAACTTTTTGTGTAATTGTTCTTTCCATTTATGGTGCTACAGTCATGTAGATTGTTTTCTTGAATCTTGTTATTTCACTTCAATTTATATCAATTCATGTAGGTCATTCCATACTTCTTTGTATTTGTCACATTCATCACTTCTTACAGCATAATATTCCATGACATTCATACACCACAATTTGTTTAATCACACACACACACACACACACACACACACACACACACACACACACACACACACAGAGTATGCTGCTGTAAACAGGTATACACGGAGACTTTGTTCTTATCAATGACTTCCTTAAGGCCTAACTCCAGTAATGGAGTTTCTGGGTCCAAGGGTATGAATATTTTAGTCATTTTATCTGTAAATCCAAATTAGCAAGTTGTATTACTAATGAACAGGGAAAACCACTGAATTTCCTTTGTGGGAATGCCCCCCAAACCCATTCCCACAGAAACAGGTGTGTTTTTGTATTCAATCAATCACATCATCCATCCAGCCCAAGACAGAACCACACACAATACCTAACAATCTGTCTTAATCAAGCTAGCCAGTTGGGAGGGCAGAATGACTATAATGTTTAACCACTGAACCATAGATGGGACCCATCCTCCATTACCTAATTCCTTAACAAACTCCTTCTGACTTTTTAATATTAATCATATTCCTATATTCTATGTAAATTTCTATGTAAAATATATATTCCTATATTCTACGTTAATGTAATTGCATCTTTACCCTATAAAAATTCATCTTGTTTTCCCTAAGTAGAACTTAGCCCACTTCACAAGAGGTATCACTTTCAAGAAATGCCTATACTTGGATTAAAGGTGGCCCGACTCTGAATTCTTCGAGACAGTTCCACCACAACACCTCATGAAACCACAACAGTTTTGGGGTGGGCAGAGACACAACTCATTAGTTTTTGGCATTCCTGGATTTAAACTGCAACAGTTTTTTGGTGTCCCTGGTTTTAAACCGCAACAGTATAATGACTATAAAATGTTTAATATAATGACTGGCATCTGTTAGATACAACATTATTATCTAACTCTGAAGTGGTTTTTGAATGCCAGGAGTGATAAGATTATTTTTTATGTTATATGATGTCATTTGAAATTCATTGTTATGTTGTCATATTTCTAAAATTGTATTGTGTTTCTAAAAGTCTGTTTAGCCAGTGAAATTTGGGGGGGGGGGGAGAAACCATTTTGAAGTAGGAATGGTGTTACAGCAATTTTTTTTTCTGGATTGTGTTGAATGATATTGGGTTTTTATGTCGTATAATTTGATAATCTAAAACTGTTATATTTGGGTTTACCTTAATGTAGTTAAAAATGATTGCTTTATGTTTTTTAACTTTATGTGGAATTTTATTTGGATGTGAAGTTTCTGTGTAAATTTAAAAACACATGGGACTGAATTAAGGTTACCAGATTGGTAATTAATTGGTTTTGATTTCAAAGTTTAAATTTAAGAACATGATAATAGTTTATTATACTGTTACTGGTAAACAGCTGTATTATCTATGTTGTAAGAGAAGCAGTTTCTCTTATAGTCTAAAAGTTGTTAAATTGAGAATGATACTGTCAGGAACAGAAAAGTGGTGAATGGGACACTGCCCATGGGTTGTAATATTCTGAAGTATTGTAACTTGGAAGATTATAAGCCTCCAAGTCTGTCTTTGTTTAAAAGGAAATTTCAGTTGACATTGTTTTACTCTCATTTATGAAACTTGTAACGTTGATAACTAAGTATCTGGAGTTACTGTTTTAATGCTCAAACCTAAAATTGTTCATTTATTGTTGTACAGGAGTTGGCAGGCTTGGGCACCAGTATCAGCCCCTCCCTGGAGTCCATGACGATTCTCCTTATTTTGTAAAATTGCCAAGGCCCCTAAAAACCATCTGTATGCGTAAGGTCATCAGCCTTCTACTGCACATTTCTATGATCAGAGCAGTCAGTAAAACATATGAGCTCTTTTGTGTTAGCTTACTGGGAAATCTAATACTATTTTTTATCTAGAATAAAACAATGTACAGAAATTTATGCAAACTGCTTAAGACTCACCTAAAGACGTTCCCATTGTTTAAAGGGATTCTAAGTACCTTTATATCAGTTTTAGATGGCTTAAGTATGCTGGGAGAGTGTGAGGAAGTATTTCAGGAAGGCAGAAAGATTTGTAACTTGATTTTATAATTAACAGCTCAATCACATTTTAGATGGCCCTATCTGAAGGATACCAGTCTATATTTATTTGATTTTCAAGACTTTTGGGGACTACAATTTACTACTGTTTCAAGCTTTGATTACAGGGATAGTTGTCATAAAAGCCTACTATGGGCATGGGCTACAGGCTGAAAACTGCTAATGGTGGATGTCTGTGCCTGGGGAAAGTTTTGAAGATAACCAAGGACACTGCCTACATGGTATCTTCTCTGACTCTATTTCTTAACTGTGCTTTTCCTTTCTGAAAAAGGAAAATTCTTAACCAGATTATTCCTAAGCCCTCCTTTCAGCACCTAGTGGCTTCATGATTGCCTATCAGATATGACTCATGCCTGGAATCAAACAGGGCTAAAGAAGTTCTTTCCTTTTGTTAAGATTTATGACATTGCCCCACTTTTTTCTTTTATAGAAAATTTATCAAGAAGTTATATTCATGCCAAATAAATAAATATAATATAGAAATAACATCCTCCAAAGGAGGAAATGATTAGACCAAGTAATGAGACGATAGCAAACATTGAGGAAAAGCAACAGGATCAGACTGATTCCTCTAAGAACTATATACAGATGTATAAGATTGGCTTCCAAAAATTTTTTTCTATTGTGTTAATTCAAACTTTAAGCAAGTTTGCTAATAAGATATCAAGTTTGGATTTTTGCACAAAAATTGTATTAAGATAGTAGAATAAGTGAAATTATTTCTTCTTTATTAAAGTATCTGTATGATAATTTTAAAAGATAGCTGAACTCATTTTATGAACAGATCTTCACATTTTAAAAGATTTCTATATACCAGGACAGGATTTAGGTAAGGATAGAAATGACAAATAAATAAATAAACTGAAAATTCTATAAAGCTTCAAAAATATGGAACCAATTGAGTGATTGTACTAATTTATATTAAGTCAGAATTACCTTTATATCTGAACCAGAAAAGCAGAACTCCCTTTTTGAACTGTATAACTACATGAGGCATCTGGGATTCAAAAAGTGCTGTTTAAATGAATTCTGGGAATAGGTCATTGGGACACCAGGAATTTTATGTTAATTAACATTGGTAATAGCCATTCTGTTGATTTGTATGGTTCATGTGTAAGTTTTCTTGATTATCTTAGTGACATGTAATCTCCCTTCCCAAAATTAGTATATTGTGAGCCACCTAAGTAGTTTAATCTGTACCTGACTTAATGTAATTATGCAACTTTGTAAAAGTGTAAGGAAAAACTTTCTTGTATTGTTTGGGCCTAGCCCTGTGTGGCTAGAAAACGGAACCATTTGTTATACTGTTTGAACCTAGCCTTGGATGGCTGAGAAACTGAACTATTCCTAAAATCATATGTTTCTGGAAGCCCCATCAGGTCTGTCCACTCCAGCTTGTGGATATGGACTCTAGTATCCAGCTGTTTCAGCTAAAGATTGCTCCTGCTCCTGAGTGGGCATCTGAGCCAAGGGACCTGAAAAAGATGACATCAGATGCAGAAAGCTTTGCCAAGAGTCCGACCCAGGCTTGCACAAGAACTGCTCCCTCCCTGCACCCCCTCACATACCCAAGACTGTTCTTTACATCTTTTTACAGCTTTAGTTTATTTTACTTGGTTGTTCTGTATTCCCACTGTGCTACCTTGATTCCCCTTGCAGCCTGCAACTTTTACTTGTATTACAATTGCCTTGCAATGGCTGCCCATCTCTGGGGGTGTCCAACTATTCAACTATTACCTTCAGTGCCTCTATTTCAGGAAGTGATTGGGAAAAACCTAAATTTACCTATATCAAGATTTTGGGAAACTCCCCCAAGAAGAGTTCCCCCCCCATACCTTCTTTGGTCTAAAAAAACAAAATTTTAACAGATTTGTTCTTTAACCAAAAGCAGAGAAATGATAATCATTAAATATCATATTTTGGCCAAACAATTAATCAAACAAACTGCTTTCCCTTGCTTTTCCCTTCCTTTTCCTGCATCAGCAACTTCAGAGACCAGATAAGGCTGGAGGTGAAATTGCTCATTTCTTGGGCTTAATATTTCACATGGGAGGAAAACAGAGATCATAAAGTGCAAATGAACTCTGCTCCATTTGTTACCAATTTGCATTTACAACCAAGAAACTTCCTCACATATATAGATAGTAACAAGTGGAGATCATAAATTTGTATGACACAGTCGCCCTGAACTGGGATGTTTCTAAAGTGCATTTAAGTCTTCTGATCTCTTTTCATCAGTCATTCTGATTTCTTGTACAAAGTCTTCTAGCTTTGGGGGAATAAATGCTGTAACTGTGTATTACTATTTGTCTGTCTCCTTTAACCAAATCTTTAAATAGGTTGACAACATAAAGTCAAATTCCTCAAAGGTTAGTCAAATTTCTCAAACTCCTCACTTTATTTCCCTCTATATATGCAGACTGTATAGGCACATTAGTGAGGATACTTGTGACTGCGGCATGACCCCTCAGCTTAAAATGGTTTTTCCGGTTTAACCTTTCTCTAATCAACGTGGAACCTCCATGGCTATTGTCTTAGTAAAAGAAGGTAAGCGAGCTTCCCCATAGCTATCAATCATGTCAGTAACCTGTGAGGGAGCAAACAAGACACCATTATATCCCCTCTCACACATAAACAGTATCTGTTATGATGTTAGTTATAAATTTAAGATTTATTTCTGTTGCTAGGAAAATACTAGCAAATTCTTAATTTTATTTGGATAAAATATGGCCTAGAAAATGTGGCAATTTTCTTAAAGGTACAACACTGCTACAAATTAGAGACTATCTAAAAATAGAACAACACCTATAAAATGAAGGCTCCACCTAATAAGTTATAGTAGTATCCTGTCTGTAAGATAGGACTAAAACTTTTTCCACAGAAATTATATAAAAACAGACATTATGGGGCAGACAGGTGACAAAATAAATAGAGCAACGACCCTAGACTCAAGAGGACCTGAGTTCAAAGCCAACCTCAGACACTTAATACTTACAAGCTATCAGTAGCCCTGGAGTCAGGAGGATCCAAGTTCAAATCCGACCTCAGACATTTAACACATAACTAGCCATGTGACCTTGGGCAAGTCACTTAACTCCAATTGCCCTACCTCCCTCCTCCAAAAAGCAAAAACAAAATAAAAACACTTAGAAGCTATGTGACCTTGGGCAAGTCCTTAACCCCAACTGCCCTGCCTTCCTCCCTCAAAAAACAAACAACAAAAAACTGATATTACATGAACCCTGATTTGAAGCCATGGCTAATGTCAGAGACAAAAACCGCTTGTACAGGACAGTAGAGGAGGCTGGCACCTGAAAATCAGCATATCTAAGAAGTCCTCTTCCTGTATATCAAGAGGGACTGCACAGTCAGCCAACATTCACAAAGATGTATTAGATAATAGGACTTTTAAGAATCTTCAAACTAATGCTTTTGTCAAATCTATAAGCAACTGAGGAAAAACCTTTTCACATGTTATCTGATACAGACAAATGGGGAGGAAACTAAAAATATTCTGCTTGGATAATGTGGAAATGAGAGAATGTGGTCAAGAGATGGGATTTAATGAACCCCAGAATGCTAACCAATGGGATTCAAGGCAGAAATTAGAATCTGGATGAATTATAAAAAGAACTATGTAATTAGCTTAACTTAGTACTTGAGCCTTTTCAAAAGGGGTAAAAAGGTCAAGTTAACTGTCTAAAATGACCTGAAATAAAAAACTTTGTTTTCTAAATTCACTCACAGCCAGGCAAAATTCTTGGTTATTTCTAACACTGTCAATACATGCTAACTATCCTTAAAACTAAATTTCACCTATCAAAAACTTATTATATTTGTCACCTACAGGGTTTCCCTAAACTTAATTCTTATCACCAGTAAACTTAATTCTCATCAGCAGCCTATTTACCAGTATGTAGGTAATAATATGGTATGCTTCTCAAGTTTGATCACAGTTATTCTGTCTCCCTTGATCCTTTTAATTCTTTATTCTCTCCAAGAGAATATATAGGGTAAATTTCTGTGTACTCTCTGTCTTGTGGTTCGTCCCCCAGATTTCTCCACAATAGAAATACAGCATATCTTTGCAACTGTCTCCCATATGATGGTTCTTTTCTAAACAGAATTTTCAATTCTGCATAGGCTGGGCTCTACTAATTTCACAGAAATCATTAAGAGACCAAACTAAAAACTCTCCTTAAAAAAAAAAATCCAAGTCAACAGAAAGAAACAATTATTAAAGCTAAGGATGGTTTCTCCAGCAGAGGGGTTCAGTGAACTATGAGCATGCTACAAAATGTTTAGATTAGACCTACTAAAAAATGAATGCCTAAGATACGGATAACATATCAGAAATTAATCTCTCTGTGAGAAATTCTGGCAGTTTGGTTTCCACAGATTCCACAGGAACAATGGGTGTTTGCATGCAGGAGCCACAAATCTGTAAAGAGGGGCCTGAGCTAGGTTGGCTAGGACTAGTTGGGGGATGGTCACTGACTTTTCCTTAACATGCATGCTTAATGTGCAGGTCTAAAGAGTATAACCCGGAAGAGCTAGGGCCAATCCCAGCTCAGAAGATGGAATGGCACAAAAAGTTAAATGAAACAGCATAAAAAGGGCTTGCCTTTGTCTGATCCTTTGTAGTCTCTTTCAGGAGGCTACCCATTTATTCCTTACAGAATAAATGTAAAATAAAGATCATGAAACCTCCTGGATCCCCAACAAGTGTGGTTTATTCCCTAGACAGAGAACAAAGATTTTCATTTATTACACCTTCATTAACTTTTTAGGCCCTAATATTAAACAAATCCCCGTTAAAAAAAAAAAATCTATACGGCAGCCTTATGGGATGAAATTATCTTTCAGAATTTACTGGTCAAATGGGTGGAGTCAAGATGGCAGAGTAGAAACAGGACTTCCTCGGAGCTCCAGCTTCCATCTTCCCCAATTCCTGTAAAAAGGAGACTCTGAACAAACTTTGGAGCTACAAAACCCACAAAATGACACAGAGAAGCTAGCCTCCCACTGAGGACAGCCCGGCAGCCCAGCAGGGAGTGGCCAGCACAGTGCTCCAAGCCCAGGACCCCATAAGCCAGAGGTTTTAGCCCCAGGGCGGGACTGACCAGCCCGGGCTGCAGGGACTTCAGATCAGCTGTGGCAGTTTCAGAATTATCAATACATAAAGGCCAAGGACAAAGTGAGAAGTTAGTACAGTGTGGACTTTGGCATCCAGTAGTTGGGAGTGTGTCAGCTTTTGCCCCCGGGCAAGAAGTGGCAGAGACAACATGGCCTTGCAGCCACAGCCACATTGTAGATGCGTCAGCTCCTGGCCTGCAGATTGTAGGGGGATCAAGCAACCAGTCTGAGGGGTAATCACTCTTGCTTTAACCTGCTTGGATCTGGATTGCAGTCTAGGGTGGAGGTCCTGGGGTGTGCAACCAGCTTGCCAGAGTATGTGGAGGCTTCAGAGAGGGCACCCAACTAATACCTCCAGCAGCTGAGAAAAACCCCAGCATTTGGGACAGAAGCTCCCCTGTCTGGTGGCAGGGTCCTACTGTGGCAAAAAGCCCAAAAGTTGAGTAACTGAGTGGCAACATGACCAGGCAAAGGAAGCAAAACAAACAAAAGAATCCAACATTAGACTCCTATTTGGGGGACAAAAAGGATCAAAGCATGGAACTGAAGGAAGACAGTGAAGTCAGAACTCCTGCACCAAAAGCTTCTAAGAAAAATATGAGCAGGTTACAGGTTATAGAGGACCTTAAGAAGCAGATAAGAGAGGTGGAGGAAAAATTGGGAAGAGAAATGAGAACAATGAAAGAAAATTATGAAATGAGAGTCAACAGCCTGACTGAGGAAAATAACACCTTAAAAAATAGACTAACTCAAATGGCAAAAGAGGCTCAAAAAGCCAATGCAATGAGAAGAATACCTTAAAAGCCAAATTTGCCAGATGGAAAAAGAATCTCAAAAGCTCACTGAGGAGAATCATTCCTTCAGAATTAGATTGGAGCAAATGGAAGCTAGTGACGTTATAAGAAATCAAGATACTATTAAACAGATCCAAACAAATGAAAAAATAGAAGACAATCTGAAATATCTCATTGGGAAAACCACTGACCTGGAAAACAGATCCAGGAGAGATAATTTAAAAATTACTGGACTACCTGAAAGCCATGATCAAAGAAAGAGCCTAGAAATCATCCTCCAAGAAATTCTCAAGGAAAACTGCCCTGATGTTTTAGAGCCAGAGGGCAAAATAGAGGTTGAAAGAATCCACCAATCACCTGAAAAAGATCCCCAAAAGAAAACCCCTAGGAATGTTATAGCCAGGTTCCAGAATTCCCAGATCAAGGAGAAAATATTACAATCACCAGAAAGAAACAATTTGAATATTGTGGAAACAACAATCAGGATAACTCAGGATCTGGCAGCTTCTACACTGAGGGATAGAAGGGCTTGGAATATGATATTCCAGAGGTCAAAGAAGCTGGGATTAAAACCAAGAATCACCTACCCAGCAAAACTGAGTATCATGTTTCAGGGGAAGATATGGTCATTCAGTGGAATAGAGGACTTTCAAGTATTCTTGAGGAAAAAACCAGAGTTGAACAGAAAATCTGACATTCAGATACAAGAAGCAAGAGAAGCATGAGAAGGCAAGCAGGGAAAAGAAATCATTATGAACTTATCAAAGTTGAACTATTTACATTCCTACATGGAAAAACGATAATTATAACTGATGAAACTTTTATCAGTATGAAAATATATACATTATATATATATATATAGAGAGAGAGAGAGAGAGAGAGAGAGAGAGAGAGAGAGAGAGAGAGGGACAGAGAGAGAGAGAGAGGGAGAGAGAGTCTATATCAGAGAGTATATGGGCGTATGAATATATATGTGAATGTGTGTGTATATATGTTTACAAGTATATGGAGATAGAGGGAACAGGACCAATCTAATAGGAAGGGATGATACTTAAAAGGTGAAATTAAGAGGTGAGAGAGGAATATAATGAGAGGAGATGGGGAGAGACAGAATGGGGTAAATTATCTCATATAGAAGAAGCAAGGGAAAATGGTTACAATAGAGGGGAAGAACAGGAAGGCAAAAGGGAATGGGTCAACCTTATTCTCATTGAATTTGGCTCAGGGAAGGAATGACATACTCACTAAGTAGGGTATCTCACCCTATAGGAGAGTGGGGGGGGGGAAGGGGATGAGAGAGGGGATGATGGAAGGGAAGGCAGGCAGGGGGAGAGGGAAGTTGGAAGCACCCACTTTTGAAAAGTGACAGGATCAAAGTAGAGAACAAAACAAGTGGGAGGTGGGATAGGAGGGAGGGAGAAATATAATCAGTCTTTTACAATATGTCTACTATGGTACTGTTTTGTATTAGCTACACATGTACAACCTATATTGAATTGCTTATCTTCCCAGTAAGGGTAGGTGACAAAGGAGGAAGGGAATGAATCTGGAATTCAAAGTTTTAAAATGAAATGTTTAAAAAAATAAAATATATATACTATTATTCATACTATTTTACATATAATTGGGAAATAAGATATACAGGCACTGGGGCATGGAGATCCACCATGCCCTAATGGAAAGGTTGAAGGGGGTATGGGGAAGATATGGGAAAGAGCAGATTGGAGGAGGGCATATCCTGTGGGACTGCTATTTTGGGGCAGTGGGTAGGGGAAAGATGGGGAGAAAATTTGTAATTCAAAATCTGGTGGAAATGAATGATGTAAACCAGAAGTTAATAAAGCATTTGGGAAAAAAAAAGAATTTACTGGTCAAATCAATGTTTTAGGTACTTAAGGAAGATATAATTTGAAAGTCTTTCCAGAAAAAAAAAAGGAGGAGGAGGAGGAGGAGGATGAGGTTCCCCTGGCTTGGAAAAGAAAGTTTCCTGAGAAGTCAGTCACCAACTGCCATAGACACTTGGCATGAATTAAATAAATATCTAAATATATGCTTTCTCCAATCTATGAACCTAAAAACATCTATCGATACAAATTCTTAAAGCCAGATTTCTTTCTCTTTCTTTCTTTCTTTCTTTCTTTCTTTCTTTCTTTCTTTCTTTCTTTCTTTTCTTTGCTTAAATAAATTATTGAGTCATTTGGAAAACACAACTTTTAATTACTACATATATCGGAACCACATTTTAATATCTTAATCAAAACTATAATTTGAGGAATCAGCGAAAAAAGCTCTTGATCTCTTTACTGTTTCTCAGCAAACAGGCTGAAGAAGCTTATTCTTAAATCCTCTATTATGAAAATTGTTTCTCATCATATATACATACATATATATGTCAAATAAAATGTATAATATTGTTATGTTCAAGAGACAAGGGGAGGGGAAGAATACAAAGTAGCAAAATAATTCTTCTCAGGAAATATAAAATCTCCTACTTTACCAGAGAACATAATTTCATAAGATTCAGAGGTTAAAAGAACCTTAGAGGCTATTTGGTCCAAACCCATTATATTATAGATGTGGAAAACTAAGGCATAGAGAAGTTAAGTGACTTCTCTAGGGTTATTTCATGTCCAGGGCAAACTATGAACCCAGTCCTTCCTGATTCTAAGTCTAACTTGGAAGGTAAGTAGCTACTTTGGGAAACTACTTGAATTTTTACCTAAAATCATAAGAGCTGTCCTCAGAGTATAAAAGATCACCCATTAGAAGGTAAAATATGGCTGGGGTCAGCAAAATATATAATTCTATTTTTTTTAGGTCCTCATTTCTGAAGACTGTCTATTCCTTGAGTAATTTCACAAATATTAATCAAACTGGTCAATCTGAGCAAGGATTTTCAGCTATTACCCCTGTACATGTCTGGTTTAAGAAAAAGAAAAAAAAAAGCATGCCAGTTTTTTTCATGAGTGAATGCTTCAAGTGGCTGTAAAATAACTCTTTGGTAATTAGAAGATTTCATAATTGTTAATGTACAGAAAATCAGATGACGTTTCATGAGTAATTTTCTATTATCAGTGAAAGATCATTTCAGAACCTGATATAGAACAATTATGTTGCCAAACAACTGAAGGAAGTTAATACCTCTTAATAGTTTCAGGATTGTTTTGCCTGCCAAATATATCAACTTAATCAATGAAAGATGATATTCAAAATACAAAAAATTATTACAAGTGATTTCATAAGAAAGTTGATAGAACTTTAGATTTCAAATTTTAGATAAAAATTTTAAACTCTGTTGCAAGAATTTTAAAAGTTAAATATTAAGGAAAGCTTAGGGGGAAATTATAGGCTTTTCTCATATCAGCATTAATGTCACTTTCTTCAACTGATGATTGAAAATTTCTAGGTTCTAGAATACCCCAAAACAGCACAGTACAAAATCTTGAAATTTTGAGGATATTTTTCCTTCACATTTCAGGGCCAATCTTATGGGAAACAAAACAAAACAAAACAGAGAAGGTTAGGTGAAAGCTGACAAGGAACTATCAGTACTGAATTATGGTACCAATGCAGCTATCAAAGGTAAAGTTTAAAAATACTCTAGGAAAGTCAAATGACACTAACAAAAAGAGTAAAGATGTTGACTTTTTTTTTTCTTTTTTTTTCTTTTTTTTTTTTTTTTAAGCAATTGGGGTTAAGTAACTTGCTCAAGGTTACACGGCTAGTCATTATTTATGCGTGGGTGCTCATTTTCTGAGGCCGGATCTGATCTCGGGTCATCCCAACTCCGGGGCCGGCGCTCTTACTCACTGCGCCACCTAGCCGCCCCTTTAGGGCAATTGGGGTTAAGTAACTTGCCCAAGGTCACACGGCTAGGTTTTTTTTTTTTGTGCGGATTAAGTGTTGGAGGCCGGCTCCGAACTCAGGTCCTTCTGATTACAGGGCTGGCGCTCTATTCACTGCGCCACCTAGCCGCCCCGACTTTTTGAGAATAAAAAGCACTTGGTCTGTCTGATATATGACAGCAGCATGACCTTGGGCAAGTCACTTTAAATTTCAGAACCAGTACTGACCTATCTGGAGAGGAAGTTTCCTCAAATAGAGGCTCCCCTATTTGTACCAAAGATATGAGGCGATTTGGTGTACTGGTGTGAGGGATAACCTGCAATTAAGTTTCCCCATTCTGAGTATCCTATATACATTCTTATTACTTCCTAATACTTTGTAACTAAGTTCAGTATCATTTCCCTATATATATATACACACACGTAGGTCATTGTGTATTTCAAGGTAAAGTAAGAGCTATTGAGTATTAATACAATTGATTGGAGTCACTCTTGAGACCAGATTAGAAATGTTTTTAGTTTGGGGAAAGGAATGGTAGTGTAAGAGGTAGTAAAGGATTGAGTTTCCATAGAACTGCAAGAATTGCTGAAACAAGACTACTAATAAAAAGTACCAGACAGTAGCCTTGGAAAGAGTTGAGGTAGCAGCCTTAGAAGTTGGGCTCCCGGTTCCCAGAGAACTCCTAGATAATACTAAAGATGAAATAATGCAGAATAAAAGGAGCTGGCAGCAGCAAGTGGATTTGACCAATCAGAAAGCAGACAGCGACCTTGGAACACTCAGGCCCAGATAAGGACACATCTAGGTTGGACTGAAGTATTCAGTATTCTGAGGTTGTTACTGTGCTTGTGTAGTGGACCTCATTCATGTATTATGTATGTTATCTAACAAAATTAGAGCCTTATTAGTAATAATTAAGTTAATGAATGGAGAGGGCTTTATGCTGATTGGTTGGCATTAAGAAGAAGACTGTGAGCTTGCCTTACCAACCAATGGTAAGGTGGGACAGTGGAGAAGGTATGGAATTCCCACGTTAGGGCTTTATAATCTTGCTTTTGCCTTCTGTAGCACTCTCCTCCCTTCTGACTTTCTTGTTGGATTTGGGGATGCCCTTTTTCGAGAAAGATAGTAATAAAGTTTTTGCTTCTACCTTGAGAAGTCTCTGAGTGATTTTGGGTGAATGGTCCTTCTGACCCATACACTGGGAACGCTGAAATGCAAGGGGTGGGAGGGTCCTGCCTGGAAAGAATTCAACTATTCAAGCCTTCTTTCAATTAGAGTAGAGAGGTTTTAATATAACACAGGTTGAGTGGGCAAGATTCCTAGTAAATCTGCAATACTGTGATGCCAACAGAAGCAAGAGAAATTCCTAGGGAGTTTGAGCAATTTAATAGGGATAAGATTGGTACTTCTATACAAGAAAAGACAGTGAGAAGATCTGGATGGGATTAAGGAGTGGCAAGTAGCCTGGGGTGGGCCAGGTGCAGACAAAGAAAGGAGTAAAGCATCAGAGAGCCACAGTGAAAGGGAAGTCAAAAGGATTATTAAATATCAAGGTACACTGGGATGGGTCAGATGCCTCAGGTGGAAAAACCAATGGCCTAAAGCTGATGAAATGTGTGAGAAAGCTCAGAGGTTGAGTTGCTTTCAAAGACATGGTCTTTTCCTCTGTGGGGGTCCAGTGTAAGAAGGGATATTATGATATCTTGCTTTGCTTAACAGATGTTACTGGGAGATAATTATCCTTCTCAAGCTGTGGGGGAAACCTGCTTATCTTATTTTACCAAGACAATGGCTATCCTGATGCCAGGGGGAATCAGAAAAGTTCCAACCTGAGAGACGATGACCAAGTCACCAGTGTCCTCACTACTGTGCCTGCTCAACTAACCTCAATAATATTAACTTACATGCCCAAAGGGCAGAGATTCAGCCATTTTCTAATCATGGAATGAATGAATGGGGAGGGGGGAAATATGCAATGAGGGCATGGCATGTAATGGGAGTGTAAGGAAGAGTACTAACCTTGAGGAGTCTGGACCAATCCCAACTCAAGGGAAGAGTCAGAATACCCTAATGATATTTATGCTTGTTCTTGCTTTGGTATGGTGTGAGTGTGCTCCTAGTGAGCACCTCACCAGCTTCTGAAGCTTAATAAATGCCTTCCTCTGCACACTCTGAGTTTTTTCAGTAAGAATGGGTTTATCACATAGCTCTCCCTGCTTGTGATCGCCACAACTGCGTTTCTCACACAGAGTAAATCCCATAACCCCATCAATATTACAGGTCCCAGTCCCCATCCACTAGAAAAGTCAACGGGGAGATTTACAATTCAATAATTAATTCTGCAGAAATACAGACTTATTATATCAATGAAAAGCTCGTACAGATGTACACTGTTCATTTGAATTTTGTAAGAAAGAAAAAAATAACTCAAAAGCAAGATGCCATCGGATACTTTTTCAAGAAAAGTTTCCAGGGGCACTATTTGGGGTTCACTACTCAGTGTTGTGTTCCATACCATCTTTATCAGCAAATAGACATAGCTTAAAGGATATCTGCTAATAATTCATGTTTCTATAGCACTTTGAAGTTTACAAAAAGAAAAGCCCTTACAACTCTTTTTAAATCCCCCCAACATTTAAATGATAGTGAGCAATTATTAATCTTCCCCAAGCAATTCACCCCCACCATTTCTGCCTCTCTCTAGCACATAGGATGTTAAGGGAAAGAAAAGAAAAACTCATTAGAGAGCCGGATTCCTGGTAGAGACAAGGAAATGAGAGTGTAGTCTGATATGGACTTTAAATTCAGAGAAAGGATTTTGAAAGGATATTTGAAAGATTTCAGAGTAAAGACACAAAGAATCCAAAGACTAAAAGGGAGATGCTCAAGAATGAAATTCTGAAAACACAAAGGGAAACAACACCAATTAGGAAGAAAAATGAGATTTGCTAGAAAAGATTAATATGGGGGCGGAGCCATATTAATGATGGCGGAATAGAAACAGCTCATCCAAGCCACTCTGCCCCCAGATTCCCCCCAAACTATGTAAAAGGGGACTCTGAACAACTTCTGGAACCCCAGCACCCACAGAACGACACAAAGAAGCTAACCTCCCGCTGAGGACAGCCCAGCAACCCTGCAGGAAGGACCAGCACAGTGCTCTGGGAGCTGGCAGCGCTCGCAGAGCACAGGAGCCGAGCCGAACCCAGGTCCCCGTGAGCCGAGGTTTTAGCCCCAGGGCGGCAGGGCCAGCAGCCGGCTGGAGGAACCCCAGAGAACCAGGAGCTGTGGCAACTCCAGAATTATCAACATAGACATGCCTAGGACAAAGTAAGAGGTTAGTGTCCTATGGACTTTGGGGCCAGTATTTGGGGAATGCGTCGGCTCCCTCCCCTGGGGGCTAGAAGCCACTGAGGAGACACGCCATTTTGTAGTTTTCAGAGGCAGCTCCAGCTCCCGGCCTGCCAAACTGTAGGGAGATCCAGCGATCAGTCTTGGGGGGTAATCGCTCTTGCTTTAACCTCCCTGGATCTGGATTGTGATCTAGGGTGGAAGTCGTGGGTGGCTTTACAGCTTGCCAGAAATGGAAGTTGCCCCCCCAACACATTCCAGACGAAAATTCCTCTATCTGGCCTTAAAGCCATAGTGTGGCAACAAGCCCAAAAGTCAACTAATCAAGTGGCAACATGCCAAGGCAAAGGAAACAGAAAAATGCAACCCTAGACTCTTATTTTGAGCAGGAAAAGGACTATGAGGTCAGAAGTCCTGCTCCAAAAGCCCCAGGGGAAAACATGAGCGGGGTGCAGGCCATAGAGGACCTTAAGAAGGACTTTAAAAATCAAATAAGAGAAGTGGAGGAAAAATTGGAAAGAGAAATGAGAAGGATGGAGGAAAAGTATGAAATGAGGGTCAACAGCCTGATTGAGGAAAACAACACCTTAAAAAATAGACTAACTCAAATGGCAAAGGAGGCCCAAAAGGACAATGAGGAGAAGAATGCCTTAAAAAGTCGAATTTGCCAGATGGAAAAATAATCTCAAAAGTTCACTGAGGAGATTCATTCCTTCAGAGTTAGACTGGAGCAAATGGAAGCTAATGACTTTATGAGAAATCAAGATGCTGTTAAGCAGATCCAAACAAATGAAAGATTAGAAGGCAATGTGAAATATCTCATGGGAAAAACCACTGACCTGGAAAATAGATCCAGGAGAGACAATTTAAAAATTATTGGACTACCTGAAAGCCATGATCAAAGAAAGAACCTAGAAATCACCCTTCAAGAAATTCTCAAGGAAAATTGCCCTGATGTTTTAGATCCAGAGGGCAAAATAGAGGTTGAAAGAATCCACTGATCACCTCCTGAAAAAGATCCCAAAAAGAAAACTCCCAGGAATATTATAGCCAGGTTCCAGAATCCCCAGATCAAGGAGAAAATACTACAAGCAGCCAGGAAGAAACAATTTCAATATTGTGGAAACACAATCAGAATAGCCCAGGACCTGGCAGCTTCTACACTGAGGGATCGAAGGGCATGGAATATGATATTCCAGAGGGCAAAAGAACTGGGAATGAACCCAAGGGTCACCTACCCAGCAAAACTGAGTATTTTGTTTCAGGGGAAAATATGGTCATTCAGTGGAATAGAGGACTTTCAAGCATTCTTGAGGAAAAAACCAGAGTTGAATAGAAAATTTGACATCCAGACACAAGAAGGAAGAGATGCCTGAGAAGGTAATCAGGGAAAAGAAATCAAAAGGAACTTATCAAAGTTGAACTATTTACATTTCTATATGGAAAAGCAATAACTGTCACTGATGATATCTTTCTCACTATGAAAATAATGGAAGAAGGGGGTGTGGTCATATGAATACATATGTGAATGTGTGTGTATATGGTTACAGTTATATATGGATAGAGGGCATAGGTTGAATTTGTTGGGAAGGGAGAATACTCAAGGGATGAAATTATGAGGTGAGAGAGGAAAGTAGCAAGAGGAGATGGGGAGAGACAGGGTAGGGTAAACTATCTCATGTAGAAGAAGCAAGGGGAAGTGGTTGCAAGGGAGGAGGAGAATAGGAAGGCAAAAAAGGCAAAACCACATTCTCATTGAATTTGGTTCAGGGAGAGAATGACATACATACTAAATGGGATATCTCAACCTGCAGCAGAATAGGGGGAAGGGGGATGAGAGGAGGGATGATGGATGGGGAGGGCATCCTTGGGGGGAGGGGAGGTTGGAAGTACCCACTATAGAAGAGGGACAGGATCATGTAGGGAATGGACCAGGTGGGGGGTGGGATGAGTGGGAGGGAAGTATAAGCAGCCTTGTACAATATATCTACTATGATAATGTTTTGCATAGCTAGACATGTACAACATATACTGAATTACTTATCTCCCAAGAGGGAATGGGTGACAAGGGAGGAAGGAAATGGATCTGAAATTCGAGGTCTTAACATTAAATGTTTTAAATATATATAAATACTATTATTAATACTCTTTTGCTTATAATTGGGAGATAAGATGTGCAGGCATCGGGACACAAAGATTCACCTTCCTCTAATGGAAAAGTCGAAGGGGGTATGGGAGAAGGTATGGGAGAGAGCAGATTGGAGGAAGCGATATCTTGTGGGACTGCTATTCTGGGAGGTTGGGTAGGGGAATAACTGGGAGGGGGGGAATGATTGTAACTCAAAATCTGGCGGAAATGAATGATGTAAAACAGAAGTTAATAAAGCATTTGTTTAAAGAAAAAGAAAAGATTACTATGGATATACAGGGAACTCTTCAACTATCTTAAGATTTAAAAAAGAAACATAAAAGATGGAAACAAAGCTAGGTAACAGAAGGCAAAGATAATAGCACAGCATGGTCCTTTAAAAACAGTCTGAGGCTTTTTAACTTTTTAAGTACTATATATATAGTGAAAGAGGCTGAACCAAGGCCTTTTAATTGGGGTGGATTGGACCATGGTAAGACAAAAAGAAAGAAAGGCTAGTCAATTCATTTTTTCTCTACAAACCAGAATGACACATACACAGGAAAGAACAAAAGTAACTAAATGGACGCTGCTATCCAAGTTAGATAAGAAGATAGTAAATGTGTACCACCTACATATCCTTGATGAATTAAAGGCACCCAATTATTAAATTACTTCAGGCACCCTGGCACCCAAGAACTATATTCTTAGGCCCTGAAAAACTAGGCAATAATTAATAAACCAATGACAATAATATTTGAAAGACCACAGAAAATGGAAAAGATAACACAAGACTGAAGAGCATATTTGTCCCAATTTTCAAAAAGAGAAAGAGAATAATCTGCAAACCATGGTCCAGTGAACTCAACTTTAATTATCTAGAACAGGTGATTTAAATGATGGTTAGGAAACACCTAGAAGTACTAATCATAATGAACCCATGTGGCAAACTAACCTCATTTCCTTTTTTGACAGGATTACTAAACCATTATATGAGGAAAAGTTGTGAATATAGGTTTCATTTACATTTTAGCAAAGTTTTTTTTACAAAGTATTCTTGTAGAGAAAATGGAGAGGTACATATTAGGTAATATTATGCAATCATATGAATACAGAACTGGTTAGCCAGTTGGGCTCAATGAAGAGTTGTCAATGGCTCAATATCAATAAGAATATGATATGGGGGCTGCTAGGCGGCGCAATGAGTAGAGCGTCGGCCCTGGAGTCAGAAGGACCTGAGTTCAGATCCAACCTCAGACACTTAATACACACACAAACAAAAACCTAGCTGTGTGACCTTGGGCAAGTTACTTAACCCCAATTGCCCTCCAAAAAAAAAAAAAAAGGAATATGATATTGAGCCACTGACAACTCTTCATTGAGTCCAGGAGACCAACCAATTCAGTATACATATTACTGCATTATTACCTAATGGATGAAGGCATAGAGAGTATGCTAATGTAAATTGCAGATGACAGAAAGGGAGAAGATTGCTAACACATTGGATGAAGAGACAGGATCTAAAAAGATATTGAAAAATTGGAGCATTGGGTTAAATTTAATAAGATGACATTCAATAGTGAGAGATGTAAACTCTTATACTTTGGTACCAAAGAATCAACTTGTATACTCCCAGGTATACAAGAAGCATAGACAGCAGTTCTGAAAAAGATCTGGAGGTTTTGATAGACTATAAGTTCAATGAATCAACTGTGCAATGTAGCAGCCAAAAGAGCTAATGTGATCTTGGACTGCACTAAGAGGCACAGAGTTTCTACGAACAGGGAGGTGCCAGTACTGTAACTATTTTCATCAGTTATCACCTGAAGTATATAATAGGGTCAGATCTGGGCAGCAGGGTTTAAAAAGTGAGACTAATAAGGTAGAGAGTGTACCAAGGAGGATAACAAAGATGGCAAAGGAGATTCAAGGAAACACAATAGCTGTCTTCAAGTATATGAAGAACTTTCATGTGAAGGAGAGACTAAACTTACTCCATTTGGCCCCAGAGCCTGGGCAAAACCATGAGTAATGGGAAGTCAGAGAGTCAAATTTAGGTTCAAAGTCGCCCCTCCTGAGTTCAATAGGCGACGTTCGGATTCGGAACGCGCAGAAGTTCGGTTCTCGACCTTAAGCGGTTTGCTTTCTGCTGGAAACTACCAGCACTGCCAAGGAAAACATGCCTTGCCAATACCCAGCATTGACACCAGAGCAAAAGAAAGAACTGTCTGAAATAGCTCACCGAATTGTTGCTCCGGGCAAGGGAATCTTGGCAGCAGATGAGTCCACCGGTAGCATTGCAAAACGCCTGCAGTCCATTGGAACTGAGAACACAGAGGAAAATCGTCGCCTCTATAGGCAGTTGCTTCTGACAGCAGATGATCGAGTGAACTCCTGTATTGGAGGTGTTATCCTTTTCCATGAGACACTCTACCAGAAAGCTGATGATGGTCGTCCCTTCCCCCAAGTCATAAAGGCAAAGGGTGGCATTGTGGGCATCAAGGTGGACAAAGGTGTAGTGCCCCTGGCAGGGACCAATGGCGAGACTACCACCCAAGGGCTGGATGGGCTGAGTGAGCGTTGTGCCCAGTATAAGAAGGATGGAGCTGACTTTGCCAAGTGGCGTTGTGTGCTGAAGATTGGGGATAATACACCTTCCCCACTTGCCATCATGGAGAATGCCAATGTGCTGGCCCGATATGCCAGCATTTGCCAGCAGAATGGCATTGTCCCCATCGTGGAGCCAGAGATCCTCCCTGACGGAGAACACGATCTGAAGACTTGTCAGTATGTGACTGAGAAGGTCCTGGCTGCTGTCTACAAAGCTCTGAGTGATCACCATGTCTATCTGGAAGGGACCTTGCTGAAGCCTAACATGGTCACTGCTGGCCATGCCTGTACCCAGAAGTATTCACATGAGGAGATCGCAATGGCAACTGTAACTGCTCTTCGCCGGACTGTACCTCCTGCGGTCACTGGTATCACCTTCCTCTCTGGAGGTCAGAGTGAAGAGGATGCCTCTATCAACCTCAATGCCATCAACACCTGCCCCTTGCACAAGCCATGGGCACTGACCTTTTCTTATGGCCGAGCCCTACAGGCATCTGCCCTCAAGACCTGGGGTGGGAAGAAGGAAAATGTTAAGGCTGCCCAAGAGGAATATATTAAGCGGGCCACGGCTAACAGCCAAGCTGCTCAAGGCAAGTATACTCCAAGTGGAAAGTCAGGAGCTGCAGCCAGCGAGTCTCTCTTTGTGTCTAACCATGCCTACTAAATAAGTCAAGGCCTTCCACTTGGGTATGCCCTAACACTCCAGGCCATCCCTCACAGTCCAGGAAGAGGCTGAGATCCCAGAGCTTTGTGCTGACCTCTCCCATCACTCCTAACTTGTGTGGTATTATTGCTCTCTGGTGAATCTAGTGACCCCTCCTCAGCCCACTTTTTCCAATAAACAACTATTTAACAAGGAAAAAAAAAAAAAAAAAAAAAAAAATTTAGGTTCAAAGTCAAGGAAAAGCTTTCTAATAATTAGAGCTGTCCAAAAGTAGTAAAGTAGCCTAAAAAAAGTGATGACTTCCCCTTCCTGGATATCTTAGAGGCATATAGCTGGCATAATGGATAAGAGTACCATAGGTGGAGTCACAAAGACCTAAATTCACATGTAGTCTTGGACATTTACAAGTTATTTGACTTCTGCCTGCCTCAGTTTACTTATTGTAAAATGGGAATAATAATATGACTTACTTCCCAAGACTGGGAGGGTAAAATTAGATATCTGCAGAGTATTTTGCAAAACTTAAAGTGCCACACAAGTGTTATTATAATTATTAGAGCTACCTTCAAGCAAAGGCTATATATGATGACCACTTGTTAGATATGTTATAGTGGGTATTCCTTTCATATATGAATTTGACTGAAGAGCCACTGAAGTTCCTTTCAACCCTTAAATTCTTTGATTCTGTAAGAACTGGACTTAAATAAGAGTCAGAAAACTTGGTATTAAGGTTCTAACTCTGATACTTACTAGCTGTGGAACCATAACAAGTCCCTTCATCTCTCAAAGTCAGTTTCCTTATTTGTATGATGAAAAATGATGGCTAGATGACCTTTACAATCCCTTCTATTCTAAATTCCATGACTCTATAAGTTAAGGTTTTAGCCAGAGTTCCTATAAAATATCTAAGGAAAATGGGAAAGTAGAGAATAGATTTGTGCCCCTGTCCTTGACTTCAGGTCTCCCAATTTCTAATCCAGTGTTTGTTTTTTAAAATAATTTTGTCCTTACATCAGTAATTTTGGTGAAGGGATGGGACATACCCCAAAACAAACAGAAACTCTGACATTCAGGATTGAATGCTCCCTTATAACAATGAAAAATAAGTATGAACATTACATATAGCAACCACATGTGACAATATGTACAAGTCTTCCTAAGTAGTCCTCTGTCTCTCTGCTATAAGGAAGGACATATGTTTCATCATTGGTTGTCTTAGATAAGGGATTCGATTTTCCAAATGTTCAGTTTGCCTTCCTCTAAGCATTATTTTCACTTACGATGCAAAAATCATCATGTATATTGAGATTTTGATTATGCTTCTTTATTTATGCATCATTGGTTGAAACAAGCAAGTATTTATTAAGAGATTACTATGGGCCAGGCATTGTGCTAAGTGTTGAGGATATAAAAAAAAAAAAATAACAGGAACACAAAAATAACAAGACTCTTGACCTCCTGGAGCTTACATATTAATGAGGGGGTGTGTAAATAAGTAGAAACACACAAGATACAAAGTAGAAGGAAGGTAAGCATTAAGAGGTAAAGTGATAGCACTTCTAGTGGAGGTGGGGGTATACATTTTGAAAAGTCTCCTATATAAAGTGGGTTTTAAGCTGAATCACAGAAGAAGCCAGGAATATCAAAAGACAAAGATTAGAAGAGAGAGTACTCCAGGCATGGGTTACGGCCAGTGCCTTGGCATGGACATGGAGTGTTACGTGTGAGGAACAGCAAATGATTCGGCATCACTGAAGCATAAGAGTATATGAAATATGAAGAGTGAGTGAGAAGATTGGAGAGGTAAAAGGGAACTAGGTTGTGAAAAGTAATAATCTAGGGTGGTGACTGTGTGAATGGAAAAAAGGACTTATATTAGACATGTTATGAAGGTAGAAATGAGAAGTCACACAAATAGCCCCATGTTTTTATAAATCTTCCTATTCATCTTTCCTTACTACACAATAATATTACATTACATCCATATTTTTGGACTATACCCCTGATCCAGGAGTGGGTAACCTGCAGCCTCAAGGCTACATGTGGCCTTCTAGGTCCTCAAGTGTGGCCCTGTGACTGAATCCAAACTTCACAGAATAAATCCCCTTAAAAGGATTTGTTCTGTAAAAATTAACCAAAAAGGTTACACCTGAGGACCTAGAAGGCCACATGTGACTCCCAGGTAGAAAGTTTCTCATCTCTGGCATTAAACTGTTACAGTGGAAAAAACTATCATGATTATATTAATCTGAGATCTGTCTGGGATACTGAGAATTTAAATGACTTGCTCTGAGAGTATAACATAACTTCTGTGTGTTAGAAGTGGGACTTGAGCTATTGTTCCCGACTCTGAAGTCAGCTCTCTGAGAGCTGAAGCATGCTACTTCTTTACAATATGCCAGGTTTTTTCAGTCATTACCCAACTGATAGACTTGCTTCTTTATTAACACAAATAATGTTGCTAGGAGTATTTTGGTATACATTAGACTTTTGTTTCTCTCTTTGGTTTCCTCTGGGTCCAGAAATGAGACTACTCAATTCATGGATATAGAGTTTAATTATTTTCTTGTCCCCAACCGATAAATGAATTCACAACTCCAACAACAGCTCCTGTCTTCCCACAACTCCACAAATATCAACAGTTCCCCTTTTTCGTCATTTTTGCCAATTTGTCCAGTGGCATGTAAAACCTCAGAATTATTTTCATTTGCACTTCTTATTATTAGTGATTTGGAACATGTTTTCAAACTGTCACTTACAGTCTATCACTCCTTTGTAAACATTTCTGATATTTTGACCACATATTTATTAGGGAATGGCTCTTGATAAAAATCTCTATTTCCCATCTCTCTTGGATGTATCAGTGCTAAATGATACAAACACATTTCCCACTTGACAGTTCATGCAAGATCTCTTTTTATTCTGTCTTCACTGATTTCCTCTACATTCTTATAAAATGTAAATTGTCTTTTTTCGTTTTTATCATCACCTTTTCTTGTTTGGTTAAAAATTCTCCCCTGGTTCATAGATATGACAGTGATCTAATTTGTTCTCTTCAAAAAATTTTATAAAATCTTTTTTACTTAAGTCTTTGCTCAATTTGAGTTTACTGTGGTATATGGTGTAAGATGCTGATACAAACTTAATTTCTGCAAAAGAGCTTTCCAATTCCCCCATTATTTCATTTCAAATTACAAGCCCTTCACCCTAAATAGTTTATGCTGTTGGGTTCAATAAATGGGTTCTTTTAAATTACTTCTGCTTCTCTCTTATACAAACCATTTCACTGAACTGATCTATTTTTGTTTTTTTTTTTAATATAAAATATTTTTGATTAATGCTTTATAACAGTCTGATATCTGGCAATGCAATCCTCCCTTCAGTCATGCTTTTCTTCATTAGTTCATTTTTCTCATTAATTCAGTAAACCCTCTACACTAAAGTCAAAGGAGAAAATGGATAATTATAAAGCTAATTTTCTAATAGACTATAAACCACCAGGCTGTGTTTCATTTACTTATACAAAAGATCCAGTAGTTTCTTCACATTCAAACTAAATAATTAGCAAATTAAGCATAAAATAATATAAGAATGTGCAGAATGTTTAAGTCTGAGGAATCCCATAATCTAGAATCCTAGATCTACTGTTAAATTAGAAGAAATTAGCATTTACTGGACACTGTTAAGTTAGAAGAAGGTCTAGGGAAAATACAGATGCATTTGGAAAGGCTTTAGATAGGAGACAGAAAAATGATAATCTCTAAGAGGTTCCTTTCAGCTAAAATAAATGTCCACAATTCTCTAAGTATAGCAAATAGTTTCTTTATTGAAACAAGCTGCAATGTTCAATTCTGACACTGGGTGGTGCCCCAAGAGCTTTGAGTTAGCCCCTTATCCAAAATGATACCTATTATAAGCAAGTAGTTTCTTAGATGCCTATTAATCCATCCTCCACTTTCCTTATGGCTCAGGAATCAAAATATTGTTCCATCTTTCTAAACATATGGCAAGGTCAGTGAAGAAAATTAGGTTTACACATTATTTCATCTCTAATATGTACTAGGACTTCAGGAAAGAAGACATTTCATCCACTTCTCTTACAAAATCAAATAATCCTGAAGTAAATTAAGGTACTATTGATATACTATACATAATCATACTTTTACTCTTCACTTTGCTGAGGTATTACACTAACAGACTAGCTAATAATATTTCTTCAATTTCCATGATGAATATTTTAATGTAATTCCCTTCACAAAGAATACCATACCAACAATATAAATTCAATTTTATATATTCCCTTTGAATTTTGGAATTTGAGGCAGCAATCATTTCAACGTGTACGTACCTATGCATGCTATTAAACTATAACCAACTGTGTTAATGGTTGTGACTCTTAATCATTAATACAGAAATATGTTAAATAATATTTTAAAACTCTCTGCCTCCCAAATACAAAGATAAATACCTAAGCACTGACAATCCATATTCATTTCTCAACTGTCTCTCTGGGTGAGAAGTCACAATTTGGCATTCAAATTCACCAGGAAGAGAAAAAGAATCTTTACATTTGCTTGCTTTTTTAAAACATCAAAGGTATGCTGCCTCACCATTTAAAGGTACTATTTTGTCATTCCTACCAAATCCAAACTCACCACTCCAAACTCCTCTCTCTTTTGCTCTAGCCTAGGGCATCTGGGTAGCACAGTACACAGAGCACTGGGTTGGATTCAAAAAGACTCCTCTTCCTGAGTTCAAATTTGGCCTCAGACACTTACCAGCTGTGTGATCCTGGGCAAGTCACTTCACCCTGTTTGCCTCAGTTTCCTCATCTGTAAAATGAGCTGGAGAAGGAAATGGCAAACCACTTAGGTATCTTTGCCAAGAAAACACCAAATAGGCTCTCCCGCACACACCCGCACTGAGACCAGCTCAGACTTCCTACTGCAGCCCCTCGGAATGCCTGCTAAACTCAGGACTTTTCTTTCCCTAAGGACATCTACCTCATCGACTATCAATCACAACTGACAAGTCTGTCTTCAACACTGATGTCAGCACCCTGACCCGTTTCGTCTTGGAGGAGGGCAGGAAAGCCAAAGGCACTGGGTGAGATGACCCAGTTGCTTAACAGCCTCTGCACGGCTATCAAAGCCATCTCCTCTGCGGTGCGGAAAGCAGGCATAGCCCATCTCTATGGAACTGCTGGCTCCACCAGTGTCACTGGTGACCAAGTCAAGAAGCTGGATGTTCTCTCCAATGACCTGGTTATCAACATGCTCAAGTCATCCTTTACTACCTGTGTTCTTATATCAGAAGAAGATAAAAATACCATAATAGTAGAACCAGAAAAAAGGGGTAAATATGTGGTCTGTTCTGATCCTCTGGATGGTTCTTCTAACATTGACTGCCTTGCACCCACTGGAACTATTTTTGGCATCTACAGAAAAGAATTCAACTGGTGAGCCTTCTGAGAAGGATGCTTTGCAGCCTGGCAGGAATCTAGTGGCTGCTGGGTATGCCCTCTATGGCAGTGCCACAATGTTAGTGCTGGCTATGTCATGTGGAGTCAACTGCTTTATGCTGGACCCGGCTATTGGGGAATTCATTTTGGTTGAAAAGGATGTGAAGATAAAAAAGAAAGGTAATATCTACAGTCTTAATGAGAGCTATGCCAGGGACTCTGATCCTGTAATCGCAGAGTATATCCAGAAGAAGAAATTTCCCCAGGATAGCACAGCTCCTTACGGTGCAAGATATGTGGGCTCCATGGTGGCAGATGTGCACAGAACGCTGGTGTATGGAGGAATCTTTTTGTATCCAGCCAACAAAAAGAACCCCAAAGGAAAGCTGAGACTCCTGTATGAGTGTAACCCAATGGCCTTTGTAATGGAGAAAGCTGGAGGACTAGCTACCACAGGAAATACAGCTGTGTTGGACATCATTCCCACTGACATCCATGAGAGAGCACCAGTCATTCTGGGGTCCCCTGATGACGTGAAAGAATTCCTAGAGATTTATAAGAAGTATGCAGAGTATATCCAGAAGTGAAGATCTCATCTTCCCACACGAGCTGAGACACCAAAAAGAACAGGACCAAAGATCATAGTGCACTCTGTGAACAGATAAACTTTCATGGCAGACCAACACCACAGCAGTTTTTTATTTCCCACAATCCTTTTGATATACCAAATACTACATGGTGTGTTGGGCACCCTAACCAAAAGGTAGATTCTATAGCACCACAAATGGTAAAGATATTTTGATAATTAAAGAAGGCAGGGAAGCAAAAAGAGCAAATAAAATTGTTCTTCCTTCGGAAAAAAAAAAAAAAGAAAACACCAAACAGGGTCACAAAGAGATGGACATGACTGAAAAACGACTTAACAATTATTGTCAAAGGCACCACAATCATTCTCAAAACCTCAGGGTCAAATTCACAACCTCGGAGTCATGCTTGATTCCTCTCTTGCAGTCACCCCACATATGCAATCCCTTGCCAAGTCTTGTGAAGGTAAAAACAACAACTCTCCTATACATCTCCTTCTCTCCAAAATACCTGATGCAAATTCTGTCTATGGCCCTCTGGTTGATTTCCCTTCCTCCAATCTTTTCCCTCTTTCCCCTTTTCAATCTATTTTCCTCTCAGCTGCCAAAATGACTGCCTAATGCACAGGCCTACTCATAAAACTTCAGTGGCTCCCTATTACCTCCAGGAAGCCCTTTGAAACCTGCTCCCTTCTTACCCTTTCTATTCTTTTTTTTTTTTTTTTTGCTTTTTGAAGGGCAATTGGGGTTAAGTAACTTGCCCAAGGTCACACGGCTAGGTTTTTGTTTGTGTGTAAGTTAAGTGTCTGAGGCCAGATCTGAACTCTGGTCCTTCTGACTCCAGGGCTGGCGCTCTACTCACTGCGCCACCTAGCCGCCCCTACCCTTTCTATTCTTACACTTTACTCCGCTTTGTCCCCCATGCCCCTTATGTTAGGGGACACTGGCCTTCTTGCTGTTTCTCAAACAAGACTCCTTGCCTTTCACTATCACCCACACCTAGAATCTTCTCCCTTTTAACCTCTGCCTCCTGGCTACCTCTGATTCCTTCAAGATCCAGTTCAAATCTCACCTTCCTGCAGGAGATCTTTACTGGCCCCTGTTCTCCCTAATATCCAGTGCCTTCCCTCTGAGATCATCTTCTCTTAACACTGCAGATATCTTCTTTGTACATAGTTGTTTGCATGTTATTTCTTCAATTGTAATGGGAGTTCCTTGAGGGCAGGGACCCGGTTCTTTCCCTTCTTTGTAGTCTCAGTGATTGGCACAGTGCCTGGCACATAGTAAGCATTTAATAAAATGTTTGTTGACAGATACCTACCCAAGTATGTTACATAATTGAAACAAGGAATTCTTAACAGATGCAGCTAACTGAAAAAGTGATTAAGAGGCAGACTCCAGGACAATATGAAAATGAAAGAATAATTAATAAAATTAGCAAACAAGTATGAAAAAGAAATACAGAAATGGCATCAGAAGTATTAGGAACTACATTAGAAATTCCAAGACATGGGGCGGCTAGGTGGCGCAGTGAGTAGAGCGTCGGCCCTGGAGTCAGAAGGACCTGAGTTCTGATCTGGCCTCAGACACTTAATGCACACACAAACAAAAACCTAGCCGTGTGACCTTGGGCAAGTTACTTAACCCCAATTGCCCTCCAAAAAGCAAAAAAAAAAAAAAAAAAAGAAAGAAAGAAATTCCAAGACATAATTACATGGATAACACACAACAAATTAAAGAAAGAAGTTTTTTGTTTTTGTTTTTTTATCAAAAAAGGAACTAAAATAACTAAAAGTAGATAAGAAATATCCAGTAATCAATAAGACTCATAAAAATTGAGAACAAAAGAATCTGAAACATCAGTGGACAAACCAAAAGTAGGATTAATAAAAGTGTAACATAAAATGGCACACAGGGGCGGCTAGGACGCTCAGTGAATAGAGCACCGGCCCTGGATTCAGGAGGATCTGAGTTCAAATCTGGCCTCAGACACTTAACACAAAAAACTAGCCGAGTGACCTTGGGCAAGTCACTTAACCCCAATTGCCCTGCCCTCTGCCCTCCAAAAAAAAAAGCAAAAAAAAAAAATGGCACACAAAACATTAAGGCAAATAAACACACAAATTTCAAGACAATAACTAAAAATAATGTAGATACAAGTAGTAGATTTAGAGGATACAACAAAGAAGAGCCAAAATAACTGGAGTCTCAGGAAACCTCAAAGTAAATTAATTTGGTCACTATTTCAAAAAACTCATCAAGAAAAATTTCTTGAATTATCAGAAACAATTTTCTGCAAATAGAAAAACCCCCACAAATTTCTAGTAGGCAGAAACAAATTTAGCTTAGTTTTTACTTTATAAAGAATATAAAGTTAAATAAGACTAAGTGTACTGAGTGAACAAGCACTGGACTTGAAATCAGGAAGGTACAGACTCAAATCTCCTGATAGGCAATGTCACTTAATCTCTGAGCCTTGGATGTAAAAAAAAAAATTGTAAAATTAGAGGACTGATCAAGATGTCCTCTAAGGTGCCTTCTAGCTCTAAAATGTATGATATTATGATCCCTAAAAACAACCACAAAGAAAAAAATGCAAAAACTAGGAGATTTTATATCAAAAAGTCGTTAAAAGGGCGGCTAGGTGGCGCAGAGAATAGAGCGCCGGCCATGGAATCAGAAGGACCTGAGTTCGGAGCCGGCCTCCGACACTTAATCCATACAAACAAAAACCTAGCCGTGTAACCTTGGGCAAGTTACTTAACCCCAATTGCCCTAAAGGGGCGGCTAGGTGGCGCAGTGAGTAAGAGCGCCTCGGAGTTGGGATGACCCGAGATCAGATCCGGCCTCAGAAAATGAGCACCCACGCATAAATCAAATGACTAGCCGTGTAACCTTGAGCAAGTTACTTAACCCCAATTGCTTACAAAAAAAAAAAAAAAGTCGTTAAAAGATCTCACTGTATTTTTGAGAAGAGGGAAACCAAAGAATTTGGAAAATGATATATGTACAATTTTAAAACACGGTCTTCCATACCATAATCAATTTCACAGAAAATTTAAGCATTCTGTTGAAGGCAAAGGCTGAAAAACTTTAACAAAAGGAACTCAACAAATCCATGAAGAAAGTCCATGCTTAATAATAACTTTTAGAAACTAAGGTAAAGTTAAGTACTTAGAAAACTAGATAATTTTCAACTGTAATTAACTAGTCGCCTTGATGCTTACACTTACTTCAATATTTCAAGAACACCTGTGATTTTTATTAGAGTGTGGAACAACTCATCCAGAATGCAACCTGTACTTCAGTAGATGGTCTTCATAAGTCACTGTCTGTGGCCAAAATACAATTTCTTATGTGGTGGTCAATAATCTGGTCAATAATACTCAGTTATTCATAAACAACAGATATGAAGTCTGGCAAAGATTACACTCCACTGGCACAGCCTTTAAGAATTCAAAGTCACTTTCCCAATGAGACATCAAAGTGCATCATCAATAGGACATCCTTCAATAACCAGTACAGGGTGATAAAAATAATCACATATTGTATTAGTTAAATAATTGAAATTAGATTTGAAAAAGAAAAAAAAAAGATTGTTTGTCCGTGCGGTTGGTCTGGAATAATATAAGAAAACGAGAGTGGAGGTGGTGCACAGATGGCCAAAATTACAACAGATTGACTCCATTACCTAGTTTCCTGCTCCCTCTCCTCAGCACTGGGGCAAGACAAAAAACTAAGAAAAAGGAGAACCCATTATAACACCTTGCAAGAAATCCAGAAATGTAGGACAAAAGAATATTTGCACACCTGGCAATGCATGGTATATTCCAAAGATGCTTAGCATTTTGTAAACAGTAGTAGCAAATCAGATATGACAGTTAAGCCTATACTACACAATTTTAATGATAAATCCTGAGATCAAAATCTCAGGGTTTGGGTTCCTTAAGGAAACTTCCACCAAATCTGTTTATTTTAATTTTTAATTGTAATTTTGGTATCTGAGGCATTTATCGAACATAATGACTAGCTGAGCACAGTGCTTCTGTCTAGCAATTTTGGCTTCTTTTTCTAGCACCCAATTAAAATTGTTCACTTTTCTTAAAACGAGAAAAAAAAAAAACCTCTATTGTGGAGCTAAGTTTATTTATTTATGGTTCATTTTATTTTTAATCTCTACAATTTGGTATTCAGATGAACATTCTAAACTACTCAAAACAAAACAAATTTAAGAACCACTGTTTTCTTAGCATTTCCTGAGGGCACTTAATAATTACTTGATTCAAAAAAATAAAACTGTCACAGGTTTGCTTTTGAGTAAGTCAAGGAGTATATGAATATTTTATTTTGCATTATAAACTATCTAATCACCAAAACATCAAACCGCTATTAAAAACATGCTATTATTGTTTCTGTTTCACATTATTCTGAAAGTATTACTTACATGTCTAAAATGCTTACCAAATAAAATTGAACTTTCTTCGTATAGGTACAGAACTCAAAAACTGACAACTAGCAATTAATCTGTTCCTTTTCCCAATCATGATTTTAAAACTATTAATAATAATATACAAGCATCATACATTCAATATATTATTTATAAGGCTTACTATAATTTATTAAACATTCTTAGTACATCATAATTTAGTCACTAGAGGAAATTTAAGTCTTCAATCAGAGATGTAATTTCATACCCATCCAATTATTTACTTTGCTCATTTAAAACAATAATTATTTTTGAATTATAGAGAAATACACTTATCTATGTAAATGTCAAGACATCATATTCAACACTCCTAAGGTTGATAAAACATGCTTTCATGCTATATAAATTTTATTTTTAACTACATTTCTCCATAAAAATTTATCTACAAATTCCATAAAAGGGAATGTTTATCAAATATAATTTTGGTTTTGTAAACTGGTAAATTCTGTGCTTTTACTCGAACAATGATACTTATCTGTGCTTACCTAGCACCTCACTTCTTCTGATGACCCAATCTGCGGATGAGCCATGGCTTTTCATCTTTTTCTGTCCTGCCACCTATCTTTTACTCATTTCATTGTTCATTCATACCTCCACCAGAGAGCAAATAAAGAGAAGAGAAAGAAAATGTGTTTCACTACTTGTTAATAAGAGTGTGACAATATTTACATGTATGGCACACAAATTAGGTGATAGATCTAACTAAAATTCTCATGGGACTATTTTTTCCATTCAATTTATCCCACTACATACTCAAGAGGAAGTCCAATTTCATTTTTCTATCCATATCCATGAAGCTAAGAAACAACAACCAATACTTAGTAGCCTATAACCCTAGGAAAGTCACTTTACCTGTCATTTCTTCCCTATACAACAGAAATCATACCTAGAAGGGGGATTAGTAGCACCATACAGCACAGTGAGAGAAGAAAGGGAGGGAGAGGGGGAAGGGGGAAGGGAGAAGGAGATAAACAGGGAGAGACAGAGAAAGAAAGAACCCTAAGACCACCCAACCAGAGCTTTATGAAAATTTTACCATCATTTTACCAACTAAGAACACTTTTCCTAAACATTAAAGTTGTTGGGTTTTTGTTTTATTTTTGGTTTTTTTTTTTACAATTAGAGGTTAAGTTGCATTTTCATTTTAATCCTGTTTGTAATTCAGTAATGATGAGTTTTAAAGAGTATTGGGTATGGTGCTATATGACCTCAGTTTGAATTCTGGCTCTGTTACTCACTACCCGTGAGACACTGGCTAAGTTGGTTAACCTCTGTAGGACTCAGTTTCCTCATCTGTAAAAATGAAAGGGTGGACCAATAAGATCTTCAAAGACCCTTTAAACTTTAAATCTATGTTCTGATGATCCCCCAAATTTAGTACTCAGCTCTCTCCTGCTCCCAGATTATACCTGGCCATCAGGAGAATGAGCAACACAATGGCTTCCATTCTGGTGTCCTCAGGCAAGGAAGAACTTTTCTTTTCTTATTAAAAGGAGAACAGGATCATAATTTTTGAATTGGAAGGTATCTAAAGGTCATCTCTTCCAATTTCTTCATTTTGTGAATGAGTAAACTGACATGACTTAATTTAGAGGCACTTGTGATTTATTAGACTTGTGGTAACACAGTGATAGAGCTCTGAGCCTGAAGTTAGGAAAACCTAAGTTCAAATCGGCCCTCAGAGCTGTATGATCCTGAGCCAGTCACTTAACTTCTATCTACATCAGTTTTTTCAACTGTAAAATAGGAATCATAATAGCACCTACTTAACAAGGCTGTTGTAAGGATCAGAAAATATAACATTTGTGAAGTGCACAGTACAGGTATAAGGTAGGTGCTTATATAAAAAGCTTATTCCTTTTCCTTTCCTTTACTCAATCAATGTCCTATAGGAAGTAACAGAGCCAGAACTCAAAACTCAGAGCCTCTGCCTCCAAATACAATGAACTTTCCATTCAGAAAGTGACATGACATCCTCAGAATCACATAAATGTGTACCACAAGTCTCAGAGCATGGTTTTAGTTTTAACAACTTCAGAAGTATAAATTTTACAAATATACAAAAAAAATTTTAAAAATTACTTAAAATTTTAGAATATTGATATATTTTTATTAAAACAGAACAAAAAAATAAAATAAAATTCAACATCACCACCACCTTGTGCTATATATTACTCTAGTAGGTTTTTTTAACTTTGTAAAAACTTCTATCAGCTGCTGCTCAATGACTGAAAGGACTGTACATGTAAATCCTTGCCTTAAGGCCATCCGAAGAACTAGGTTTTGATGCACCCATGAAGGTTTTGATATGACTCCCCAAGGAAAAGTATAGTGAAGATAATTGATCAGGTGACCACAGCAAAGCAACAGGATCTCCCCTACTGATCTATGGTCTGAGAAGTATCTTTGAAAAACTGCCACACACCCACAATATGACAGGGTACTCATCTTGTTAAAATAAGAAATCTATTATTCAAAACTCACAAAACTAGGGGGTGGCTAGGTGGCAAAATGAATAGTGCACCGGCCTTGGAGTCAGGAGGACCCAAGTTTAAATCCATCCTCAGACACTTAACACAAAAGCTAGCTGTGTGACCTTGGGCAAGTCGCTTAACTCCAACTGCCCTCCCAAAAAAAGGTAAAGAAAAAAATTCACAAAACTAAATATAAAAGAAATTTAAATAAACTTTCAAATGATGTTTTTTATAAGTCTGTAGTATACTTCTGAAGTTAAAGCTTAAACTTCACTCAGACTTTTGGGACACAGCTAGGTGGCACAGTAGATAAAGAACAAGACCTGAAGTCAGGAAGACCTAAGTTCAAATGTTATGTCAGACACTTACTAGCTGTGTGACCCTGGACAAGTCATTTGAACTGCCTTTGCCTCAGTTTCCTCATCTGTAAAATGGGGGTGATAATAATAGTACCTACCTCCCAGAGTTGTTCTGAGGACCAAATAAGAGAACAATTTTCAAGCGCTTAACACAGTGCCTGGCATATTGCAAGCACTATATAAAAGTTTTTCTTCTTTAGTGTCAGGGGTAAAATTTGAACCAGGTCTTCCTGACTCCAAGTCTAGCACTAGATAATTAGTCAAAGACAGAAAGAAATTAACACTCTCTACCTCTCTCTGTATGTGTATACACACACACACACACACACACACATACACACACACACACACCACATGTGTATATATGTGTATATATAAACACATATATGTACAACCACCCCCCAATATTTACACTGACACTTTTTGTGGCAGCAAAACAGTAATAGTGGAAATAAAATAAGTTCCCACTGATTGGGAAATGACTAAACGAACTCTAGTACATAGCCATAATGGAATTATAGCATCATAAGTAATCAAGTATATGAAGAACTCAGAGAAACACAGGAAAACTACAGGAACAGATACAGAATGAAGTAATCAGAACCAGGCAAACAATATACATGATGACTACAACATAAATGGAAAAAATAAAATAAAACTTCACATTGTATAATTATAACAACCAAGCTTGACCTCAGAGCAAAACTGAGAAAATGCACCTTCCTTTACAGTATGTGTGTAGGGGAGGGGGGAGAAGAGGAGATTAAAGTGAATAATACTCGTGCTCCTTTTCATGAAAAAAAAAAAAAGTCAACAAAATATTGTGAAACAAATCGTAAAATTTACCAAGTACATTTAGTACTTGGTAACTAAATATATATGTTGATCTGTCTTTAGTCCCAACGGGTCAAATAATCATGAATGCTAAAGCAAAGGCCTGAAACACCACCCACTACATTTTTCAGATGAGATAAATGATTCGTATATAGAGCAACCAAAGTAAGAAAAATTCAAGTCTCCTGATACGCAGCCCATTTCTTCACTTATTATACCACACTAACTCTCTACAGAGAAAATCCCTAAAGTCATCTATATAGTTAAAACAAACATAAAACTATGGTTTGTCATACTAGCAACTAATGACAAGTAACAAAAGTATAAGGTATGCCTCTTTTAAATAACCTTTCTTAGAGATCAAAATGACAATAAGGGACTTAGAACCATCTCATGTATAATAGTTTAAAAAAAAATTTTACCTGTCCCAAATTTTAATTAACCTAATGACATGTTCCAGTTCATTTGAAAAGTATGCTTTCTAAGGCTATGTGGCCCTTATGAAAAATATTTGCCTAGGAAGGGTAAAATCACTGATTTAAAGTTAGTTTGGGTAAAATATGTCCATCAATTGGGAAATTGATGAACAAACTAGGTTATTTAAATGCCAAAGAATACTATTACGAGATAAGAAATAATATGAAGAATTTGGATAAACATGGCAAAATTTATATGAATAGATGTAAAATAAAGCACTCAGAACATAAGCAAAACATATCCAACAACTATAATAATGAAATTTAAAAGAACAATAAATGGAAGCTATTCTCTGAGTAATTATAATAATCAATTTTAGTTCCAGAGAACAGAAAATGAAACACTGCTGCCTCCTCTTCACAGAGGAGAGGGTCTAAAGGGGCAGAATACTGATGCAGGCAGAGTTCTCTATCAGCTTTTTTCCTTAACTATTTTTCTACATTAGAAGGGAAAATTCAATTCATGATAGAGTAGGGAAAGGAAAAGGAGAGGGCTGAAGGAGATGTAGAAATGTTGGTAATGTTTTTTAAAGAGGTATCAATAAATATTTTTTTAACATGTAAAGTGAATCTGAGGCTAAATTTATAACAGAGATGAAGATTTAAGAGTTATTTCAATACCTGCAATATTCTGAAAGAGAACAGATACAAGGTAGGTATAAAAGGTCAAATTTAAATGAGAGTCTTCATATTTATTATTGATTTGGTATAGGAAAAGAAAATAATAAATCAGAAAAAAATTCCTCCCATGAAATGTATGAGAATGTGTATAACGTCCATTTTAAGGGGGGAAAAAAGAAATTACATAGATGAAAAATTTTAGTTAAAAAAAAAAGAAGCTCCTTTTCTCAACATCAACTACTCAGAATGGTCCAGAATCCATTAATAAAACAAACATTAATTTCCTCCATAAGATATTGTACAACCTCATTTATTCAGCATCATGGAAGAAGATGTTCACAAAGTCATTTTTTCCAAATGAACAAAGTTGGTCATTTTAAGCACCAAATTTTAAAACTGGGAAGTCTTAAAGCTGAATGGGACAGCTAAAGATTATCTAGAGAACTACTTATCTTCTCAACTTATCTTCTCAATAAAGCCCAGAAAAGTGACATCCCCATGGTCACAAAGGCAGTGGCAGCAATGGACTCAAACAAAAGTCTCTTGGGATCCAGTACAGCAATCTTTCCAATACAGGAGGCTATCTTCCTTTATAGGAATTATTTTTAATGTACACTTTGATATATCTAAGAACTATGACAGAACCACTCATCAATCAATATGGGTACAGACCGCAATCCATCCATTTCTCCTCACCCTGTACAACTGCTTGTACAACTGCCCTGCCTCTAACTTTCCACAGGAAATCCACCCAACTTTACTCTTAGACTTTTTCCTCTACATTTCTTGACATTATGTAACTATCAATGAAACACTCCCTCTAAGCCTCTCCTGCTATATGATAAACTCACATACCTTACCAATTACAGATCCTTCTGATGATACATTTTACATAGGTTCTCCTGAGTAATTTTTTGTTAGTAATATATTGCAGCCTATGCACATTCACCATCCACCACTCTCCTCCCCTGTCCTTTGGGTGATCCACAACTTTATTTCTTTATAGAGTAGGGTAGTCCCAAAACTCCAACCATATAGCATCACTTGAAATAATGTTGGTATTAAAAAAAGCAGGTATCTGTTTCACAGAGAAACATAATCCCATTAAAAAGTTTCAAACAATTTCTAAAGGGAAGCCAGTCTGATCACTCTCTCCTTTTCAACTGGAAGCCCATTCATTTTTCATCTATGGAGTTTGTCCAACAAATAGGTTTTAACAAGCCAGACCTCAACATTATCCATTCAATTGCATATCACAGTCTGGAAAACAATAGGTTTCTCCAGTATGGATAATTAATCCAAACAGGAAAGTAATAATGGAATTCATTTAGGAGGTTCTACAATGTTTGAGTTAAATGAGTTCAGTATAACATCCCACAAACTCAAAGAACTCATCATCCAAAGAGAATGTACCCCCTCTTCCACCTAGCCTTTGAACTGAACACCTTTCATGTAAGCGACAGATATCTTTACTGAACATAGCTCTCTGTGATTAAATTAATATTAATACAGAGGTGGCTGAACAATGTTTATAATGTTATATTCTTAAAGGAATTGTATATTATTCTGACATATGCATGGAAAACACTGTTGGAGCAAAGGCTTTATTTTAAGGTGATGCTTTGCTTTATTTAGGTAAATCAAATGCTCGGGTTTTTTTTAACAGAAAACAATGATAATAATCCTGAGAAACTATATTCCCTATACTTTCTAGTCAATTGTGTAACTATAATAATGTGATCTGCTATAGAATATCTTTTGCAAAAGTCTGCCAATTCATTTTTCCAACTTAAGTAAAAAGCTTCTATAAAATACGCTTGATATATGGGTATGTATCAAGTTTATGTCTCATAAACTCTGTGATGTATAATTAATTCTCATCAAGATTTTATATAGAAGGCAAAGCAGGCATAAGGGTCAATAGTTACTAGTTTTTTCCTTTTCTTTTTTGGAGAGTAGTAATAAAGTTTATTTTTCCCCCAAGTATGTGACATCCTCTCCTTACCAGAAATTTTCAATGAAAATTCTCCTTAAATGTATTAATACAAAGGGTTTCTTCCCTTTAAGAAAACTCAGATTTTCTAAAAAAGATTAAGAGACTATAATTTAACTGTTCATCACTATGAACAGTGTATGCTGTAATTCCTATAGAGCAATATAATAAATCACTTTTTAGATATGGAGAGTCTTTTGTCCTTATACTACATAGTCCTAAACTACTATATCCTTTGAATTATTTCAGCTTTTTTTTTTAAAATTCCCATTTCTCTCTGCTTTCAGGATATCCAGTTGCTATTTTTCCCTTCCAGGTTACTTGTCTCTAACTTTCTACCTCTGCCCTGATCTTCTCTCTCCATATATAGAAACATTTCTATACTGCTGGGAACTGGGAAAGATGTTACATCTAAAACAGATACAATTAGAACCTGAAAGCTTACTACAATTTATGTGCACATACTTGCTCATAGATTTTGTAATGTATATTTTGGCTAAAGAGAAGCTCCCAAGGCCCCCCAAACCCCTCCCCTGCTCCAGCAGAAGCAGAACTGAGGCAGGAAGAGGTTCTTTTTGATTCTGGGTCAGGAGTTCTAGTTGTGTCATGGGCCCTCTGACACGTGTGGTGAACCCTTTCTCTGAATGATGTTTTAAATGCATAAAATAAAACAGACTGGATTACAAAGAAAACTAGTTACTCGAAAGTACAATTACAAAAATATTATTTTTTAAAAGTTCATGGATTCCAGGTTAAGAATCCTTGTTCTAGACTACAGAGGTGTTACTATATAGAAAATCAAACAATGTTAAAAACAAAGTTATTCCCCACTACAACAATACAAAGGCAATAAAGGTAATAACTATAACTATTAATAACTATTAAGAATTCAAATGTTGTGGGGAAAAAAAGAAAATTATAAAATTTATTTGTTCAGAATGACTAAATTTTAACATCACAGTGAAGAATTTCTAACAGTAAGGACGTTTTTTTTTTCAATTAAGATAAGAAAAAGGCAAACTTGCTAGGTAAGTAACTGAGTACAGTATAGCTCTTAAAGGAAAATGGAAAATTAAGGCAAAAATAAAACGTGCAAAAAGCCCACCATTTAATACAAACAAACCAGGAAAAGATATATACCACAAAAAGAACAAGACAACCAATTACACTACAACTTCTCTAGAAATTCACTATTAACATTATTTTCCTACCACACTGAATTCAGTAACAGCAGGTAACTATGGATCTTTTCTGTCAGGAAAAAGTACAAGATCCTAAGTAAGGGCCAAGTAAGTTAAGTTAATCAAATACTCAAAAGAACTCACTATAAATATTTGTTTCTCGCTACAAAGCAGTCCCACAAAATGAGCTTCATCTCTAAGCCAGCAATATGAAGTTCCAATCTACTAACAATTCCTACAGTGTATAGATGGACTAAACTAGGCAAAAAAGAAAATCAACATATGCAAAATGAAGGCAAAATCAAAACTTTTGCCCCAATAAATCCTCTTATGCTTCAAAAAGCTAAGGTTTAATATGGATCAACTAAATTTAATATTAATCAATTAAATACAGATCAACTAAATTTCCTAAAGCATGTGAAGAAATAGAGTCCTAGGTAAAATCAGTATTTCTATTATTGATTTAGAGAAAGCAAACAGGATTCTAAAAAGTACTTCAAGTTAACTTCCATCAAACAGCAAGAAAACTTTTCCAACATTTAAGAACAGGGGGAATTTAATTAGCTTGCTGTAAAGAAGTCTGGAAAAACTTACAAAAGAAGCAACAAATTCTAGGTGTCAACTAACCCAGTTAGTTTCAAGAGATGATATTGCTAAATTAATCCTGACTTTCAACTACTGAGAAGCATCCTATAAAGCAAAATCAGATTCTTACCTGGGGAGGGTAATTGCTCTCTGAAGACCATCGTGAAGATTGGTCATTTGGCTTATCCACTAAAATATTCCTAAAATAGAGGGAAAGAAAAACACCTTAAGTTTAAATCACTCTTAAAAATTGACTCTATTGGCGATATTAAAAATAATTCTTCAATTATGGATAGAAAAAAACATGTAAACACTTGAAAATAAGGTAATCAGGCCACAAATCAACAACTCAAAGACCAATGCAGTAAAATCTCATTATAATACAGTTGATGTAGTACACAGAAATCCCTTTCCTTAGAGCCTTTATCAATGGAATCACCTATATCTCAGCTGAGAAGAATTAGTTAACTAAGCTTTTCATCAGATCAGGCTCTATTCCTAAAGAGGAAAGTATATGCTCCTTCTCCCTGCAATGCAACCTTGGGCAGCTCACTGAACCCCTCTAAACCTGTTTCCTCATATACAAAATGGAGAGGTTGAAATATAAGAATTTAATGCCTTCTGCCATAGTCTGTGATTCTGTATTACATTATAATTGATGTTCTATTTGCACACAAGTGTTATCTCCCTAACTTGAAAGTAGGGACCCCCTTGTTTTTAGTCAGTCAGTGAACAAGCATTCATCAAGTACCTAATAAGTGTCAGGCACTGTGCTACATGCTGGGGATACAAAGAAAAGATAAAAAAAAAAAATCTAGTGCTCACTCTCAAGATGCTCACAGTCTAATGAGACAATATAAAAAGAAACACATAACCAGAAGCAAGCAAATCTAGAAGCCTAAAGTTCTATAAACACAAAGACCCCAACTACAGCGGAGTAAGGACTTACTCTTTAACAAAAATTGCTAGGAAAACTTGAAAGTAATCTGGTAAAAATTAAATTTAGACCAACACCTCACACCATACACACCAAGATGAGCTCCAAATGTATACATGACTTTGATCTAAAAGATCACACGAACAAATTGGAGGGTCAAGAAAGAAATTATCTTTCAGATCTATGAATGGGGAAGAGTTCATGACCAAAGAAGGGATAGTAGAAATCAAAAGATAAAATGGGTAAATGGGGTTATATAAAATTTTAAAGATTTCACACACACAAAAAGAATAACTGCTATGATTAGAAAGGGAAAAAAAATCTTTGCAATAAGTTTCTCTGATAAAGGTCTCAATTTCAAGACAGATAAGGAACTGATTTAAATTTATAATAAGAGCTGCTCCCCAGCTGATACATGTTGAAAGAATATAGAAAGGCAGTTCTCAAGGGAAGAAATTCAAACTACCAATAGCTATATGAAAAAGTGTTCCGAATTATATTAGAGAAATGCAAACCCAACATTCCACCACATGCAAAGCTGACAATATGACAAACTTTGAAAGGTCTTCAGGAAATTAAGGTGCATTAAAGCTAAGTTAATGAAGTTACCAGGCATTCTGGAAGAAATTTGAAACTATACCCCAAATGTTATTTAAACCACTTTGATCCAGTGATTACCATTACTATGCCTATAATCCAAATAGATCACTGAAAGAAGAAAAGGATCCATAAATATCAAATTATTTATAACAGCCTTTTTTGTGGTGGCAAAGAACTGGAAACAAAGAAATGTTCTTTAACGTGGGAATATCTGTAGAAATTACAGCATATAAATATAAGAGAATAATATTGTGTTGTAAGAAATGATGAAGAAATTATTTCAGAGAAACTTGGAAAGGTCTGCATGAATGCATTCAAGGTGAAGTGGACAGAGCTAGGAGAAAATTTATGACATAACAATTATCATTGTAAAAATAAACAATTCTGAACTCTTATCAATGCAGGGAGTGAGCAGCCATGATTACAGAGGATCAATGATGAAAAGCACTACCGACATGCTAAAAGAGAGGTGGAAAATTAAATATATAAATTGAGACACGTTTTTATTTTAACAAGACCAATGTGGGAATTTGTTTTGCTTAACTGCATATTTGTTACAAAAGTTTTCTTTTGCTCCCCTCTCTTCTGCCCCCAGGAAATAGAGTGGAGACAAGAGAAGGATAGAAAATAAATACTGGCTAAGTGAAAAGAATTTTTTTAAATCTAGATGAGACGGACTGAACTAAGGTGACAGCTGTATGAGTGGAGAGAAGGGGTCAGGAAAGAGAGAATGAAAATGTAGAAAAGGCAAGATTGGCAATTGATTAGATATGTGGGATGAGGAATAGTGAGGAGTTGAATCTAAAGAGGTGATTAAAAACTTGGGAGACTAAAAAGGTGGTGGCATCTTCCACAAAAATAAGGCAGATTGAAGATAAATTCATTTTTGCCTATGTTGAGTTTAAGATGATTTCAGGACATCCCATCTGAAATAAGCAATTAGCAATATAGGACTAGCGCTGCTTGGGGAGTTAGGGTAGAGTCACAGATGTGTCATATCTTTATACAGGATAGTTAAATCTGTAGAATTTGATGATGTAATGAAGAGAGTGTAGCCGATGATATAAAACACGGTTCCAGTTCCTGGAAGTAATACAAAAATTGATCCTTCTCAGTCTACTTTACTGGATCTTCATTCAGGTCACACCTGCTATGGTGGAGATCACCAGGGCTCTGTTCCAAGCACTATTTATTCTTTTCTCCCTCTACTTTGGGATCTATCCCATCAGCTCATGTAAGCTCCATTACCTTCAAGCTGAAGATGCTCATATCTACTTAGCCCACCCCTGTACTTAACCTCTCTTCTAATCTCTGGGCTCAAATCTCCAACTATTTATTAGAAATCTCAAACTAGATGCTCCTTTAACCCTTAAACAACATGTCTAAAATAGAATTCGTTATTTTTCTTCCCAAAACTTCCTCTCTTCTGAACTGCCCTATTATTGGTAAATGTACAGCCATCCTTTTAGTCACTGTAACGGAAATGCAGATTTGAAGATCTTCCCTGCCCCTAGGCCCTTTGATTGGCTTAAGTGACTCTGAGAACCTTCTTTAATTTGAAAATATACTCTGCCCCGTAATAGGCTGAATATGGTCACATGGAGCCTGTGGCAGGAGGCTTGGTTTTCAGGAATGACCATACCTTGACAGCTGTGTGATTGGGCAGTGGGTCAAGAAGGTTGTTACATTCTCTGAGCCAGGAGAAGGCTATATAAACCCTGATGAGAGGCTTTGCTTTGGGGCTTACTTTGAGAAGTGTTGTGTGATTTGACCAGATGAGACTCTGTTGAGACCCGCCTCCCCCCCCTTTGAAAACCCAGATGTTGATGCTTCCCTCTCTGATAACTGTGATTTTGGTATTGATAATGGTTGGACAGTTTGGAAGCCTGTCTGATCTGTCTGTATACTCTGAAGTTCGGGGTGCTGACCTTTTCCCCCTGAACCAGATAAATTATGCATGTTTGATTGATTAAAGTAAGCTTGTTAACCCCTGATTTTGAGTTGCTTTCCTTTACAAAAGCAGATCTAAGAACCGGGGATGTTGGGGTGCTTGCTGCTACAGTCACCCAGGCTCGAAAAATAGGTGTCAACCTCAACCCTTCACTCTTCCTCACCCCTCATTATCGAATCACTTGTCAAATCCTATAGTTTCTATTTTTATAACATCTCTCCAACTATCCTCTTCTCTTTTACTATCATCACCTTGGTGTTGTCCCTCTTTGCCTCACACATGGACTTGGAAAATGGGCTTTTGGTTGGTCTAATTCAAATCTCTCCACTTAGCTATCAAATTGAGTTTCCTAAACCATAGGTATGACCATAGCATCACCCTATTCAATAAATTCCAGTGCTTCCCTACTGTCAACTGAATCAAACAGAAAATCCTGTTTGACTTTTAAAGCTCTTCCAAACTTACCTTTTCAGTATTTTTACATCTTATTCCCCTCCACGCAAACTGATCCAGTGACACCAACCTCCTTGCTATTCTTCAAACATGACACTCAATCTCCTGATTGAGTGTTTTCACTGGCTATTCCCCATGCCTGGAATTTTCCCCCTTCTCATCTCCATTTCCTGGCTTCCTTTGTTTATTTCAAGTCTCAGCTAAAGTTCTACTTTTTGCACGAAGTTTTTCTCAGGTCTCCTTGCCTTAGTGCCTTTCCTCTAACTCTATCCTTAACTTATCTCGCATATATTTTGTTTGTACACAGTTGTATTCATGTTGTCTTCCCCATTATACTGTGAACTCCTTGAGAATAGGGACTTTTGGGGGGGACCTTTGTACCCCCAGTACTTAACATAATGCCTGGCACATAGTAAGCACTTAATAAATGCTTACTGAGTAGAAGAGGTAGTAGGTAAAACAAACAAAATACAGAAAAAGCACTGAAAGTAAATGTGAGGAAGGAAAGACCACTTTCAGTGGCGGAATCATGGTTTAGAACTGGAAAGGCCTTTAGAGGTTGAACCTCTTATTTTACCTATAAGAAAAATAAAGTCCAGGGAAATGAAATGACTGGCCTACTGTCATAGAGGAATTAAATGGCAGAGTTAGGATTCAAACCTAGGCAATATGTTTGAAATAGGTTTTAACTTTGTGTGTGTGTGTGTGTGTGTGTGTGTGTGTGTGTGTGTGTATACATACATACATATATATATATATATATATATATATATATATATATAAATAACTTTTTCTATGACTTTAACAAAAAAAACCTCAGAAAATAAGCAATTGGTGAGAAACTCAAAATGAGATTTAATTGAAAATTTGAAGCTAAGTCAAATTTTATCATTGGACTGGAGGGATAATTAAGGCATCAACAATTAGAAATAAGAATGAAGGACTAAGAAAAAAGACAGTGAATTACAAATAAATGCCCTTCTGGATCCACCTGGGAGCAATATAAGGACTTAGGGGGGAGATGTGAGAAATAATATGAATAGTCGTCTATCCATTACTGGACTAGAGTTTCATCTGGTACTATTTTAGACACTGTAGAAATTAATGAAGAAAACTTTTTAGTAAGAAATTTTAATATTCCATAGGTCTAAGATAAATAGGATTCCTGCCATTCTCAGGTTCACAGAGCCATGCAGACATGGATTAATCTCCCACCAGCTAGTGGCAACTGAGAGTACTTCAGAGATCAGTAACCATGGGGAAATTCTCCTTTCCAAGGTACTGAAACTTATGACTACTTAAGTTTTATCATCATGCTTCCCAAAATGATGCTTTAAGTGTCACCTCCCAGAATTACAAGCAGATGTGATAATATGCCTACACAAGAGTGAAAAATATAACTATAGCCCATATTATAATGACAGCACACTAAAATAAAGTAGAATTTATAGTATATTCATTTGCCCTTGATTAGTTCCTTAACTTTCTTAAAACATTCAAAGTACTTTATTATACAATACTATTTAGTAATGTAGTACTATACTCTAGAATGGGATTCAGGAAATTCAAGTACTAGGGTCTACCTCCATTAAACCAAAGTCCCCAGTCTTCGACCTCCCACAAATAAATCATTTATGTACTCTTAAGCCTCAGTCTCCTCATCTGTAAAATTAGGGGACTGGAATAGATGGTTTCTAAGGTTCCTTACAATTATAAACTTACAGTTTTACAATTCTCTAGAAACCTAAATTTAAGTGAATGAATGAATAAAGCCTTATATTAAGCACTTATACCAAGTGAAAATAATAAGAATTAGCAAGAAGAGTGACATTGGTGTCAGGAAGACTCAAGGAAGGGATTTTTCTGGGCTAAAAAGGACAAACTTTACTCCTTGGAAATTATCTAGGACCATTAAATATGTCCCACTAGCTGAATAAAGTGAGGGGAAAACTCTATCATTTAACTCGATTACATGTAGTTTTGAGAGGTACTAAGGCACAGTAGATAGTTGGTCTTGAAATCAGGAATAACTTGATTCAATTCACTCCTGTGACACATGATAGCTATGTCACTGGACAACTAACTTAAAACTATCAGCGCTCTAGGCAACTCTTTAAGAACCTAAATTCATAGCAGGTTCTGGCCCAAGTTGGTATCCCAAGGAATGCATCCTCACTTGGGAGTTCCTATACCAATGAAACCACAGATCCAGAACATTCCACTTCTAATGTCTACACACCTGAACTGGATGAACTAGAGTAAACAGAGCCAATTGTAGGGATGCCACCAGAGGAGATGAGAATAAAGTCGTGAACCTTCCCTTCTGGAAGAAAAATTTATTCTTCACATTTAAGCTTTAAAAAAAATGGTAACAAAACCAGGACAATGAGGACCTGAAGAGTTCCTGAGTTTCATCATCAAATTCATTACTATTCAGACTCTACAAGGTAGCTTGCAGGTTAAGGGAAGCAAAGAGGGAAAACTACAAATACAAAGATTAGTGGAACAACAGTATTCAAACAAGAAACCTCAAACAATCCACAGAGAACTCTGTTCCCTGTTGGTGGTTGTCCTTCATTGTTGAAAAGGACCAAAATGACATCACTATGCTAGAGTCCATTTTCATTGTGCCTGACTATGGCTGATCAGACCAGTATGAGCTTGGAATGTTCTACCACACATCAGGCACAAATAGTCCATGTGAGCATTTGGGGGTGGATTCTCTAAATTTGCACGTCTTGCATTGCTTTTGAGCTACTTCAATTCTGCTTTGCTTGTAGAGCACAGCATCTTCTCTGATGTGGGCACACTATGCTAAATGGTCCTGTGCCAGTGTCTCCCATGTCAACTATGCAATTCCAAAGTTCTTAAGAGAGATCTTGAGAGTGTCCTTGTATCCCTTCTTCTCACCATCATGTGAGCTCTTGCCCTGTGTGAGTTCTTCATAACATAGTCTTTTTGGTAATCGTACATTTTGCATTCGAACAATGTGGCCAACCCATCAGAGTGGCACTCTCTGAAGCAGAGTTTGAATGCTTGGCAGTTTAGTTCTAGAAAGGACTTCAGGGTCTGGTACCTTATCCTGCCAGGTGATCTTCAGAATCTTCCTAAGACAATTCAAATGGAAGTGATTCAGTTTCCTGGCACGGCACTGGAAGACTGTCCAGGTTTCACAGGCATTCGACAGTGAGGTTAGCACAGTGGCTCTGTAGACCTTCAGTTTGGTAGTCAGTCTAATAGCTCTTCTCTCCCATACTTTCCTTCATAGACTCCCAAACACTGAGCTAGCTCTGGCAATGTATGAGCCAACCTCGTTATCAATATGTACATCCCCAGAAAGAATTCTGCCAAGGTAAGCAAACTTTATCCACAGCATTCAAAACTTCTCCATTTGCTATAACCAATGGTTCCACATATGAGTGATGCAGTGGTGGCTGATGGAGCACCCATGTTTTCTTGGTGGCGTTAGGCCAAAATTAGCACAAGCAGCAGAGAATCAATCCATACTTTGTTGCATCTCAGGTTCAGAGGCCGCATTGAGTGCACAGTCATCTACAAACAGAAAATCATGCACCAACATTATCTCCATTTTGGTCTTGGCTTGTAGCCTTTTCAAGTGAAGAATTTACCGTTAGTTCAGTAGCTGACCTTGATGCTGTGTTTGTCCTCAATGAAAGTGTTTGACAACATCATGCTAAAAAGCAAGAGAGTAAGCAGACTTGTTTCACTCCATTGGTGACTGGGAAGGCACAAGAGTATTGTCCATTATGCAGAACTGGTGCAAGCATGCCATCATGAAACTGATGTACAATGCTGATGAACTTCTCCAGGCAACTAAATTTTGTGTTACAAACACAAAATTATTCTCCCTACCAAGAGGGGCACACCCTATGGGACTAAGAACTTCGATCTTTCTTGGGCACCAGTGTGTAAAGAGAATGCCTGCTCAGTCTCTCAATTGTGTATACAATCCTCTCACCCCCAATATTCATTGCTGTTTCTGGGAAATTTGAGGAATTCCTTTGGTAGAGATAGATAACCAGTGAAGGCTAACACCTTAAAGGCCATAAGAATAAATACTGCTAAATAAAGTTCCTGTGGTCAAAGAGAAAAGGCATTAAGACCCTCAGAGTTACCACCAAGGGTAAGCCAACAGCACTTCTTAGAAAAAAATCACAAAAAAGAAATTTTAAAAGGGGGGGATGGGGGGGGGCAGGGAATTAATTCTTCACTGGACTGACATCAGTTGGTCCTGCTCCCTTGCTGGAATGCTAAGTGCTAGACAACCAAAAAATAATGGTGAGTGAATTGCAAAGGTTTCAAAGTGACAAGTTTCCTAAAGGCAGATATACCTTCATCACACCAAAGAATACAATTTAAAATGTCTGAAAGTGAAGAAAGCTCAGGAATAAGGAGGATAAATGAAAGGATTCACCACAAGCACAAGAGGAAATAGTCACCCCATCTAAGGAATGAGAATAGAAAAGGTCAATTACAAAGGCTTCTAGGAGTACCTCCTCTTTTGTGTCTTAGAGGATGCTCCTCCAACCCCTCACAACCAGGAGTCTGGGCCTCTAGCAAAGGTATAAAGCTGGAAAATCAGTTACAGAGGGCTAGAAAGCCCAAAGGAGAAAGAATGACTAAAAAAAGAAGCAAACTTTACTACAGTGGCAAATTAGAATCTCCCTCTAGTAGTTTTTCAACGATAACCCTCACTATCTGAGGAAAAGAGAGCTCATCAAACCTTCATGCTGTGACAGAACAGAGAAAAATCATGCAGGGCTGGGAACACAAAAGTACCAGGGCTGCTTGAAGGGAAAGGATCCACAATAAGTAGATTTTAAGCAAAGATACCAATAGAAAAGTGAGCACTAAATGATAAGACATACTAAAGCTAACTAAGGAGAAGTGAAGAATCATTTTTATAAAATGAGCTATCTTGAAAAGTACTTTGTACAAAAAAGACAATCAAAATTACCCAAGGATGGTGAAGGTATCTTGATAATTTGCTAGAGGCCAGAACTGATCCCAGGTCCTCCCAACTCCTGGCCGCACTCTTACTCACTGCGCCACCTAGCCGCCCCAAGAAATTACATTTCTTAAGGAAGAAATTAACCAATATAGCCAGAGATTTGGAACAAAAGACAAAAACACTAATAACAGTAGGGTCTTTAAAAAAAATATAACAGAAATACTTTGCAAAAAGGTGAAGGTAGAAGGGGAAAATAGCCCAAAACAGCAAAAAGAAAAGTTTAGAAGACATGAATTTAAAAAAAAAAATACTTAATTCAAAAATAGGAGACAAAGAGCTAATCTGAGGATCACAAGTTTTCCAGAAAAACATCACAAAAAAGATAAACAAAACCACTCTCCAAGAAAACACACAGAAAAATTTCCAAGAAATACAGAAAGCTGATAGTAAAATACTGGTCTAGGGAATCCACAGAACATTTAAAAAGAAATCCCAACTTTAAATTACTGCCACACACTGTAAGCAATTGGAGCTAAACTTCTACATGAAGCCATACATCTCATATTAACTGCCACTAGGAAGGAAAAAGTGGTTTGCTATCAAGTAAGGTACAACTCAGGGACAGCTGCATAACCATTTTGAACCTATTGTGGTATATAGTATAAGTTGTTGGTTGAAATAAGCAATACACCTAGTAGTTCCTGTGGTTCCTTCCTACCACCAGGGAAAAAAGAGGAAGAAGAAAGGAAGTTTCAAACCCACTAAATATGGTATATGGAACTCATGCTTTATCATTTTGCTGTAAAAAAATTTTAGGGAAATATTGGAAGACCTTTAACAATGTAAATGAAAAGACAACTAAAAGGAAGTTGAAATCTGAGCAAGAGAGAAACGAATGAAGGTCTAGAGAAGAGATAATGAAACATCCTTCTCACCTCACAGAAGAAAAATGAGGACAGAACATTCATATATTGTCAGATATAGGCACCGTGTAAAATTTTTTCTTGCTTAATAAGTGTTCTTTGTCATAAGAGTTTAATCTGGGGGAAACGGAGAATAATTCTAAAACATCTAGAAGCAGTCTCAAAGAATATTACAACTTGAGCATAAATTCAACTAGAATTCCTAGGATGAAATAAGACAAACATTTTTTTAAAAGTTAAAAATTTTTATAAATTTAAAAGTTAAAAATTCTTATAAATGAGAGTATGAGAATAAAAAACTGGAAAAGAAATGAGTTATGAAAGAGATGAAAAGAGAATTAGCAACTTGGGAAACAGAGTATAGATGATGTTAAAAAATATATTAAGAAAACTTTAAAAAATAAAATAATGCCACTCTTATAAATTGCTTTCTCTTCCTTTAAGGATCCACTCAGCTGCAAAACCCTCTATGGAGTGTTCCCTAATCCCCAAATTCAAAGTTATCTCCGTAACTTCAGATTTCTCACAGCAGATCACCTGGATTTCTCTGCCTTAACTACAATAAGAGGCACAAAATCTCACCCAAGCCACAAAATTCCTGAAAATTAGAGAAATCAATGACTCCATAAGACAATAAGAATTTTTTTAAGTTAAAAAAAAAACCTGATAAAACAGAAGAAAATATAAAGTATCTTGTAGCAAAAAACTGAAACACAGATCAAGGAGAATTTAAGAATGATTTGATTGCCTGGAAGTAATGGCCAAAAAAAAAAAGAGCTTAGACATTACATTTCAAGAAATAATAAAAGACAATTGGACAATTATTCAGATCTCTTAAAACAAGAAGGCAAAGTAGAAAGATAAAGAATCCACGGGTCACTTCCTGAAAGAAACCTAAAAATGAAAGTCTTTGGGAACATTATAGCCAAAATCCAGGGTTTCCAAGTTAAAAAAAATCAGTACAAGTTGGCAGAAAGAAAGAATTTGAGGAACCAGAATCAAGATCACATACATTTTATCAGCCAACTGGACTTGGAATAGATATTCCAGAAGGCAAAAGCTATACAATCAAGAGTAATTTACCGGGGCAGCTAGGTGGCACAGTAAGAGTGCCAGCCTCGGAGTTGGGATGAGGCGGGATCGAATCTGGCCTCAGAAAATGAGCCACCCACACACAAATAATGACTAGCCATGTAACCTTGAGCCAGTTACTTAACCCCAATTTGCTTTAAAAAAGAATAATTTACCTAGGAAAACTGAGTATAATCCTACAGGGGAGATTTAGTTTTAAAGAAAGAGAGAATGTCTACTAAGCATTCCCAATGAAAAGACTTGAGCTACAAAGAAACTCTGAAGTATAAACACAGGAGTCACAGGAACATAAAAATGTAAACATGAGTGAACAATTTATAAAGGAATTAAATGCTTATAGTCAGTCTAATTAGACAGAGAACATGGGAAGAGTTATGTTAGGTCTTCATGATCTTAAAAGAAAAATGGGAAGAAAGGTAAAGATGACTATACTAAAGAGGAAAAGAGAGGGATATGAAGGACAAGGGAAATTGCTCCACAAAATCAGAGTATTCGAGAAGAAGACTACACAAAGAGGAAGGGTTGGGGGGAGTGGGCAAAATCTGAACCTCACTATCATCTGAACTGATCAAAGGAAGGGAGAAAACACATACATATATTTACAACAGGAAACAGAAGTGGGAAATAGAAAGAGGAGAATAAGAGGGGGATACAAATTAAGAGGATTAGTTCTAAGCAAAATTAACTTTAACTAAGGATGCACAAAAATATTTATAGACAGTTTTTTCTCAGTGGCAAAGAATTGGAAACTGGAGGGTGGGGGAGATAGGGAGGGTGCCCATCAACTGGGTAATGGTTGAACATTTTTATGGTATATGAATGCAATATAAAATACTATTGTGCTATAAGAAATAATGAACAGTATAGTTTTCAAAGAAAATGGGGAAGACTTGTACAAACTGACATAGAGTAAAGTGGGCAGAACATTAGAATAATTTATACAATTACAATATAAAGACAAACAACTTTGAAAGACTTAGATCAATGCAAAAGAACAACTTTAATTCCAAAGGACTCATGATGAAACGTTCTCCCTACCTCCTGAAAAAGTGGAAGTAGATGCAGAGTACAAATTAAGACATATTTTGTTTGGATATGCTCAATTCAAGAATCTGTTTTGCTTGATATGGTCTTATTTTTCTTTATCAGAGGGAAGAAGGCAAATTTTTTGCTGACAGAAAAAATTAACAAAATTTTTGAAAGCAATATGATTGAATGTGCTTCATTATTTGGTTAAGGCTTGTGTTAATCCTGGGTCCTGGAAATAGTAAAGACTTTTAAAATAACAATTATTCAATTAATTTGATTAACGTAGTTAGCCAAGAAGATGAATTTCTTTTAGATTTATTTTAATATATGCCCAACAACACACCAACCAAAAATAGAACATAATAGAGAACAGAACAACTTTTTTTCATCAAGTACCATGTTCCTCTGAATGTAGATATTCACCATATACATGTAGCAGCAAGCACCATAGTATACCCAGGATGGCTGCTAGCACAGGTTCTTAGATTTGCTTTTCTAAAGGAAAGCAACTCAAAATGGGTTAACAATCTTACTTTAATCAAACATATATCATTTACCTAGTTCAGGGGAAAAAGTCAGCACCCTGAACTTCAGAGAATACAAACAGAAGTTATGAGCAGACAAAAAAAAAAAATACAGAGAAACAGACCAGTAGACAGGGCTTGCAGCTGTCTGACCATTACATTCATACCTAGTTAGTTACCAGAGAGGGAAGCACCTATCCCCCTCTTATTCTCCTCTTTCTATTTCCCACTGAGTGAAGAGAAGGAGCTTGGTACAAGAGCTCTTAGAGAGACAGAAATAAAATTTGTCAGCTGCTTGGATACATTGAATGAAAAAAAAAGGAAGAAGTCAAAGATAAAACTAAAGTTGCAAAATCTGTGTGACTGGAAACCCATCCTCCACAGATATGAAAGAGACTGAGTATGCTTGGGGGACAGTGGGATGGAATCTCAATTGCTGATGCTTTAGGTACCTAAATTACAGCTAATCAACCTTAAGGAGACAACTGTGGCTCAAAAGGGGTAAAGCTGGGAGCTTTCACACACATGGAACAAAATAAGGAAACTGGTCCAAAAATGGGTCAGTATGATTATGTTGGAGACCAACTCCACAAATGGCTAACATGAGGATGGTAGGATGTTTCCTATCTAGTCATCCTCAAAATGGCTGATCATACAGGTTGGGGAGATTAATGAACAACTGTGCTGTCTCTTTTGGCAACCCACAATTGTTTTATTCCAGAGAATCATAAAGGATTTTATTTTTAAAAATTGTATTAGTGTTGTTTTTAAGTTTCTTTAATAATATATATAGAAATAACAGAGTAAAATTTTCATTCCTTTCTGACAAACCAAATAATTTAGAGAGAATGTTACACAAGTCAAATTTAACAATGGGAATAACAACAATACCATATGTCAACAGAATATTTGAGTAGAAAGAGACCTGAGCTGTACACTAGTCCAACCTATTTGAGGAAAAAGAACCCCTTCTATAACAAATGTAAATAGTCACATAGTATTTTCTTGAAGATCTCCAAAGAGAGAGAAAGCACTATGTTCTGAGACAAAATATTCCACTTTGGGATAGCTTTAATTATTAGTAAGTTTTTCTTGATTACATCAAGTTTAAATTTCTCTTTGTAACTTCTTTCCATTGGAATTCACAATTTTTAAGGGCTGAGAAAGCCCAACTTCTAATTTCTAACCCCCCAAATGAAATTTATAAAATAGGCTGAAAATAATGAGTGTAAAGAGTGATGTAACCCTCTTTCTGTCGTAGCTTTTTAAATGCCAGCACTCTTGGAGCCAAAACTCTTGGATCAATACTGACTTGTCGCAAATTTGTTGCAAAAACCCCTTTGCAAAACTTCACATAGGGAATTCTGAGCTCCTTATTTCTGTGTAAAATACAAATAATTAGTATAATAAATTGTCTTCAACTCCATTCTTAAGAGCACCACACATATTAAATAAATTAGTTTTTAAAAAAAATAATCAACTTAATGCCCACATTCTGCATCCAAAGAAGAGGTAGAAATGCTTAAGCAATTTCTATTTTTCTCTAAGGATGCCAAAGGGCTTTGGGAACATCATACCTACGCATATATCACCATTACTAAAATTTACCACCTCTAGGGAAGAATAGCAACAAAATAAACACACAAGTATGATGATGTGGGGATAGGAAACTCTCACTAACCAAAATCAAATTCATGTAGGTTACAGTATTTCTAGAAGACAGAGAATATATTAAAATATACATAATAGCACTCTTTTAATACCTTAAAAAAAAAACTTAATCTTGCTAGGAATTAAAATTTCTGGTTCTATCAAATGAACAAATTTGAAAACTAAGTTTGAGCAAAGGTAAACAAAATTTGCCTTAGCTTATCATATAGCTTTCCACAAAAGTAGTACAAATGAGTAATGTATATTGCTAAAACTTGGGAAGGGTTGCCACTGATATCACATTTCTATGAAAAAAAATTATTTTCAATCATTCACAAATACATCAAAAACACCAATTGCTCATAAACAATTGACATAGTATTTGTTCATCTATCTCATCTATAGATTAAAAATTTTCAAAGGACTTCCATGAGGCAAAAACTGGTTAATCTAGTCAGAGAACAGATATATCCTAGCACTTGAAAGTAATAAAATTATATTTCTTTTAAAAATAGTCTATAAACCAGATTTTTCCATTAATTTGGTTTGGCTTCTTACAGTGACTATAAACCAATGAAATTTTACTCTATTTTCATTTGGGCTACCCATAAACTGTCTTGGTCCAGTACAGGCTGCACTTTCACTAATCCCACCCTCTTAAATATAGGTTATATAAAAGTCTCAATTCAGCTTATAATTGCTACTATTTTTCAGGGTCTAACAAAGAGACTGCAGCCTATAGTTTGAACAATACAGCTATTTCTTAAAGGAGCCTATAACTGAAGAAAAAAATGTTAAAAACCTCTCTTCAAGGAAATCTCCTTCTGGATACCCCACAACAGTGCCTCAAACTTAACATGTCCCATATAGATCCTACAACCTGCAACTGTTCTTGCTTCTAACTATACTATTACTTTCAGAGCACCATCATTCATCCATCTACTCTCCCCATGGTTCTAACTGTGGCTTTTTAATAACTCCTCTCACTCACATCCCCTCAATTTGCCAAACTTTAGTGCATCTAGCATCATATCTTCCAAAACCTTCCTTATTATTCCCTTCTTCCTTCCCCAATACATATGCTGTATTAGCAGCTGCTTGAACCATTATTAGAATTATAACTCACATGACCACAGTCCTTTTAAAGTTTACAAAACATTTTGCTCTCAGTAACTCTGTTGCTGTAAATTTTAAAAGTCTTTCCCTCATCTACTCTTCTTCCCCTTCTACATCATCTTTCATGGCACTGCTAGATTAGTCTTCTTCATATATAAATTTGGTCACATTACCCTTCTGATGAAAAATCATAAGTGAATATCTAATTCTGAGTAAAATTAAAATATCTACCTAGATTTCAAGACCTCTGCAGGTGGTATGATGAGCAAAAACCAAAAGCAGAAGGGCAGAAAAGTATGACTGGGCCTAAAACCTTGAGAGGTATCTGGGAAAAGATGTGAACAAGTCTTCACACACAGCAAGAGTTAGCTTTTGTAGATCAAAGTAAATCCTTTTTGTCACAAACAGATACCTTGAGGACTTGGGAAGAAGAGTGTGATACCAGAACACAACTGACTAACAGAAGTCCATGGCACTGGCCAATAGCAAACTCACTAACAATAAGAAATAAAAATTCTGAGTAATCTGGAAAAACATGTTAAGCTTTGTATGAGTGGATGAAAAGTAAAATAAACAAAAGGATAATATACATTACTAAAACAAAACAGACAAAAGGGTCACTAAAAAGGAAGCTGCAATCTTAATCAATGAAAAACTCCTAGCAGTCCAAGAAATTATGAAACATTTTGACAGGAGACCAGAAAGGTAAGATGTTGCGTATTTTATCACACCAGATCACTATTTTGGTTGTTTTTATTTAACTGTTTTCCACTGTTGCCAAGGGAGGTGGAGAAGATTTATCAACTAAGCACTGATTTTTTTTTTTAGTCAACAAAGCTATTTTTTTCTAAATAAAGAGGGAGAGTATAAGACATCTGCCAGTAAGTGTACCATTAAAGGATCATTGTTAAGAGCAGTTACAGTCTTTAAAGACCACGTAGTCCAATCTCTTCACTTTACAGATGAGGAAACAAGACTAAGAGAGCTTAAGTGATTCACAGACTGAGACAAGGGTTAAGATCTAAACCCAGGTCCTATATGCTCGCAAAATTATTTTCACAGTACAACCCTCATTCATAAAAATAAATGCAGCAATGAATTTCTGACCCAACTGTCTTTGGATGACTGGTACAAAGTGAAGCACTAGGCTAAATGTCCAGAGGAAGCAATAGAGGACCAAAAGGAACAGGGCTGCTAGGGGGTTCAAGCATCCCCAAAGGCATCTTGCTTTTACAGAAATGGCAGAAATTGAAGATCCTCTAGTCGGGTATATCTCCCTTTTTACAGATCATCATTTTTACAGATAAGAGGAATTGAGTAAAGGAGAATAAAAGATAAATATTAGAAATACAGACACATTGTGAATGTCTAACTCTAGCTATTGGACTTAGATATGACATAATTATGACTAGAGAACAGGATCTACTGGGAAGTGATAGCTATTTCATTTCACAGACTTCCTACTAATTTTTTTTCTCTCATCAAAGTCCTTATCACCATAGAACAAAGGTACACTTCAGATACAAAGTCTCTGACTTCAAGAAACTTACACTCTCAAGTCCAAACAAACACAAAGGTGGAAAATAAAGTATTTGATAAGCTTTTTTTTAAGTTCACCTTTCTAAATTCAGTAAGTGTGGAAGAAAAAGTCTGGAATGTACCAAACTTTTCAGGTTTATTCATTCAAAAGAGAGTAACATTAAACAGCATTACATGTGAACAGGAAAGGGGGAAAAATACATATATATTATTTGAAAGCAAGAGTTTATTCTCAACTTTACATTTTTCTTTCAATCTGTCACTCTGACAAAACAAGTCCCTGCTGGTAAGAAACAGGGATGAAAATTAAACTAGCATACATCTAACCATTTCACATAAACAATTATCTGCTTTCTTTTCTATTCACTAGTATTAATGCCATCTCTTCAAACTGCATTGAGGATGATGGAAGAGGGGAACACCTGCAAAGAGTTTAAAGTGTTTGGGTAAAACATGACACAAGGTTCTCAGCAGATATAGTACAGTGAAGGGGAGCTGTGAGACCTTCCAAGAGGGAAGAAAAGGCTTGGGTAAGCGGCTATGAGTAAGACAGAATATAAAAGGCTTGTCTTGACTGAGGGACCTATAGAGATTATGTAAACAAAAACCTTAGAAAAACTGGTCTACTCTGTTCCCCAGACAAATAACTATTATTTTTACTTCCAAATTTCCCTATCTTGGAATACCCTCCCACAGATTTCTTTAGTTTCCTTCTGTTCAGAAAATCCTACTCTTCTTTCATAGACCCAGCCTATCTTCCACAAAGAATTTCTGATGCTGCCTTAAAGAGTATCATTTGTCGGGGCGGCTAGGTGGCGCAGTAAGTAGAGCGTCGGCCCTGGAGTCAGAAGTTCGGATCCAGCCTCAGACACTTAATGCACACACAAATAAAAACCTAGCCGTGTGACCTTGGGCAAGTTACTTAATCCCAATTGCCCTCCAAAAAAAAAAAAAAAAGCAAAAAAAAAAAAAAAGAGTATCATTTGTCCTATCTTAGGTTTTTCTCCCAACTCCTTAACTAGGCTTTATGTCCTTGAGAACTCTGACAATGTCCTCTGTATCCCCAGAACCTCTGCACAGCACTGGACACACAAAGACACTCCAACATGATATGATCCCATAAGATCCTATAATGATGAACACTACGAAAGCCAAATATAACGACAGTGTTATAATGTAGCAATGCAAGATAAAATAAGATTCTTCTCCCTCCTCATTTGGAAACAAAGCACTATGGAATCATCTAGATATCATATGTCATAATTCTTATAAACATTCAGATATTTAACAAATGTCAGGGGAACTGAAGTTGTTGCTTTTTGTGGTAACAAAGAGCTAGAAACAAAGTAGAAACCCATCAACTAGGGAATAGGTCAGCAGTCAACAAGCATTCATTAAGAACCTACCATATATCAGGAACTGCGCTGAGGATTTTTTTTTAAAAGAGCAAAAACCTTCCCTGCACTCAAGGGGTTCATATTCAAAAGGAGGAGAAAGCATGCCAACTACATACAAAGAGGATAAATTGAAGGTGACCTAAATGATGGTACAGAAAAGTAAATTTTTCAAGAAATGATGAACAGCTAGGTGGTGCAATAGTTGTAAAAGCACTGGATTTAGAGTCAAGAGGACCGGAATTTAAAACCTTATCTTAGACACTTTGGGTGACCTTAGGCAAGTAGCAAGCTCTGTCAGCCTCAGTATATTCATCTGTAAAATGGAGATAATAACAGAGCTTATTTCACAGGGTTTTTTTGAGGATCAAATTAGGTGATATAAGTATAGCATTTCCTTAAAGTGCTATACAAAGACTATGATGATATCAAGTGTTAAGAATGCCAACATCACAAAAATAATACATTTGAAACTGAGCACCATAAAACTACAATGATCAAGTTGGACTCCAAAAGAAGATATATGAGAAGGCATCTCCCTCCTTTCCAGAGCTAGATAATTATGGATGTGGAATACTTCAGAGGGTAAAAGACTTTTTCAAATTTTTTTCTTTCATTTTCTAGGAGGGAAAGAATACACCAAAAAGTATAAGTGATATAAAAAACATCAATAAAACTATTTTTTAAAATAAAAAGTTGATGCTAAAAGACCTGAAGATGCTTACCTTGACCTTATACAATGTGACTAACAGAAGCAATAAAAATACCTTTTAAATCTCCTAGCAGCTCCTTTCAGTGCCTAGAATCCTAAATTGTTTTTTAATGTATATATTTATAGGTGTGCACAGCATCAGTAGACTACCTCCTTTTCCAAAAAGAGGATGTAGACAACCTATACATAAATATTCTGTACAAGAAGGGTCATGAGATCATGAATTTAGAGCTGGAAGAGACCTTAGAGATCATTTAATCTAATCACCTCATTTTTCTGATCAAGAAACTGAGACCTACAGAACTTATATAACTCACTGGTAGCAAATAACAGAGGTGGGAGTAGAGGAAGGTAAAACTGTGAGCAACCCAAAGTATCATGGTATAAGGGAGCAATGGATTCTATCCTCAGATTCTAACTAAAGGACTATACACAGGAGAATGGACCAGAAATGAAGGAGCTTAGTAATCAGTCAATGATTCACAATACAATCTTTGATGATCATTTTCCTACTATAGGGAATCCACATCAACCCCTACCAAGTAAGTAGGAATACTTTTTGTTGTCATATATCATGAAGGTCTCCCACACCACATCTAGGCTCACAATCAGGGATGGGAAATACATTCTCAGCTCAAGTCCTTATTCAGTGAAGACTTCCAGACCAAGTAAATTACCAAAAATCAACTAAAGGGGTGGCTAGGTGGCACAGTCAATAGAGCACCAGCCATGGAATCAGGAAGACCTGAGTTCAAATCAAGCCTAAGACACCTAACACTTACCAGCCACGTGACCTTGAGCAAGTCACTTAACCCCAATTGCCCTGCCTTCCCCCCTCCAAAAAGCAAAATAATAATAATAATAATAATAATAATAATAATAATAATTTTTTAAAACAACTGGGGTTAAGTAACTTTCTCAAGGTTACACGGCTAGTTATTTATATGTGGGTGCCAAGTACTAAGGCCAGAACCAATCCCAGGTCATCCCAACTCCGGGCCAGCGCTCTTACTGTGCCACCTAGCTGCCCCTAATAATAATTTTTTTTAAATCAAATCAAACTGTTTCAACAAAACATAACAGGAAAACTCTTGCTTAATAATAATAATAATAATAATAATAAATGATTGCTAAAATCCTTATAAACCAAAGGAAAATAATTTCCTCTACAGACCAGTGGAGAAGAGGAAAGTCCCAGGATAGGGCAAACCATCTTCTAAAGGCATTGAAAGAAAATCTGCCTAATGGTGCTACTGGAATACCCTGCTTGGCAATTAGTTCCTTGTTCTCCAGCTCACACACCCAGGGAAGAATGGAGACAGGACTGCCTTGAGTTGTTGATTTAAAAGAGTTCTCCAAGGCCAGCTCTTGTTTCCCAGGCTCTGCCTCCACAACTGTAAATCAGAGATAACTCACTATCCTGGCTTGTCAGCTGCTTCCATTCCACCTCTACCACAGCTGTTTGTACATCTGACAAAGGCCTTTGATACTATCCGTGGTGAGGGCTTATGGAAAATTATGTCAAAATTTGGTTGCCTGGAGAAGTTCATCAGCATTATACATCAGTTTCATGATGGCATGCCTGCCTGGGTTCTGGACAATGGACAATGATCTCTTTCCTTCCCAGTTACCAATGGAGTGAAGCAAGGCTGTGTGCTTGCTCCCATGCTCTTCAGCATCCTGTTTTCAGCGATATTGTCAAATGCTTTCAATGAGGATGAACACTGAATCAAGGTCAACTACCGCACTAATGGTAAATTCTACAATTTGAAAAGACTACAAGCCAAGACCAAAATGGAGATAAAGTTGGTGCAAGATTTTCTGTTTGCAGATGACTGTGCATTCAATGCGGCCTCTGAACCTGAGATGCAACAAAGTATGGATAATGATTCTCTGCTGCTTGTGCTAATTTTGGCCTAACACCACCAAGAAAACACAGGTGCTCCATCAGCCACCACACCATCCATACATGGAACCACTGGTTACAGCAAACAGAGAAGCTCTGAATGCTGTACATAAGTTCTCTTACCCTGGTAGTCTACTTTCCAGGGATGTACACATTGACAATGAGGTTGATGCATGCATTGCCAGAGCTAACTCAGTGTTTAGGAGGCTCTGAAGGAAAGTATGGGAGAGAAGAGATATTAGACTGACTACCAAACTGAAGATCTACAGAGCCACTGTGCTAACCTCACTGTCGAATGCCTGTGAAACCTGGACAGTCTTCCAGTGCCGTGCCAGGAAACTGAATCACTTCCATTTGAATTGTCTTAGGAAGATTCTGAAGATCACCTGGCAGGATAAGGTACCAGACCCTGAAGTCCTTTCTAGAACTAAACTGCCAAGCATTCAAACTCTGCTTCAGAGAGTGCCACTCTGATGGGTTGGCCACATTGTTCGAATGCAAAATGTACGAATACCAAAAAGACTATGTTATGGAGAACTCACACAGGGCAAGAGCTCACATGATGGTGAGAAGAAGGGATACAAGGACACTCTCAAGATCTCTCTTAAGAACTTTGGAATTGCATAGGTGACATGGGAGACACTGGCACAGGACCATTTAGCATAGTGTGCCCACATCAGAGAAGATGCTGTGCTCTACAAGCAAAGCAGAATTGAAGTAGCTCAAAAGAAATGCAAAACGTGCAAATTTAGAGAATCCACCCCAAATGCTCACATGGACTATTTGTGCCTGATGTGTGGTAGAACATTCCAAGCTCATACTGGTCTGATCAGCCATAGTCAGGCACAATGAAAATGGACTCTAGCATAGTGATGTCATTTTGGTCCTCTTCAACAATGAAGGACAATAACCAACCACAGCCCCTCAGTCTTTGCTGCAAGGATGTATCTTTCTGCTGCTTCTATTTCAGGTAAATCTTCTTCTAGCTTAGACCTCTCTGCATGGGCAGAGTGGAAGGTAGTAGTTAAAAGCTTTTACATTCAAAACACCTAAGGTCTTAAGGATTATTAACTCTCTTACAGTCGGGTCACCTAGGCCTAAAAGTTATTCAACACATTAAGTTTTTAGAGGGGTTTTTTCCTCCTTTCTAAACTTCAAAACCTATCCTGATCTCCCCATCCTTTAAAAAAATTTTTTAACTTCACTTAATATTATCCCCTTCAAACTATCCTCCTACATCCTTTTAAAAGCCAAACTTCTAGAAGAAGCAGTCTACACTTATTGCTTGCATTTTCTCACTTCCTACTCACTATTCAACCCTGTGCAATCTGACCTCTCCAGAACGTTAATGAACGTGCTCTCCAAGGTCACCTATTGTCTCTTTATTACTAAATCTCAGGCCTTTTCTCGGTCCTCATCATTCCTAATCTCTTTGTGTCATCTGACACTGTTGACCACTGTCAGGAGCTAGGTGGCAGTGGGTCAAATGCTGGACTTGGATTAAGAGTTCTGTTTAAATCTGGTCTCACACATTTACTAACCGTGTTTACTAACTGAACAAGTCACTTAACCTCTGCTTCCATTTGCACAACTGTAAAGTGGGAAGTATAAAGTACCTATCGGGGTTTTAAAGCCCTTCACAAACCTTAAAAGTGCTAGCTAGTATTGACCATCCTTTCTTTCCAGATATCCTTGTCTCCCTGGGTCTCGATCAGTGATGTCAAACTCAAAAAGAAATAGTAGTCACTAAAGCAACATGTGGGCCACATATTGACTTAGAAACCCACATATTAATATTATCTATGTTTTGTTATGTTTGTTAAATATTTCTCAATTACATTTTAATCTAGTTCTCTGGCCACAATTTAAGTCTTACAGGCAACATGCTGCCAGATTATGTTAGACATATCTAGTCTAACTAACCCTATTCTACTGTGGTTTTCCTTCCTACCTGTCAGACTGATCCTTCTCAAGTCTTCTTTGAAGGTTCATCATTTATGTTCTGCTCCCTATGTATGTATATGCCCCAAGGCTTCAAGAATTTTCATTTCAGATTCTTAGTCATGAAGAAGAAATCAAGAGAATAAGAGCACATTAAAAAAAATTTACTTCCCCTAGTATTTAAGTAATTCAGTTGTCAACAGAATTCCAAATTGTACAGAAAGGGCCCCAGTAACTAAGTTTTCATATTTTCTCACTGTAATCAAAATGTCAAGTTAAAATATGTCTAAATAGGGGCGGCTAGGTGGCGCAGTGAGTAAGAGCACCGGCCTCGGAGTTGGGATGACCCGAGATCAAATCCAGCCTCAGAAAATGAGCACCCACGCATAAATAATGACTAGCCGTGTAACCTTGAGCAAGTTACTTAACCCTAATTGCTTTAAAAAATAAAATAAAGGACCTGGCCTCAGACACTTAATGCACACACAAACAAACAAAAAAAACCTAGCCTTGTGACCTTGGGCAAGTTACTTAACCCCAATTGCCCTCCAAAAAGAAAAAATTAAATTAAATTAAAAATATGTCTAAATAATTGTCCCTGTTATGAGCCACTACAATGTTTTTTTGTCTATACCCTGCATTTGACATTTATAATATACTGCCTTGTATTGTGAATTGTACTGTGGATAGTGAGGTTCTCCAGATGCTCCTTCTTGAGAATGACACTATGTTGATTGCATCAAGCCCAACAACATTACAGAGTCACTTGGAAGATATCTTTAAACAATCATTCAAAGAACTTGGCCTGTCCATCCACATATGAATGAAAAATATCTATTACTCAGATTTCAACAAAGAACTGGATAAAGCTTGTACAACAATATATATATTTGGAATGGACAATATGAAGAGTGAGCTGGGCCCAGAGTTAAAAAGGAGAGTGAACTGGATTGTTTTGGGGAAATAGCATGGCACTTCTACTGATCTCAAGTTTCCCACGAGGGCAAAGGCCCATCTTTTAATAATATTTTGCTAGCTTTGTTGCATGGATATGAGACCTGGAACAAACACTGCTGCCAATAAAGAACTAAAGACGAACATCACAAAGAAGGGAATGAAAAAGGCACATGGCAGATATGAGCAGGCTGCAAAACATAACCAACAAGGAACCTCAAAGAAGAACATGATTTAGTAGAAGGTGTCATAAGGAATGGTATGACAGAAAGAGAAGAGGGGCTGGTCACAGTGGGAGATAACAGGAGGGGAGATAACAGGTATAAGGTAAGAACATTCCTAGTCTACTCTTGAGGACAAAAAGAAATTCTCCTTGGGTGAACCCCTGTGTAGAACATTTGGTAGGACATGAATAAAAGCAGCACAAGATGAGTAGGCATGAGTGGACTGCACCTATGAACCAGGTACTATGCTATGCTAAACATTTTACAAATATTTCATCTGTTCTTCCCAACAACCTTGAAGGTAGCTGATATTATGATCTCCATTTTACAGATGAGGAAACTGAGGCAGGCAGAATGGTTAAGTGACTTGTCCAGAGTCACACAGCTAGTGGCTTCTGAGGCTGGATTTGAATTTGTCTTCCTCACTCCAGGTACTGTGCTCTATCCATACAACACAATCTAGCTGTCTCAACCACAGAGTACTTTGAGTATTGTGAATTATCTTTTAAATTTACCCTGTTTTTCCAATTAAAGAGGTGAAAAATACTAGGAAACAAAAAAATATATGCAACATTTTTTATTCCTCTTTACAGAGCAGAAAATCACTTTATTAAGTTTAAGAACATAAAAAAAATTATGTATAACTTCTTTGTTCATAAAATTATCAAGTATGGCATAATTAGAGATCTAAAAGCTAAGAGAACCAGAACCAGAACCACCACAATCAGCAATTTCCCTGGCCCAGGAAAAAAAGAAGAAAAAGAAAAAATTAGAGAGGAAAAGATTTAGGTTCTCTCTCTTTATCACCCCACCCCACTCCCATCCAAGCAAAATATTTGCATAGAGAAGAAATTAAAAAACATACTTTTAAGGGAAAATTGGTTCTCTATTATTTTATTTTGTTTCCCGAGGAGTCTTTATATCAATGTATATCAATGACTCCAATTAAACTAGACTACAAACTCCTTAAAGGTCTTTAACTTCTTGGCATTTCTGACACCTTTCCAGCCCCACACCTTCAGTCTCTTCCCACCTCTCTTTGCTGACATAGGTAAATGATCACCAAATGTCTGGTGGAAAGATCCTGTATTGAAAATAATGTACGTTTAAGTTGAATATGATTGCCACCACTGCTGCATCCCTCCAGTGGGAAAGAGCTTTTTCAGCTTGCAGAACAGACTCAGTGTCCCAATATAAATATCTCTGGACTCAACTACATCATGTCCAAGTTTTTATACAAGTCAATAATGACCCATAACAATAAAGTCCAACAATAACCATGTCCCAGGTCCCAACCTCAAGTACTATACTACTAGACTATGATGCCTCAAAATACAGCCATAGGTTCAGGTAAACAGACCTATTTAAACCCATACGTTTTATTGCCAGTTCAATGGGGTACTATCCCTTCTTCTACAAAAGCCATATTTATAATCTTACTTCCAAAGATAGGAACAAACTTTTACTCTTATCACCAAATCAAATCACACAGCTCCCATTTAAAATTCCTGTAATGCCACTTAAGTCAGCTTCCCTAATCTCACATCTTTCATGAATGAGAAAGTCAAAGAAAGCAGAAGCAATGTATCAATTATGTCCCCACTCCAGCTGAGGGCTAGACTGCTTTTCTGACTTCAACCTCAAACTGAAATTTGAGTACCAAATATTTTAAAGAACAGGCAGAAAAGGAGAACATTCCAAAAAGCATGAAGTGCAACACAAATCAATGTTTTAGTTTGGTTGGACCTGGAGGACAGTAATGTAACAATGAAAAGGATGGTGAAAGACTGTGGAAGGCATTCTAGGTTAAAAAGTTTGAAACTGACTCAGTATACATTAGGGAGAAAAACGAAGATTTTTTTAAAAACTGAGCTATGCAATTAGATAAAGTCATGCAGGGATATAAAGGGTAGAGTGGAGGTTAAAAGACTCATTAGGAAGCTACTGCAAAAATCTAGGCAAATAAATGGAAATGAAGACCATGATAATACAGAGGTGGCAGAGGACAACCCCTGCCCTCAAACAGCTGACATTCTATTTGGGATACAACTCATAAACAATAAAGTACACAAAAGAGAATTTGAAGAAAGAGAAAACAAAGCACTTATGACTAAGGAGTTTAGGAATGGTTTCCCAAAGAAAACCTTGAAAGAAGCTAGAGATTCTAAATATCAGGGGAGAAGACAATTTCCAGTACAAAACTCTGAAAAGGCAGGGGCAGGAAATCTTGGCAGCTGTGCCAAGTTAGGTGAATAACAAGTAGATTAATTTGGCTGAAATGTAAAGCATATGATATGAAATACACCTGAAAAGATAGGCTAGAGTCATCTTGTTTTGTATTTTATCCTAGAGGCACAAGGGAGCCACTGAAGATTCTTGAGCAAGTGACTGACAGAGCAGTACTTACGAAGAATAATCAGGCAGGTACTAAAGAAAGGATTGGAGAGTCAGGACTGGTGGAGGGAAGACCAAATAAGATTTTACTGTAAGAGTCCAGGGGTGAGGCAACGAAAGCCAAACTATGGTGGTGGTCACATATGCAGAGGGAAAGCTAATAGAGATTTCTCAAGACACCTACCTCAAAGACTCACTACCTGCCTGTGTGACCATGGCCACTGAATGGTACACTCAGCCTCTCTCTGAGGGAAAGTTTCTTCGGTGGAATCAACTATCTTAGATTTATGAGATATAGAAGAAAGAAAAGTCAAACCTAACAAGTAAAGTCTTCAACATAAAAGACTAGTTGAATGGTGGCACGGCTGGCAAAAACAGGAAAGTTAGAAGGAGAAAGAGGTTTTGGGGGCAGCTGTCAACATAATGCAAAAATCTAATCTGACCATAGGTCATTTGGCACCATTTATTGAACTGAATCCTGTGACAGGCAAAAGATTTCTAATCAAACTGTGGTCTGAGGGCCAGAGCAGTGGACTGGGAGTCAAAAGGACTGAGCTGTCCTAGCAGCAGCTTCATGATGCACTTTTAGTGACCACATTGGAGTTGTAAATTTTCTAAATATTATGAGACTGTGGGGTTGGAGGGGAGGGTGAGGGATCTGGATAGGGCGTTTTTTAAAAATGTATCTATATATCATACTTGTTTAAAGTTCCCAGCCAAATTAGGAACATAATAGCTTACATCTATACTTGAGCTTGATCTTCACAACGACCCTGCAACCCTGAGATAAAGTAAAATATGGACATTATTCCTAGTGTACAGACAAGGAAGGAGAGGCTCGGTGACTGCCCACTGAACTCAAAGGTCTTCTGACTCCACACGTTCTGTTCCGTAATAACTTGGGTTTGCTTATAAAACAACGGCGTCTAGCACAATGAAGACCCACGAGAAACCCTAGAGGGAAAAGTAGGTCTTAAAACAAAAACTTTTTGGAGATGGGAGGGGGGTACTGGAAGAGGGGAAGACTTTCTTCATTTTTTTCCCTTTTTTCCCTGAGCCTTCCCGCGTTCAAAACTAACGGAGCCAGTTCCGTTTCCCCAGGCCCGGAGCACCCGCCGACCCCTGCACAGCACCCAGCCTCCACGGGGCAGTTCTGGGAATGGGGGAGGCCAAGCCCCCTTTTCTACCCGCCCAGGGTGACGCTCCGCCCGGCCACAGGCGCTTATCTGGGTGGTTTACACTGACCCGTCCATGGCCGCACGGACCCCAGCCCCTGGGCCTGGCTCCTCCCCCTCCCCGGATCTGGAAGAACTCGAACTCGCTCCGCTCTTCGGCTCCCAAGTTTCCCCCCTCCCGGAGCCCCAACTTCACAGACACTCGCCACGCTCCCCCAGCTCCTCTCCCGGAACTACGCGCCCCCCACCAGGGGGTTTCTCCGAGGCTCCGCGGTCCCGGACTCCGGGACCTCTTCTTGCGCCCGCCCCAGCTCCGGCGCCTCCCGGGCCGCACGCCGTGCCCCCCGCCAGCCCTGCCCGAGCTCGGCCGGAGCGCGGCGGCTGCGGGCGCCCCAACTCCTGAGGCCAGGCCAGACCAGACGAGGAGGGCCAGAGCGCGAAGGCGAGGCCGGGCCCGGCCGGGGGGCAAAGAAGGCCGCGCCTCCCTCCCCGCCTTCTCCCCCACTCCCCCCCACACACACAGCAGCAGCAGCCGAAGCAGTAGCAGGCCCGGGCCTCTGTCCGACGCCCGCCCCTCGCCCGTCTCGCCGCCCCCGGCGTCGGGGCGCAGCCTCCCGGGCCGTCCCCGCACTCACTCAGGGAGGTAGGTGGAGGAGAAGGAGCTCCACTTGTGCAGCGCGTAAGGTAGCAGCCGGCTCTCGGGCGCCGCAGGGCCAGCCCCGCCAGCCGCCATCTTGTCAGCTCCCAACCCGCCGCCGCGGCCGCCGCCGACGCTAGCAGCGCCGAGGGGACGGGAGGGCAGGGGCGGGGCCTGCGCTTAAAGGGGCCGCGTCCCCATCCGGCGCGGCGGGCGCGCACCCGCGGCTAGGTGCCTGCCTTCGCTCGGCATCCGCGCTCGTGCCGACGCTCTCCGGAGCATCCCTCCCTCTAGTGCACCTGGAGCCGCTGAGCCCCGGGGAAGGGGAGTGGAGGAGAAGGGAGGCGGGGCGGAGACTCGCCGTCCTCTCCTCTGCCCAAGGGTATCTCCAACTGAGATTCTAGCGTTTCGTTAATACCTGGGGAAAAGGGACCTTGGGGACGAGGAGGGAGGGGACTGCGGGAGAGGGCACAGGTGCAGAGGAATGAGGAAGGAGACTAGCGCCGGAGAAATTATAAAAGAGGAAAAACTGAGGGCCTGCCCACGTCCTCGTCGCCTTTTGTCTTTATTTTTTCCGCTCTCCTTCCCTTCCCCCTTATTCAAATTTCCGCCCCTGTGCCCAGAATTTGAAAAACAGAAGAGGAAGGGGGCATGGGGGGAGGAGGCCAGAGTGAGAAGGGCTGGCCCCCCCGGCGCTGCTGGAGGCGGGGGGGGGGGGGGGAGTCCCACCTCCTGGATATCAGGGGTCGGGGAGAGTGGAGCAGGATCCTCTTTCTGCAGCGTCGCTCGAGCCCGCGGTGGGCGCGTGAGTGACCAGGGCTGAACTGCATTAATTCCGTAGGATTGCTTTGCTTTTTAGTTACTTCACGGGACGGGGGCGTGATACTGCTTGTCCCCGTTAGCATTCCATCCCACAAAGGAGGCTAGCCACCTCGGACTTGGAAAAGTAGAATTTTAGCTAGAACTTTAGCCCCCACCCCACTCCCCAGTCCCTCGGGGCGCTGAGTACCCCTTACCGCTCTTGTTGGAGCATTGGTCTTCTTTCTGCTCCTCCAAAGAACACTCCTTGGGCTGCACAGATTTGTCGGCCAGATGTTCCTTTGCACTGGAGTTGCTGAAACACTTGCCACTTTTCCTGGCAGCCAGCCTGTAATCTCTGTTACCAGAGGAGGCTGAGGCTGGCAAATGGGGGTAGCCTGAGTTTTGTGGTTCTGTGCTGCCTGCAGTTAGGCTAACGTCGGTGGGGTGTGCAAAACCAAGTCTGTCGTGAAGGTGGTGAACCAGAGGCTCTAAGGAGGGGCCAACTAGCTAGCCCAGGTCAGAAAAACCCAGAAGGCTGAAGCTGTCTTACTGATCCGGAGGGGGGATTTAGGGTCAGGAGTGGCCTCCGCATTTCCGGTTTTGGCAAGATAAAGAGAGCTAGGCTCAAAACAAAAACTTGTCTGTCTTTGATTGTCCAGCTTGTTGTTGGCTCCAAAAAGCTGTCACTATTATCATTTGGACTTTTCAGAGGAGGAAACTGGGGTGCAGATAATTATTCACCCATGATTTCCTAATGAATGACTTAGTGTCAATATACTTTTTTTCCCCACAGAATCACATAATTGTGGAGCTGGAAGGGCCCTAGCACAATATTGTATATGGAGACAGAGGCCCTGAGTTCAAGTCACATCTCTTCCTCTTGGACAAGTCACTTCACTTCTAGATATCAGTTTTCTAATCTATACATGAGAAGGATGGACTAGATTATCTCTAAAGTTCCTTCTAGCTATAAACCTATGTTCCAAAAGATCAAAAACCTCTTATTTTATAGACAGAAAAATGCTATGGGAGGGATGATTCCTTAGAGTAAAAAGGATTTCATTTAGTTGGGTTAAGCAACTTTACCTAAATTTCAGCAACTGCCCTGTAGCAAAGGCAGTATAGAATATAGGTCTTCTGACACCCACTCCAATATTGTTTTTATTACCCCATGTTAGATTGCTTTTACAGCCATCTTATACTACCCCACATTTCTTAAGATCTTATCCCCATGTCCCTACATCCTGGGGCAGAAAACTTCAAGCATTAAGAAACCTTGTTTCCACTAAGATAGTCCCATGCTTCAAGAAATGGTTAGAAGAATCACAAATATATTTAACATTTAATGATTCATCTGTGTATTGTGACAATAACATGCAATCTACTCCAGGAAGTTTTTCATTTAAAATGTTATTGATTACACATTGAAACAGTGAGATGATATCTAGACTGGAATGATGAACTAGGCAATTATCCTCCATCACAGCCCAGAGATCCTGAAAGAACAATTGAAGGAGAATAGTAGAGGATGATACAGAAAAGTTTAGTACCACATATGGAGGGTAAATAGTGGGTAACATGTGGTGACTCCTCAATCAGAGATGACTGAGTAATTTGTTTTCCATATATAACTTTAAACTACAAAAAGCCAAAGAAAATGTGGGTCCAGTATATAGTAACTACAGTTGAATTAGCAAGATAACAAACACAAAAGGAAGAAAATGCCTCATGAAATTACATGAGAGAATTGAAACACATAAAGTTACTATTAGCCAGCTCCAGTGCAATCAACCTCACAAGCTTGTGACTTGGGGTCTTATCTCTGGAGGCCCTCCCAGTCCCTGGAAAGTGGGGGCTTGATCTGAAACACCTTCCACACACACACACATACACACCCCATCACAAGAAAGAAACTGATTCTGCCAAGCCACTTGAAAGAATGTGAGTCCACAGGGGGAAGGAAGATTTTGAACTATTTTCTTAAATGAGTTAAGAAAGTTTACTTTGGGCAGGGAGCAAATCCCCCGCATTCCCCAAACAGAAAAGGATGAGGACATTATGTGCCATAGCAATAGAAGGGCAAAGGGACAAGAATGAGGAGGGAAGCCAGAGACAAGTTACTAAAAATACATTTTTTTTTTAAAAGCTGAAAGACAAAAAGAAAAAGGCTAGTTACAGGCCTAGTTACTAAGCAGATAGACCTACAGTAAAAGAAAGAAAAATGCATATAAACAACAAAAAAAATAGGACTATTATTATGCTATGAAGGGGAATGAATAAAAAAATCCCCAATGGAAAAAATATTCTAAAATTCCCAGAGATCCTGGAATAACATAAATGAATTCCAAAAGAAAAGATATTAGTCAATCATGAAGCATTTTTTAAATACCTACTATGTGCCAGTCACTGTGTTAAGCACTGGGGATGCAAAGAAATGTGAAAGACAGTCCCTAATCTTAAGGAGCTCACAGTCTAATGCAAACAACTAAACACAAAAAAGATGTATAAGTAATAAATTGGAGATAATCACCAGAGGGAAGGCACTAGTATTAAGGGGAATCAGGAAAGGCTTTTGTAGAAGGTGAGATTTTAGCTGGCACTTGAAGGAAGCTAGAAAGCAGCAATACAGGAAAGATATGAAGAATCCTGTTTGAGAAACAGCAAAACCAATGTCACTAAAAAGCAGAGTACATAATGGAAACTAGAATGGTAGGAGCGGGGATCCAAGTTATTTTTAGGAGAGAAATTCAGTTGGAAAATTAGAGATCTCAACAGAATTTCAGAAAAAAATGGCATAATGGACAACTTTGAACACATCATAGAATGCAATCAGCACCCAAGTTGGCAAGGAGTAGGGAGATCTGGAGACAAAATCATCTGGTCTGAGAAGTAGTGATCATGATAATCGACAGAGTTAGGATTAAACCTCATATCTTGGGTTCCAGGGTGAATCAATCTCATCACTATCTGCTTCCTTCTTTATTAAATATCATTTCTAGGAGAGGGACACAGTAGAAGGCACCATTAAAAGCAAAACAAAAAATTAGGTAAATGAATACATACATACATACATACAAGAATGAATGATAAGGACAGGGTAAGTAAGATATATAAAGGCAATTCTAAAAATAGGACAGAAGAAAATCAAATTTGTGACTCTAGAAGTTCTATTTCTAATGAAGGAAATAGAATAAAGAAGTAACAAGGAAAGGTCTTGGAATAGGCAATGAGTGGGAGAATAGAATGTATAATTGAGTATTGAAATGAGGAAATGAGAAAAAAGCAAATGAAAATTTCTTGGAAAGGGGTACAATAAAAGAATGTTAATCTAAGAAGTGGGAAGAGGAAAGGGAGATTATGAACCACATACTTATCTGAGTGAGGATGGAAAGAAACATCTGAAAATGCTTTTTTGAAAGAGAAATTAACATCTTAAGTAAATTGAAGTAATTTAGGATATTAAGTGAACAGGAGTCCAGATGATGACCCTATGGGAATAGACTAGAATTAAAGTAGTATAAGTAAATCTAGTCAAAGGTACAAAGAACTGACTTAAAAGAGAGAGGAACAAAAATCCATACAAATGAAATAAATGGAAAACACAAAACTAACAATCATCACCATAAATGTAAATGGATTAAACAATCCAATAAAAAAGAGGATAACAGGATAAGAAAACAAAATCCACCAATTTTTGGCATACAAAAAATAAATCCAAAAAATGAAGATTATGTCATTAAAGTGAGGCTCAAACAGCATTTAATATTTAACATGATTTCAAAAAAAGCAGAGGTTTCAGTCATGCTCTCGTACAAAGCAAAGATTAAAATTCTCAATGTTGAGATAAATAGGAAAACTATACAATGCTTAAAGGTACCCTTCAAAATGAAATATCAAAACTGAACACATGCACTAAGTGACAGGACATCTAAATGCATAAAGGAAAGTTAACTGAATAGCAAAGAGATATAGATGGAAATAACTATAGGAGACTTTAATGTTCTCTTAGAGCTGAATAAACTAACACAGATAAAGGAAGAAAAAGATATAAACTAAACAAAATGTTAGGAATGTTAGATTTTAAAAATGTAGATTCTTCTAAATGGAAATATTAAAGAATATGCATATTATTCAGTACCTGATATACCTTTGTAAAAATAGACCATATGATAGAGCACAGAGAAAGTAAACAATGGTAAAAAAAAAAGTCTAAGTATTAAATACAGAATCTATATGCCATAACACAATAAGAATAATAATTCACACAGAGAATAGAAATAAAAGATAAAACCAAAATAGTAACTTAATAATGACATCCTGTCTAATGAGTAGATCATAGAATAAACCAAAGAAGCAATTAGAATTTAAGTTAAAAAGAATAATGATCAGTACTTTTAACAAATTTTGGAAGGTATAGATAAAACATTATCCAGAGGAAAAAAATTCTACTATGAAAATGTACATTTAAAAAGTTAAATAAGAGAGAATTAATGAGTTGAACTAGCAATTTTTAAAAATAGGGAAACATCACAATAACAAGGCTCATAAAAGTTCAAAGGAAGAAGTCTTGAAAATTAGAAATAAAATAAAAAATAAAAACATCATAGAAATTATAAAATTAAATTCTGATTCTTCAAAAAGAGTAACACAATTGATAAACCTTTGGTTAATCAAATAAAAGAGAAGAAAGAAAATCAAATTACTAAAATAAAAAATTAAGATGAATTTACAACAAATGGAAGAAATAAAAATTATCATCAGAATTTACTATCCAGGCGCGGCTAGGTGGCGCAGTGAATAGAGCGCCGGCCCTGGAGTCAGAAGGACCTGAGTTCAGAGCCGGCCTCAGACACTTAATCCACACAAACAAAAACCTAGCCGTGTAACCTTGGACAAGTTACTTAACCCCAATTGTCCTAAAGGGGCAGCTAGGTGGCGCAGTGAGTAAGAGCGCCGGCCTCGGAGTTGGGATGACCCAAGATCAAATCCGGCCTCAGAAAATGAGCACCCACACATAAATAATGACTAGCCGTGTAACCTTGAGCAAGTTACTTAACCCCAATTGCTTTAAAAAAAAAAAATTAAAAAAAAAAGAATTTACTATCCATAATTATATGCTAGCAAATTGAAAACTACTACTTCAAGACAAAATTAAATGAAATAGAGCTTATTCTTTAATATTTAATCCATATCCCTTCATTGTCTCAATGAGAAAGTATGAGAGACTTTATCAAAAGCTTCAGTAAAAGCTAAAGTATATCTCTACACCATTTCTCTCATCTACTATTTTAATAATCATGTAAAAAATGGAAATTAGTTTAGTCAACCATGACCTATTGTTGATAAAGCCATATTGTCTCTTTGTAATAATATCTTCCTTTTCTAAAAGTTTGCCAACACTGATCCACCTTTCTATTGGGGAAAAAAAAATCCCAAAGAGTGAGTAAATTCACTGAGACAATTAATAGTTTCAGTTAAGTAGCAAGATAACAATTTCTTTAAAAATCCCACAAAAATCATCAGCATTTCTATATACCAAAAACAAAACCTAGGAGAAAATTTTAGAAAGAGAGTTCTCATGTAAAATAACTACAAAATGCCTAAAATTTCTGTGAATTAATCTACAAAGACATGTGCAAGACTCCATTAAATAAAATTACAAAGCAGTCTAGACAGAGAACAAGAAAGACAAATAATTGAAAGAATATTCATTGCTAATGGTTGGTCTGCAGTTGTATAATAAAAATGTTACCTAAATTGATTTACATACTTAATGCCATGTCAATCAACTACCAAAGTGTTCCTTTATAGGGCTAGATAAAGTAATAACAAAACTCATTTGAAGGAATAACAGGTTCAGAAAGTCCAGGGAAATATTTTTTTTTAAATAGCAATGAAGCACTTTCAGAGCTCAAACTTTATTAAAAATCAATAGTCACTGGGGCCAAAGTGAAAAAAGGCAGAGTAGAAACAGGATCTCTGCTGGGCTCTGGCTCCCACCACCTCCAATTCATGTAAAAGGTGACTCTGAACAAACTTTGGAGCTACAGAACCCACAATATGACAGAGAGAAGCTAACCTCCCACTGAGGACAGCCTGGTGGGCCGCCAGCAGGGAGCAGCTAGCACAGCACTCTGGGAACCTACCCAAGTCCTGCCCCAGAGGTTTTAGTCCCAGGGTGGGCCTGACCAGCCACCAGCTGGAGGGACTTCAGATCACCAGCAGCTGTGGTGGTTTCCATAATTATCAGCCCATAGATGATGCTAAGGAAAAAGTGAGAGGTCAGTGCAGTGTGGACTTTGGGATCTGGTATTTTGGAAGTGCGTCAGCCTTTATTCGGTGGAGGGAGAAGCCACTGAGGCTCTGCAGCCTTATAGCTGCCACCACATTGCAGCTTCAGCTCCTGGCCTGCAGACTGTAGGGGGACCAAGCAACCAGTCTGAGGGGTAATCACTCTTGCTTTAACCTGCTTGGATCTGGGTTGTGGTCTAGGGTGGAGGTCCTGGGGTGTGTGACAAGCTTGCCAGAGCATGTGGAGGCTTCAGAGAGGGCAGCCAACTAATAGCTCTGGCAGCTCAGAAAACCCCAGCATTTGGTACAAAGCTCCCCTGTCTAGTAGCAGAGTCTTACTGTGGCAAAAAGCCCCAAAGTCAAGTAATTGAGTGGCAACATGAGTAAATGGGGAAAGCAAAGCAAACAGAAGACTCCAACATTTGACTCCTATTTTGGGGACAAAAAAGATCAAAGCATGGAACAGAAGAAAGACAGTGAAGTCAGAACTCCTGTACCAAAAGTTTCCAAGAAAAATACAAGCTGGTTATAGGCCATAGAGGACCTTAAGAAGCAGATAAGAGAAGTGGAGGAAAAATTGGGAAAAGAAATGAGAACAATGCAAGAAAATTATGAAATGAGAGTCAACAGCCTGACTGAAGAAAATAACACCTTAAAAAACAGACTAACTCAGGGGTGGCTAGGTGGTGCAGTGAGTAGAGTGTCGGCCCTGGAGTCAGGAGGACCTGAGTTCGGATCCAACCTCAGACAACGCACACACAAAACAAACAAACAAAAAAAAAAAAACCTAGCCATGTGACCTTGGGCAAGTTACTTAACCCCAATTGCCCTCCAAAAAGCAATAAAATAAAATAAAATAAAAAACAGACTAACTCAAAAGGTGAAAGAGGCTCAAAAAGCCAATGCAATGAGGAGAAGAATGCCTTAAAAAGCCAAATTTGCCAGCTGGAAAAAGAATCTCAAAAGCTCACTGAAGAGAATCATTCCTTCAGAATTAGATTGGAACAAATGGAAACTAGTGATGTTATAAGAAATCAAGATACTATTAAACAGATCCAAATAAATGAAAGAATAGAAGGCCATGTGAGATCCAGGAGAGATAATTTAAAAATTATTGGACTACCTGAAAGCCATGATCAAAAAAAGAACCTAGAAATCATCCTTCAATATTTATTCAATATTATTCTCATGGAAAATTGCCCTGATGTTTTAGAACCAGAGGGCAAAATAAAGGTTGAAAGAATCCACCAATCACCTCCTGTAAAATATCCCAAAAAGAAAACTAAGAATATTATAGCCAGGTCCCAGAGTTCCCAGATCAAGGAGAAAATATTACAAGTAGCCAGGAAGAAACAATTTGAATATTGTGGAAACACAATCAGGATAACACAGGATCTGGCAGCTTCTACACTGAGGGATCAACAGCTTGGAATATGATATTCCAGAGGTCAAAGGAGCTGAGATTAAAACCAAGAATCACCTACCCAGCAAAACTGAATATCATGTTTTAGGGGAAGATATGGTCATTCAGTGGAATTAGAGGACTTTCAAGCATTCTTGATGAAAAAAACAGAGTTTAATAGAAAATTTGACATTTAGATACAAGAAGCAAGAGAAGCATGAGAAAGTAAACAGGGAAAAGAAATCATTATGAACTTATCAAAGTTGAACTATTTATATTCCAACATGGAAAAATGATCATTGTAACTTATGGAACTTTTCTCAGTGTGAGAATAATTGAAGGGAATAGAAATGTGTGTATGTGTGTGTGTGTGTGTGTGTATACATATATATACATATGTGTGTGTGTATCCACACACATATATACATATACATGTCTATGTAGGAGGGTATATGGGCGTATGAATACATATATGAATGTGTATATAAATATATATATATATATGTGTGTGTGTATGTGTGTGTGTGTGTGTGTGTGTACAGGTATACATAGATATAGGGCACAGGACCAGTTTAATGGAAAGGGATGATACTTAAAAGGTGAAATTAAGAGATGAGAGAGGAATATGATGAGAGGAGATGGGGAGAGAGATTGGGGTAAATTATCTCATAGAAGATATAAGGGAAAATGGTTACAATGGAGGGGAAGAACAGGAAGTTAAAAGGGAATGGGTCAACCTTATTCTCATTGAATTGGGCTTAGAGAGGGAATGACATACACACTAAATATGGTATCTCACCCTATAGGAGAGTAGGGGAGAAGGGGATGAGAGGAGGGAAGAGGGAAGGGTGGGCAGGGTGGGGGAGAGGGAAGTTGGAAGCACCCACTTTTGAAAAGGGACAGGATCAACATAGAGAATAGAACAAGTGGGAGGTGGGATAGGAGGGGGGGAAATATAGTCAGTCTTTTACAATATATCTACTATGGAAATGTTTTGCATAGCTACACATGTACAATCTATATTGAATTGCTTATCTTCCCAGTAAGGATGGTTGACAAGGGAGAAAGGGAATGAATCTAGAATTCAAAGTTTTAAAATCAAATGTTTAAAATATATTATTATTATTATTATTTATTATTATCAATATTATTTTATGTGTAAGTGGAAAATAAGATATACAGGCACTGGGGCATAGAGATCCACTGTGCCCTACTGGAAAGTTGGAGGGAGTATGGGAGAAAATATGGGAGAGAGCAGATTGGAGGTGGGGATTAACTCAAAATCTTGTGGAAATGAATGATATAAACTAGAAGTTAATAAAGCATCTGATAAAAAAATCAATAGTCATCAAAACTTTGGTATCTGATATTGGTTAAAAATAGAAAAATGGATCAGATTAGATGAGCAAGAATCAAAAAACATCCATTTTGCCCCCAGTTTTCCTGCAATGCTTGGTCATCTTTCTTCCATATCTTCCTACCCCAGGGATATCCCTACCCAGCTTTGGAATTCCTGCCCTGGTGCCTTCCTGTCTTGATTGATAATAATCCACTATAACTAGCTGGCCCCTAACCATGTTTCACTCTAACCATCTTCCTGCCATGAGCATGGAGCTTCCATAACCATCCCCACACTTTTCTTTTGCTCTGGAAATAAATATCAAAAGCTAGGATTTATTTAGTGCTATAAGCTTTACAAAGCAGTTTACAAATATTATCTTATTAAGTCCTCACAACAACCCTGGGATACAGGTGCTATTATTATCCCCATTTCACAGATAAGGAAACTAAGGCAGCTTCAGGTTAAGTTGACCAGGTTGAATAGTAGCTAGGTGGTACAGTAAATAGAGCACCAGCCCTGGAGTCAGGAGGACCTGAATTCAAATCCAGCCTCAGACACTTAACACTTACAAGCTATGTGACCTTGGGCAAATCACTTAACCCCAACTGCCCTGCCCTCCCCCCTCCAAAAATCAAAACACACACACACACACACACACACACACACACACACACACACAAAGAGGGGATTGGGCCTGGTCTGTTTCCCTCCAACTCTTGTTCTATGATCCTATGACATTTAAAATAATTCAGGGTAAAGTAATCAATACCAGAAAAATAATATACACACGGACTACCCAGTGTAAACAGAAAACAGAGTAAAACAACAAATAATATTTACCCAAAAGAGAAGAAATTTCTGGAGCATTGGACAGAGGGAGTAAGGCTCAGTTCAATTAGCTTTCTTCACAAAACAAAAACTGGTAATTGCACTAAAATCAGGAGTGTGTTGCAACTAGCTCATACCAGTTTGGGAGAGCTAATTGTTAAATTTTCAGCATGAGCATTTACACTTTGGAGTAAGCTGGCAAACGCTATGGAATTGATTTATTGTTTTGTCTATTGCTTAGACATAAGAAAATGTTAATGGTGGTTAAACTGAAAAACATGTTCAGTATACTTTTTTTTGAGAGTCCACTGCTTAAATATTTAAGTAGCATACCACTAAGATTGACATTTTCTTAAAGCCATAGAATCAAGGGGTTGGATGGAACCTTAAAAATCATCTAGTTGAACTGTCTGATTCTAACTGTAAGGAAACTGATGCCCATAGAGAAGAAATGTTTTATCCAGAGCCATATAGCTAATAATTAACAGAGCTGGAAATAAGTATCTTATATGATGATAGGCTTTAGAGTTAGAAGAGGCCTTAACAAGGATCTAATCTACCCCTATCCCACATCTTGCATATGAGGAAAATAAGGCCTAAAGACATTAAGTGACCTCCCCAAGGTCACATTGGTAATAGAAGCTCTCTTATCTTTCAAAGTGGAAACATCCCCAGAACAGATTTTGGCAGTGTACCCATAGAACTGATAAGCATGCTCTGCTAAATTTCTGCAAGGTCAGAATACTACAGTTTCTAAGGCTTTTGACATAGTATTACTCACACGCCTGGGGAATGATTGCTGAGTTATTGTCAGTGATATTTGAAAACTACTGCAGAACAGAAGAGGTGCCATAAGATTTGGAGGAATGTGAATGTCCTAGTTTTCAAGATAGGGAAGACAGTAGAATCTGCAAAGTATAGGACATTGAAGTTGACTTTGATTCCTGGCAAAATTCCGGAATATGCTGTGAACATGTAGAAAGGGAAAGAGTGATGACAAATAGTCCTTGAAGTATTGATTACAGTATTATAGTAAAGCCAGGTTATCACCAATTATTAGACCTTGGGTATTCTTACTCACAAGTACAGAGTTCTTCCTGCCCCAAAACACTGTTTCTAAATTCCTCCTTCCTACTTAACCACTAGAATTACCATGGCTAGGCAGGAAAATGTACTGAGAATTGGACTCTGAACCATGTTGGGAATGAATATGATCTTATGATTCTATGTGCTAGCTGTGTAAATGACCTGGGACATCTCCAGCTATCAGTTTCCTTTCTTATAAAAAGAGAGGGTTAGATGAAATTATCTCTAAGGTAATTTTTCCCCTTCCCTCTGAGGTCCCTTCTAATTATAAATTCTATATGAGGACACAGGAAGTAGAATTCCTTATCTAAAGTTGTGTGGCTAGTTAATGGTAGAATCCAGGTGTTTTAATCATCAGTCCACATAAAATTGCTAGAAATATCAGAAGAAATTGAGATATTTTGTCTAATATAAAGATGAAGTACAAGGGGAAGATGCAGGAAAAACTATTGTGTAAGAAAAGAACCCATTTTAGGTTAGAAAGGGATCTTAGTCCTGTTTGGGCCCTGCAGGATCTGAGTAGATTCAGGTCCTGGAGCTGGTCTGTCTTCTCCCAGGAGGTGGCAGCAGCAGCAACCTCAGACCACCAAAGAGGTCAGAAGGTTCTGCCTTTTGAGCAATTTACTGGTTTTGGTTTTATTTCGTCTTGGGTTTTTGTGGTTTTTTTTTCCTGATAGTTAAAAAAAATGCTCGCATGTGAATCAGTGAATCTCTATTATGTACAGCTCAGTTTTTTAAAAAGCATACATTAAATTTAATATGTCATCACTCATAATGTCCCATTTGTCCGTGTTCCTTTCCACAGTTCTTTTAGGTCTGGATATTTTAAAAATGTTTCATTGAAGCTCTTTTCTTTCTTTTCTCTGTTTTTTGTGTCACTATTACTCTCCCCTACTCCCTACCACAACTCTCCCTCACAAAAATAAAAGCCTTCCTTTGTAATAAACAAGCATAGCCAAACAAAATAAATCCACAGATTGCTTATGTTTAGAAATACAAAGCTCATTCTGCACCTATAGTTCACCACCTCTTTTCCAAGAGGTGGGAAGCATGCTTTATCATCAATCTTCTGGGGTCATGACCAGTCACTATATTGATTGATCAGAGTTCTGAAGTTTTTCCAAGTTGTTTTCTTTTACAATGTTGAAGTAATATAAATTGGTATCCTGGTTCTGTTTATTTTACTCCACATCAGTTCATATAGAACTTCCCAGGTTTCTCTGAATTCATTCCATTTCTCATTTTGTATATCATAATAACATTCTGTTATATACTATAATTTGGTGAGCCATTCCTCAATTGATGTATACCCATTTTGTTTCCTGTTCTTTATTCAAACAAAAAGTGTTGCTACCAATATTTTTGGTTTATGTGTACCCAAAAAAGGATACATATGTACCTTTTCCTATCTTTGATCTTTTTTGATATATGCCCAGGATTATTATTGCTGGGTCAAAGGCCATATACATTTTAGGGACTTTACAGATTTAGTTCCAAATTGCTTTCTAGGATGGTTGGACCAAGTCTAAGCTCTACCAATAGTGCAATGGTTTGCTTTTCCTCATACAAACCTTCCAACTATTGTAATTTTCCTTTTTAGTCTTCTTTGTCAATCAGATGGGTATGAAGTAGAACCTCAGCATTGTTTTAATTTTCATTTTTTATCAGTGATTTGAACATTTTTCATAATGTTGATAGCTTGCATATCTTCTTTTGAGAACTTCCTATTCTTATTCTTTAACTATTTATTGGAAAATGGCTCTTGTTCTTATGAATTCATATTGATTTCATATATATCTTAGGCATCAGACCTTTATCAGAGAAATTTTCTGAGTCCCCCCCCCCGTTAACTATTTCCTTTTTATTTTGAACTATAGGGTTTTTTTTTTGTTCAAAAACATTTCAATTTTATCTAATAAAAATTGCACACGACTCTGTCCCTTGTTTGGTCAAAAATTATCCTTATCCATAGATGTAAAAGGCATCTACTTTCTTCTCCAGTTTGTTTATGGTATAAGCTTTTATACCTAAGTCATTTATCAACTTGGAGCTTATTGTGGTAAAATGTGTAAGATGTCAGTCTAAGCCTAATTTCTCCCAGACAACTTTACAGTTTCCCCAGAAGTCTTTGTTGCATAATGAGTTCCTTATCCATTCATTAGTGCTCTTTGATTTATTGAACGTTATGCTACCGTGATTTTGGGTCTTGTATATTTAATCTGGTCCACTGATCTGCTTTTCTATTTTTAACCAGTACTAAATTGTTTGAATAATTATTGCTTTGTAGTATAGTTTGAGAACTGGTAATACTAGGTACCTTTCCTTCCCACTTCCATTTTTTCTCTTGAGATTCTTGATTTTTTGTTCTCTAGATGAATTTTGTTATCATTTCATATAATTCTATTAAGTTAATCATTTAGTAGTTTGGTATGGCATTGAATCTATAGACTAATTTAGATAGCATTGTAATTTTTATTATATTAATATAGCCCAAATATAACCAATTATTCCTTTTCTAATTATGTGAGTCTTCTGTCAAAAGGATTTTCCCATTCATATACATATTGTGCATCTTGGTAAATAGACTCCTAGATGTTTTATACATAGTGTAACTATTTTAAATGAAATTTCTTTTTCTTTTTACTGAATTCTGATCACAGTATACAAAAAGGCAGATCTTTGAGGACTTTTTATATGTTCTATTGCTTTATTGAAGTTATTATACTTCAATTAATTATATTATATTATTATATATTATTATATTATATATTATAATAATATAATATACTAATTATATATTATAATATATAATTAAGTTATTATACTTCAATTAATACAATTAATTTTTAGTTAAATCTCTAGACTTTTCTAAATAAGGGTAGGGGAAGGGAATGAGCATTTATTGTATACCTACTATGTGCAAGGCACTGTGCTAAGCTCTTTACAAATCTTATCTCATTTGATCCTCACAATAGCCCTGTGATGCAGGTGCTATTATTACTTCTATTTTTACGGTTGAGGAAACTGAGGCAGAGAGAAGTTAGGTGACTTGCCCTGGGTCACACTGTTAGTAAATGTCTGACGCTAGATTTAAACTCAGGTCTTCCTGACTTTAGGCCCAGTGCTCTAATGACTGAACCACCTTGCTGCCAAGGTGATATGATAAACTACTATATCATCTGCAAAGAGTCATAATTTTCTTCTCCCCTGCTTATGCTTATTCTTTCAACATCTTTCTCTCATCTTATTGATATGTCTAACATTTCTAAAACTATATTAAATACTACTGGTGACAATGGACATCCTTGCTTTATCGCTAATCTTATTGGAAAGGCCTCTAGAATTTTTTCACTACAGATAATACTCTTTCTTAGTTTTAGATAGATAGTATTTACCATATTCAGGAAAGTTTCATTTATTCTTATGCTAGTTAAAGTGTTTAATATAAAAGCTTTTTCTGCATGAAAGAGCAGTTTGTTGTTGGCCTCAGAACTCAGAAATCCCTGACCCTAGAGTCAGGACACTTGTTCCTTCCCCTCCTCAGTCTACTGAGTGGACTGGTTCAAACCAGGTCAAGGAATGAACTGGCTATGATTTTCCCTATAAGTGCCTGGACTCTCTGTAAATACTTCAGCCTTAGCTTGACCTTGAGGCTTGTGTGAGCAGTAGAGGAACTAGTGTCCTGTTAAGAAGGAAAAATAGCTAAAAAAAGAAGCAAGAAGTGACTTAAGTAAAAAATACTCACGCAAAATTGAGATCCGGCAGGGCTCTCTGGCTGGCCCAGCTCACTACATTCTTTCTGAACTAAGTAAGCATTGTTGCTTGGGTCCTCTCCTTTCTGGAACTGAAGGAAAAAAAAATCCTAAGAACAAGAGCAAAGCATTCTATTTCTGTGCACTGCTCTCCTCTGTCCCCTGGGCGGGCTCCCCACCATAATATTCCAGGATGCCTGGTTCTGCTCTGACCCAGCCCCCAGTCCTTTGAATTGGTATAAGTCTGAGATATTCTGATTTGAATGAACTTGAACCACCTATGGCTGTTACTTCCTCTCTCTTTTGGCCTGTTTTCTTATGTCTAAAGCAAGGAGGTTGAACTATATTCTTAAGGTCCCTTTCAGCATGATGAAAAGATTTCTATTGCTCTTGGATCTCAAGTAGCTCCTTAATACCTCTAGGATAAAATGCAAACTCCTCAGCCAGGCATTTAAAGACCTTTCACAATCTGGCTCCAAACCACCTTTCCAATTGTATTTCACATTATTCTCCACCATACCTGCTCTGTTCCAGCCCAAATGGTCTATCCACTATTCCTCCAGGTTGATAATCCATCTTCCATGTTCTTCCCTTTGTACCTCATACCTGAATATCTTGTCCTTACCTAGCTTCCTTTGAGGTTCAGCTCATGTACTACCTCCTAAGGTAGTAGCCGTTTCTGATCCCTCTCCCCACCACAAGTCAGTGCTCTCTTCTTCTTCAAATTATCTTTTCTTTACTTCTATGTTTACAAGTTGCGCCCCTGATATAATTAAGCTGTTTTCCCAGCTGTTTTTTTTCTTTCTTTTGTCTTTGTATCTCCAGGTCATTGCATATAGCTTAATAAATATTTGTTTAATTTACTTGGCCAGGACCAATTCGATTAGACTTCTATTGATGAATAGTGCAATCCATATTTAAGTTAAATCAATTGAAAAATTCCCTGTGTCCCCCTTCTCCCTAGATTGTTTAAAACCATCAGCCAGACCTTCTAGAGAGCATTTACCTGGTGCCTCAAAAGATGTCTTCCTGACACTATAGGTTTGGATTGTTTGGAGATATTCATGGCCTCCAACATAGCACAGAGACAATGGCAAAGGTTCTTAACCTTTACTACCTAAAGGACTCCATTGGCAATTTGTCAAAAGGCCTAAGGATGCCTTCTTAGAAAAATGTGTTTAAATGAATAAAGAAAACCACTTATATTAAAATACAATTCTCAATTTTTTTTTAGAAAAAAAAGTTTACAAACCTCTGGTTAAGAATACCTAGTCTATGGAAAAGAGGAAACTATCCTTCAGTTGGCAGCTGGATGGCACAATGGATAGAGTACAGGACCCGGAGTCAAGAAGACTCATCTTCTTGAGTTCAAATCCGGCCTGAAACACTTTCTAGTTGTATGACCTTAGGCAAGTCACTTAACCCTGTTTGCCTCAGTTTCCTTATCTGTAAAATGAGCTGGAGAGAGAAATGGCAAACCATTCCAGCATCTTTGTCAAGAAAACTCCAAATGGGGTCATAAAGAGTCTGACATGATTAAAAATAACTGAACAACCTGTCAAATAGTCAACAAACATCTATTAAGTGCCTACTATGTGCCAGGTGTTATATTAAGCAATGAGAATAGACAGGCAAAAATAATCTCTGTTCTCAAGGAGTTCAGAGTCTAATGGGGGGGGGGGGTATGCAAAAACAAAATACAAACAAAGATCAATTGGAAATAACAAAAGAGAGATTTAGCTGGAACTTGAAGGAAGCCAGGGAAGTCAGAAGGCAGAGAGGGAAAGAATTCTAGAAATGGGAGCAGAAGCAGTCAATAAAAATGCATGGAGAAGCATCTTGTTAGAGGACAGCAAAGGGGACAGAATCACCGGATCATAAGGAAGTATGTTGTAAGGTAGGAAAGGACCAGATTATAAAGGGCTTCAAGAGCCAAACAGAGGATTTTATATTTAGTGCTGGAGGTAAAGGGAGCCAATGGAGTCTGACAAACAGCTTTCTCATCCCCTTCTGCCTAATGCCCCTTGCCTCTATCCCACACTGGCCAGTCAGTAATACAATCACTTTCAATGAGTCCTGTCCAATGGCCATTCTGCCTAGTGGCGCAGGACTAAGGAGCTATGCTTATGAGATAAAAATGAGACAAGCTGAATTGGGAGTGGTTATTAATATCTTTTAAATGGGATACAACTTGAAATTAAGGTGAAAAGGGAAGGGTGGCAGAGAGAGATGGTAGTTGATGTCATAGCATAGTAAATCAGGTCCAGTTGTGGGATGGGGCAGAGCTGGGTCCCTAGAAGAACCTAGCAAGCCCTGGGCAAAGCAGAAGAACGCCCAGGAGTGGCGTACCAGAACAGTTCAAAAGAACAGCAGCATCCCTTGGGTTTCCCCCCACTTCCTGGCCAAGGCAAACATCTCTACAAGCACAAGTGCTCACATTCTCTCCTATCTTCCCCAGCAGATTGCTTTCTGTGTCATGTTCAGTCTCATTTACCTTTAATCTTTCCTTGTCTATTGTTTACTTCCTTACTGCCTGCAAACCTGCCAGTGTCTTCTCCACATCCTCAAAGAATGCTTATCCCACCCATCCATCACTCCTAGTTACCATCCTACACCTCTCCTCTCTTTTGTGACTAACTCTGGAGAAGGCCTTCTGCAATCAGTGCATCTGCTTCCTTTTCTTTTACTTTATTCTTAGTTTTCTACAGTCTAGCTTCTAAACTCATTATTTAACCAAAACTGCTCTCTTCATTGCCAAATCCGATGGCCTTTTCTCAGTCATCCTCCTTCTTGACCTCCCTACAGCTCTTGATACCATGGATCATCCCCTCTACTCTACCTGGTTCTCCTCCTCCCTGTCTGATCTCTCCTCAGTTTTTCCTTTGTTAGACATTAATCCAGATCACACCTTCTGACAAAGGGCAACCTCAAAGCTCTGGCATGGGCCACTATGCTGTATTTCTTGGCAATCATATCATCTCTCATGGATTTTATTATCATCTTTATGCTAATAATTCTCAGATTTAGTTGTCTAGCTCTGACCTCCAGCCTCACATTTCTAACTACTTCTTGAACGTCTGGAACCAGATGTTTCATAAACATCTTAAAATCAAGAGGTCCAAAACTGAACTCATTATCTTTCCCCAAAAATGCTCTCCTTTCCCGAACTTCCCTATTACTGCTGAAGGTACCACCATTCTTCCACTTACCCAGGCTGACAACCTTTCGTCCTCTACCCCGACGTACTCTTTGTCACACTCACTCACACCTGTATCCAATCAATTGTCAAATCATGCATCTTTACCTTTAGGATATCTCTTGTATACACCCTCTTCTTGCTCCTGACACTGCCACCACCATAGTGCAAGCCCCCACCACTTCACAACTGAACTACTAATAGCTTTTTTGCTGGTCTCCCTGCCTCAAGCCTTTCCCCACTCCCATCCAGAGCCTGTACCTTTCCTGTCTTCCTACACTTTATTCACCCTGACACACTGTGAACTGGAGTTTTGTTTTGTTCTTTTTGTTTGGTCCTAATCTGTGATTTCACTGACATAGGGAACTTCAGTGAGAAGGCTTCCTTAGAGCAGATCTGTGACTTCTGTGGCGTACAGATTGAGAGGGATGTCTGGGACTACTGAGATGTCAAGTGTTTGTTCCAAGATCACACAGCAACCTATCAGAGGCCAGACTTGAACCCAAATCTAACTCTGACAATCCAGAGCTCCAAGCTACCACTTATTGGAAAGGGAGTTCATTTCGTAATATTTGTTGTACTTATTAATTGAGGTTTTTTGTTCTCAATTTTAAAAGCAGACCATAACGGGTTATGTTTCTCTTCCTAAGGATAAAAACTAAGTAGTTTTTTGTTTGTGGATCTCATTATTTCTTTTTTTTTTTTTTGCCTGCAGGGCAGTAACCCTAAATAGGCAAAAAAAAAAAAGTTCCCTGCTCTCGATCTAAAGGATCTAAGCAACAACAGCTGACATCAGTACATAAAAGGAAGCTGGACTAAAAGCAAGAGCTGTCAAGTGTGCATACCCTGGACAGCAGATTCAGTTGCAAAATTAACATCATCATTATTATTATAATTATACGAGGAGAGGCATTTAAATAATTGTTCAAAAGTGTCTTCTTCAGGAAATAACTAAATCAGAGCCAGCTGTCATAAACCACTCTCTATAATAATAATCAAGCATACACAGCTTCAGCATTCACAGCAGCCCTACAATAACAAATTTGTGCTCTCATCTAATGTCCTCAAACCACCTACCAATGACAAACAAACCTGTGTTGAGATCTTGTGCCTCCCCCAGTGACTGACCTGTGTTTTGAAGGAAGCGTCCCAGAACAACCCTGTGGATCACAAATCAGTGGACAAAGACGAGGCAGACCCAGTTAATAACAGTCAGGTGTGTGTGGCAAGGCAGCATTATAAGAGCAAAATGAGGCATGTGAAGGTCAGGGGGAAACATGTAAAATCAGGTAAGGACAGTTCTTTGCTGCCAGCTCCTAAAAAGGGTCATGGGAAATAAAAAGGAAAAAAAACTAATGGAAAACAACGACAACAACTGATGAGAAACATAACCGTGAAGGGGGACATTTTTCATTTATTGGCTTGCAAATTATAAGCAAAGGGGACCAGTAAGGAAGCAAGGAAAGATCTTGCTTTTAGTTTGCTTATGAAATCAACAAAAAATATTTGAGGTTTTCTCTCTCCAAGATACAGCTGTGAAATGACTAATCAGATTTAAGTGGGCATGAACCAACGATTAAATGTGCCTCCTTGTTAGGAATGAAAAAAAAATTGACTTGATATGAAATGTCCATTCAAATTAGTACCTTGGGTAACCAATGAGACTACCCAAATAAGAATTCGTATGTATTTATTTAAAAGCAAAGCAAAACATGTATAATGTGTGTTGGATTGTTTACCATCTCAGGGAGGGGGGAAAGGAGGAAGAGATAGAATTTGGAACTCGAAACTTTAAAAAAGTCCAAATGTTTAAAAATTGTCTTAATATGTCATTGGGGAAATGTGTGTGTGTGTGTGTGTGTGTGTGTGTGTGTGTGTGTGTGTGTGTGTGTGTGTGTGTGTGGCAAAGCAAAATGAATCCAAGTCTTTTCAACTCTAGTCACTAGGTCCTTCTTGTGTACTGTTTATGCCTCAGCAGAAACCTCTGTTTTCCTAAGGCAATTCTATACTAACTCAAATATCTGCCCCCACCCCCCAACAAACTGCCTGGAGTACTTCAGTTTCCTCCAGTTTTGGGAAAGGAACTGTAAATTTTTTTCCATTATCTAATTGTTTTGACTGTCAGCAGCAGAGGACTTCTGAAGGGCTTATCAGTGATTGAGGGAAATGGCTCTGACTTTAAAAAAGGATCCTAGAGCTAGAAGGACAGCTAGGTGGAGCAGTCAAGAAGACTCATCACCATGAGTTCAAATCCAGCCTCGGACTCTGGGCGAGTCACTTAACCTTAAAGAGCCCTTTAAAATCATGAGAGTCAAACCCCAAACCGTTCATTATACAGATGAAGAGACTGAGAGCTAGAGAGGTTAACTGTAAAGGGCAGAGATGGCTTTCATGCCCTGTTCCTTGAACTTTAAATCCAGTGCCCTTTCCAGTGTACCATAAGGCCTCAAAAGGAGGAGCTGTCAAAGCAGTGTTAAAAGCACCTTAAAGAAGTGCCAGCTGTTCTGATCAAGTCTTTAAAAGTTTTAGAAACTATGCTCCTGATTACACTAGCTCAGTCCCACGTTGTTTTTTGTTATTGGTGACACATTTCTGTAGTTCTTTAAGGGAGGTCAAAAAGTATTTTCTCACAAACCCCTGTGAGATAAGCTGTACCTGTGTGTTTATTCCTGTCTTTACAGAGGGGGAAACTGAGACTCAGAAAGACTAAGCATCCTAACCATGCTCATTCAACTAGTAGGTGTTGTGTTGGGGCTTGGGCCAAGGTTCCTACATTTCTCACCTGGCACAACAGCCAGGAGGAGCTTCCCAGCAAAAAGATCTGTCAGAAAGATGGCAGCAAAACCCAGTTCCTCTAAACAACCCCTCAAAAGCTTCGAGGCATGCCTTAAATGGGGAAGAGATGGAGGGAGGGACAGAGAAAAGGAGAGACAGAGGCAGACAAGGAGAGAGACAAACAGGAAGAGAAAAACAAGAGAGGGAGAGAGAGAGACAGAGACAGAGAGACAGGGATACAAGAGAGAGACAGAGGCAGACAAGGAGAGAGACAAACAGGAAGAGAAAAACGAGAGAGAGAGAGAGAGAGAGAGAGAGAGAGAGAGAGAGAGAGAGAGAGAGAGAGAAACAGAGAGATGCAGAGACAGAGAGAGACAGGGATACGAGAGAGAGGGGCAGACAAGGAGAGAGACAAACAGGAAGAGAAAAACGAGAGAGGGAGGGAGAGAGAGAGAAGAGAGAGGAAAAGAGAGAGAGGGAAAAAGAGAGGGGGAGAGAGAGACAGAGAGAGAGAGAGAGGTAGACAAGGGGACAGACAGGGAGAGAAACAGAGACAGATAGAGACAGACAGAGACAGGAAGAGAGAAACAGAGGCAGAGACAGAGAGAGATAAAGAGGCAGAGACAGAAAGAGAAGAAACCGACAAAGTGAAATCTAAACAGGAAATGAAAGGGAAAAACAGCACAAGCCTGTTTGATCAACCTCTTTGCCACCAAACTGAGGCCCAGGCATCAGCTTTATAGTTGGGAGAAGTTTAGGGCTAACTTTGGAGGGAAGGAAATTCATTAGGGACCCTCTTAACCAGCCTCAATTTTTATTCTATTGGATTTCTTCCTCTGTTCCTACCCGAGGCCCTGTCAAAGCAGCCCCATCAGCTGGGGACAGGAGATACTTGGAACCTGTTTCCTCCACTCCAGCTTTAGGGCTAAAAGTACTTCTTGAAGGAATCCATTTGGTTATTTTGGAGTCATTCTCAAGTGGAAAACATTAGTTTCTCTGCTTCAAGAATTCTGCAGCTTCCAAACTTGAGAAGTGGCTAGGTAGCTCAGTGGATAGAGTGCTAGACCTGGATTCAGGAAGATCTGAGTTCAAATTCAGCCTCAGATACTTACTAGCTGTGTGACCCTGGGTAAATCACTTAATTTCATTTTCCTCATCTATACAATGGGGATAATAATAGCTCCTACCTTGCAGGGTTGCTATGAACACTGACTAAAAAATAATACTAATTGTAAAGCACTTAGTGCAGTGCCTACTACATAGTAAATGCTCTCTAAATATTAGGCATCATTAAAGGAAATTTAGAATTTGCTGCAGGCAAAGCACTATTTCAATGCATTCTGTCACAGCTCTTTGTCTTTGGCATGTCCCCTCTGGCCCTCCACCCTACAATTCTAACTCCAGGCTGAAGACACCTCAGGCAAACACCGAGGGCCCCAGAAGCACCCTTAGTAAAGGTGATACTGGGTAAGGGCTCTACTATGGTCTTCAGCACTCAACCAGAAGCCCAGGAGCCATACTTCTAATAGGAAAAGGTAAGGAAGGAAACAACAACAACAACAAAAGAAAAGAGAAGAAATAAAGCAAAAGGAATCTTATAATACAATGAAGAAATACTATGGGATAAGAGAAGACCAAGATAAAACCCCAGAACAGAATAATATTGTGATAACTACAATCAGAAATCCAGGAAAAAATGGAATGACCAAAAAGTCTACATAAGACCAGAAAAGAAAAGAAAACTGATAGAAGAGATAAGCCTAGAATAGAAGACAGGAAACCTTAGCAAACAGTAGGATACTTCACAAAAGAATGGAATGAACAGAACTCAAAAAATAATTAATAAAAGAAGAAATAACAGAGTAAAGTCATAAGGCAGAAAAACTAGAAGAATTTGGGAGAGATCTACCTTCAGAAACAACTGACCTAGAAAATAGGATTTGGAGAGAAAATATAAGAAATGGAGGGCTCCCAGAAAAGCACACTGAAACAAAAAACACGAACACAATATTTCAGTGAATCATAAAAGAAAATTGCTCAGAAGTATTAGAACTGGAGGAAAAAGTACTGGTAAAATCCACAGGTTACCATTAAAGAGAGGTGAAATTGTGACTGCCAAATTCCCTAACTCCTAAATCAGAGCAAAAAATATTTCAAGAGGCTAGGATGTGACATATCACATACAAAGGATCCCCAGTTCAACTATCCACGATTAGGCATTAATACCAATAAGGGAAAAGAGAGATTAGCGTGTGCTATAACAAAGGGAAGTGACTCTGCAAGAGTAGGGAATTTTTAAAAATGTATCTTACCAAAGTCAATCTCTTTAAAGCATTCTTCTTACATAAAACTAGAGCTGTGCAAAGTCTTCTTTCAAAGGAACCCTAAGAAAAGTGTACAAACGAACATCTCTGAAAGACAAAGTGATGAGCAAGTATTGGCACACTGAAAAGAAAACTGCTCCTTCAAAGCCCTGCCATTATCTAAGGGTCAATGAAGGGGAGAATAAGGAAATGTTCCTGCATGATTCCTCCTAACTCTTTTACTTAGCAATATGAAATATGTTTGAAAAATTGGGGTGTTGGAAAAATATAAAAGAGAATGTGCTAAATTTCAGAATGGATATTAATAGGCAGTTTTTAAACTGAAGCTATACCTAGTGCTGTTGAGTTGTTTCAGTCATGTCTGATTCTTTGTGACCCCATTTGGGTTTTCTTGGCAAAGATACTGGAGTGATTTGCCATTTCTTTCTCCAGCTCATTTGACAGATGAGAAAATGGAGGCAAACAGGGTTAAGTGATTTGCCCAGGGTCACACAGCTAGTAAGTGCCTGAGGCTGGATTTGAATTCAGGAAAATGAGTCTTTTGTGGCCCCAGGCCTGGCACTTTATCCACTGAGTCATCTTGCTGCCACAATACCTAGGGCTTGACTATCAATTAGATCAATAAGAGGTTAATTTTTAAAAATCAGTTGGCTCTGGATGCAGAAGAGCATCAGCACCCAAGGTAAAGTTTTAATATTCAGACAACTTATCCTTATAGTCAACTCCTATCCCCAGTAGGATGATTTCCCGATGCCCAGCTGAATCAGGACTAAGTCCTGCTCCTTTGGAGCAGGAAAAATGTACTATCACTTCCCTATGGGAAATAATTTCATCCTTGGAAATGGGGTCATCACTCTGTGTCCTCCTTCTAATGATGGGACTTCTAGACCAAGCTCAGATAATCCTCAGGAGAATAATTGGAAGTTGGCTGCATAATAAAACCTCATTAATTTGTACTCTACTAATATAGAATCTAAGGTAATTTGACCTGAGTTTGAGCTAAAGTTTACCTGTGCCTTATATGTGGAGGGGGAAAATAAGTAATCAAATGGTTAGTTCTAAATGAGAATGGAGAAGTGGTCAAATTTAACCTGCTTCAGAGAACAAACTGTTTTTAAGCCTCCTGTGCAAGAAATGGTGCTAATTATAAATGAGTCATTGCTTCATCACTGTAGTCTCTGTTAGTAACAATGGACTACCAGTTACTTTCCATTACTGTATGCCTTTGAAAGTAATGAAAACAGCATTTCTCTATGCATATTCCATTATTTAGATTTTTACCATCACTTAGCACAGTGTCTGGAACGTAGTAGGCTCTTAATAAGTGTTTATTCATTGATTTATTCCTTCAGACTGTCCTCTGGTCTTCCATTATTTAAAATTCATAAAGTTTATCAACCTTGCTTTTTGAAAGTCTTTTTTTAAAAACAGTGACTGTGTAGGACCTGCATTTATTTTCTGTGTGGCATCAGGGTCTTGTAAAAACTTGGTGGATTAGAACTCTGAAGACCTGGATCTAACCAGAACTTTTTCATTGACTTCTGGAGTAGGCAAACCACTTCAGATTATTGCACAGAACAAGTTTTCTCACTTGTAAAATAACGACGTTAGACAAAAATCACCCCTAAAGCACCTTCTAGCTCTAAACCTGCCTCAAATGCCATTTCCTCCCTTTCCCTGAAGAGAGAGCTTTAGTCCCACATTTCCAACTACCTGCTAATCCTGGATATCTCACTGGCACCCCCAATTCAACATGTCTAAGACAAAATTGATCCTTACCGCCCTCTTCCCCATGCTCCATCACCTCTTATTGACTTCCCTATTTCTGCTCATGTTGCTACCACTCTCCCAAGCTCTAGACCCTGCTATGATCTTAGAGCCCCTCTGTTTCCTCCTTTCCCACATACAACATCCACATCCTGTCAATTCTTCCTTGGCAATATTTCTTGCATCTCTCTCTTCCTTTCCACTGCCACTCCCATAGCCGTAGTTCAGGCTCTTATCATCTCTAGCCAGATTGCAATAGCTTTCTAAGAACTCTTCCTGGCTCCATACTTTCTCTTCATCCAATTCATTTTACAGATTAGTTCTCCTAAAAGTTCTGTTTTGATTGTATCAATCTCCTGCTTAGAAAACTGTAGCTGCTCACTATGGCTTATGTTTGAAATTCAAAGCCCATTCTGCTCTTCTATCCTTAACCTATCTTTCCACTTATATTGCTCACTACTCCTTTACATAAAATTATAGAATCACATGATTTAAATTTAGAAAGGTCCTTAGAAATCATCCAGCCCAACCTCCTCTCTGTTCCAGCTAGCCTGAGCTATTCGCTATTCCTGAAATGGAAATGTCAGGTTATTACTTCCATACTTTTGTTCATTGAATTACTACTCCCTGAATTGCTCTTCTGACCTTCCTTCTACCTCCACCATCAGAAATCCTGTCCATCATCCCTGCCCGTCCTTTAAGGCCCACCTCAAGCACTAATGCCAATCCAAACAAATCTAATCAATTATAACATTTTTAAAAGCATTTACCATGTGCAAGGTACTGTCTAGGGATAGGGATACAAGATTAAACAAAAAACAGGCCCTTCCCTCCAAAAGCCTATGTTCCCCTCATGGTAGAATCTTCTACCTTATATTTTTGTCTCCTCAATGATGTCTTCCTTGATTCCTTTCACTTCCACAGATTCCCTTCCCTTATTGTACAGCTCTATAAAACTTCATTTTTATCTTTCATTTGTTTTTTGTTCTTTTATTAGAATTATTTGTATATCTCTTATCTCTCCTATTCAGTCACAAGCTCTTTGAAGACAAGGATAAATTGGTTATCAGTCACAATGCTTAGAACATAGTAGGTACTGTATTGCAAACGAATACTCTATGTCTTAGTAAAGAGTTTTTATCAAATATTTCCATGTCTCTATCTGTACTGGGGGAAAAAGAAACATACCCCCCCCACTGACTTACCTTATAGATTTAAAAATGATGTTGCATTTACCAAGACCGGTTTCTGTACCCATGAGAGCATTAGATTCCCGGCACTCTTGCTCCTGCTATAGCAACCACAAAACAAAAATGTTGGCTCTTCTCAAAAGAGCGGAAGCAGCTCGCTAGGCAGAGAGAAGAGAATGGGAAGAAACTGAGGTGGCAAAAGGTGCCAGATTGTTGGTTCACCCTCTAACTCTTAGTCTAGGTCTTTTGCCACAGTACTATACCCTCAGGGTAGTATTGTTGTTTCCATGGAAACTCATTTGGGGGAAGAAAAAACAAACCTGTTATTCCACAGAGACACTATTTGAAGGAGAAAGGTGATGATGATCTGACTTTGCAGATGAGTACCCTAAGTCTGCAATAGGAGGGGCTAGGTGGAAGAGCAGAACTTTTATGTTAATTGGTGTCACAGAAAAGTATAGTCAATCTAGAGCTGGAAAGGGTTCTGGGAGGTCAAGCACAGCCTCTACATTTTACAGAAGAGGAAGCTATAGCACAGAGTGGTCAAGTGACTTGGCTGAGGTCACACAGTTAGCAAATGTTTGTAGGGGGATTTGAATTCAGGTCTCCTTGACTTCAAGTTCACTGCCCTATTCATTATACCATAGTAGATATACCAATCTGAAATACCTTATAAGTCATACATCTGACAAACCTGGGCTTTGTGCTTCATATACATTCTTTAGCATCATGGTGATAGAATAAATCCCATAATTACTTCTTCTACTGTTTTCCCATGTAAGCATGATCATTGTATGTCCTTTGAAATAGGAACATAGAGGATACTAGACTCAAAAATTCTATGTGATGCATGTGAATAATGGAATGACTGAACCAGCCCCCAGCCTTCCCTATCTCTTTGTAGCTACCAATCATGAGGAAACCTGACTATAGAAAGCTCTTAAGTACTATGGGAGAGTTTCACTTATGATAGCTCTTGAGCTGTTTCATTATTGAGAACAACAGTCTCCTACATATGTCTCCTGCCCAGAAACAACTTCTGTTTTTCTGTCACATGCCACCTACCCAGATAAGCCCAAGCATCACTCCCAAGATGAGTGATGGCTCTTATGCAGTCTGTAGGAATTTTATGCAATCAGCTAGTTTTTTAGTTCTCACTGATTTCCTGGGAGCTTCTCTGAAATTTACATGGTCTAAATCTTGACCAATCATAAACTGCTGGGGGGCTTTTCCCTCTACCCATGAACACATACAGTAATTTGGTTTTCTGATGAGTAATACAGTGAAAATCTTACTTGCAAGAGTAATTTTCCAGTTTTTAAAATCACTGACTGTATAAAAGAGGTTCATGTTCCTTTTTCCTTGGCAAACAAGCTTCAGGGATGGTGGAGGAGTGCTACAAACCAGGGGTGCAGGGGTGTCCACTATACCAATTATCCTTGACTCATCTTTCTCAGCCTCTGGTGTTAGGTTTGGGGTATTTAATGTGCTGTAGCTTCACAGTCTGGATGACACTGAGGTCTTTAAACATCCTCCATTTATAAACATTTTCCAGTCAAGTACTCAAAGAATTGACTGTGTGTGGAGGATAACCCCTTAGGCCAGGGGCAGAGGTGACTTCAGGCAGGTTCCTGGAGTCTCAGTTCCTTCTTGGCACTAATCCAAGGAACTCTGGTCCTTGGGCTAGAGTGGCTTTAACCACTAGCCATTTCTTAATAGTAATGATCTCAAAACCTCAATTTGAGGGTCTTCACGGATCCTTATATTCAGGAACCTGTTGTATCTTGCTCAGTGATAATCTGTTGCCCCCCTTTTATTGCTGCACCTGGGTCTTGATATGCTCATCAAATGTGCAGATGATAAAAATTAGGAGAGATAGCTAACACGTTGAATAAACAAAATCAGAATCCAAAAAGATCTTGACAGGCTAGAGAACATTGAGCCAAATCTAATAAGACGGAAGTTAATAGAGATAAATATGAGCCTTACACTTAGCTTCAGAAAATCAACTTTTAAGCAGAGGGCAAGGGGTATATGGCTAGACAGTAGTTTGGAAAAGATCTGGAGATTTTAGTAGACCACAAGCTCAATATGAGTCCAGTGTGATATGATAGAAAAAAGAAAGCTAATACAACCACAGTTTACACAGAAGAGTTCAGGGTTGGGCATTGTGGACAGAGTGATAGAGTAACAGTCAGGAAGATGTGAGTTCAAAACCTTCATCATACACTAGCTGTGTGACTCTAGGCAAGTCACTAAACCTCTCTGTGTCTTAGTTTCCTCATCTGTAAAGTGAGTAGAATAGTAGAATTTACCTCACAATGTTGATGTAAGACTCAAATGAGAAAACATTCTTAAAGATCTTTGCAAACCTATAGGAGGGTGATAGTCCCACTGTACTCTGCTTGGTAAGACCACATTCAGGAAAGAAGCTGGAGAGCACTCCGAGGAAGCCAGCCAGAATGGTAAAGTACATAGTGTTCAGGCCATAGAAAGAACAGTTGAAGAAACGAGGAAATGCTTAGCCTGGAGAAGAGAAGAGAGGGACATGGTAGCTGCCTTTAAAATGCGAAGTACTACAACAGGGAAGAGGGATAAGACTTGTCTTTCTTGGTGCCAGTGGACAGAACTAAGAGGAGTGGATGGAAGTTACAGAAATACTGACTTGGGCTTGATATAAAGAGAAACTTCATAATAATTTTTGTTTAGTCATGCCTGACTTCATAACTCTATTTGGGGTTTTCTTGGCAAAGATACTGGAGTGATTTGCGCTTTCCTGCTCCAGTGCATTTTACAGATGAGGAAACTGAGGCAAATAGGGTTAAATGACTTGCCCAGGGTCATACAACTAGTAAGTCCCTGAGGCAGGATTTGAACTCAGGTCTTCCTGGTGCCAGGCCTGGTGCTCTATCTCATGTACCACCTAGTTTCCCTAATAATTAGAGCTATCCAAAAGTGGAATGGGTTGCCTTAAGAGGCAATGTGTTATCCATTTGTTATGCTGTGGAATGCTGTGGGAGGGATTCTTAGTCAAATCTAAGGACCCTTCCAAATCTGAAATTCTGCGGTGCTTGGTCTTAGCAACCCCACTACCAATGTACATTTTTAAAGGATTTATTTCTCAGGAAAATAGTAGTATACAGAAATATCAAATATTGAGTTTCAGGAAATGAAGGATATGTATAAATCAAAGGTACCTAGCAGAGACTGGGAAGTATCCAGAGATATACCGGAGTCAGTTCAAACCAGCTTATCTAATATTAAATTTCCAGTGTGAGCATTTACACCTGGGAAACCAGCAAATGCTATAAAGCAAAACTTGATCTATTGTTTTCTTGGTTGTCTAGACTCAAGAAAGTGATACAGAAAGTGTTAATACTGCAAATTAAATTTAACCATCTATCCTGGGTGCGTTTCTCTTTTGTCAGAGAGTTGGTTGTTAAACATTTACCAGCACACTCAGGTCTGCTCTCTAGCTCAGGTTTTTTGAAGGATGAACTTGGTCCCAAATTTCTCTAGTCCTGTCAGCCTGAAAAATAGTACAGGGTAGCAGAAAGAAGACCAGAGCTGTGCTCAGAGGACTTGGGTTCAAATCCCCTTCTTTTTATCACTAGTTCTGTTATTTTGGATATATCACTTCCCTCTCTCTGGGACCTTAGAAATCATCTAATCCCTTTTGGCTGTAAATCCTATGATCTCTTGTTACGACATACTTCCCCTTTCTCTTGTATATTGGCCTCTCACAAAAATAGCATTTTTCTTTTCAGAATTCCTTAATATTGGTTTGATTGGAATATCTTTGCATTATGGGTCAAATTCGTTGTCCCATTTTATAATTCTGGACTCACCCTCAGCCATTCAGAAAGTCTCTAGTGTCCCATCATTATTGCTGTGTAGCTAACTAGAGATTTCTACCCCCTCCTCCTCTACTATCATCATCACCAATGAGCATTTCTTAGGATCATAGAGCTGAGAGACCTTCTAGACAAGCCCCCTTCATCTTAGATAGGAAGGGAAACTGAGACCCAGAGAAGTTAAGTAATATATGTCCATGATCATACAGGTACTAAAGTACTAAGCATCAGATTTGGGATTTGAGTCCAGCTAGGTAGCACAGTGGGTAAAGCACCAGCTCTGGAGTCAGGAGAACTTGAATTAAAATCTGCCTTCAGATACTTATTAGCTGTATGACCATAAGCAAGTCACTTAACCCTGTTTGCCTCAGTTTCCTCATCTGTCAAATGAGCTGGAGAAGGAAATGGCAAACCACTCCAGTATCTTTGCCAAGAAAACCCCATATGGGGACATGGAGAGTAGGACAAGACTGAAAAGAAACAACAACAAAACCTCTGACTAAGTAATGTGCAACAGCCCTGGGGATACAAATACAAAGAATTAAATAATTTTTACTCACAAGGAACTTACATTCTAATGGGGGAGAAGGAAAAGAACTCATGAGAAATATTGTTAGAATTGTTCCCCCATCACTCAGAAAATGATTTGGCTTGACACCCAGTTCTTCCCTAAAATTCACGTAAAAAAATCCCTTTGGATAACTTTTCTCACACTGCCACCATCCAATCCACTGCTTGAAATTGACTAAAAGACAGTAAGACAGTATTATTTGATTTTTTAAATCTGGGAAGACACAATTTTTATAAAAAACCTGTCCCCATAAAGGAATTTTCCTTTGTACAAACTGTCCCTAAGTTGTAATTCACAGTAAATAGCTGCTTTCTTTAAATCTCACTGAGGAAAAAACATGCCCAAACTTAGTAGACCAAGCAAGCAGCCTCACTCCCAGGGTTTATACTATTCAAAAGCAGAAAAAATTTTATATACATACATATGTGTGTTTTTAACATTTTAATTTTTTATTATGAACTTGACAGTTAACAACAAAAACGAATGTTTCCATATACAAAAACAGAAAAAGAGAATTCCATAATGAAACTATAAATCTACTATGTACAGCTTGGTCTTTTTAAAGTATTCATCAAATTTAACATAGTAGGACCAACACTATATCCTGGTCTGTGTCCCCTAATGAACTTTCTTCAGCTCTCTACTAAGTATTTTAAGTTAATTTAATTATATCTATTTAATAATTAATTTAATGAATAATAATTAATATTCATCGATACAATCTTCCTTCTTTTATTTTTTCATCATTATCACTACTCTCCTCACTTCCCACCCCCCTTTCAAACTTCTACCCGCAGATAAAAGCTCTTCATTATAACAAGTATAATCAAGAAAAACAAATGTATCATGTTGGCTGTGTCTGGAAATATGTCTCATTCTATGACTATAGTCCATCACCTTTCTCTCTGCCAAGAGCTGGGAAGAATACTTCATCATCAAGTCTTCCAGAATTGTGGGTGGTCATTGCATCGATCAGAGTGCTCAAGTATCTTGGAATTATCTTCCTTTACAATGTGGTAATTAATATATAAACTGTTCTCCTGGTTCTTCTTTCTGTATTAGTTTCTCCAAATTTATCCTTTTCACTATTTCTTTTTTTTTTTTTTTGCTTTTTGGAGGGCAGTTGGGGTTAAGTAACTTGCCCAAGGTCACACGGCTAGATTTTCTTGTTTGTGTGTGTTAAGTGTCTGAGGCTGGATCCGAACTCACATCCTTCTGACTCCAGGGCCTTTTCATTATTTCTTACAGCACAAAAATGATCCATGCATTCATATACCATAATTTGTTCCACTACTTCCCAATTGATGAGCATTTTTTCCCATTACTTTGCTACAATATAAAAGGTGCTACCATCAATATGTTTGTACATATAGGTCCTGTTCCTCTGTCTTTGATATCTTTGAGATATAAACCTAGTAGTATCGATGTTGTGTTAAAGGGTAAAGATGGTATAGTAACCTTGGGATTATATTTCCAGGTTGCTTTTAAGATTCACAGCTCCACCAACAATGTATTGGTATGTTGATCTTCCCAAGATCCCTCCAACGATAGCTTACCATATTTATCAGTCTTACACTGTTTTAATTTGGGTTTCTTACTTGGAGTATTTTTATAAGGTGGTCTTCTAGTTAGGATAAGTCCTCTTTCCTCCCATAGGCTGATCCTAAAGTCAGCTCTTAAAAAGTAGGCCCACCTCACCCCTAGCCTTGACCCAGCCAGGCCTCGGGGACAAGAACAACCTTTTCCTAGGTCTGGGGTGGGGACTTGGGGGGCGGAGAAGTAGAGAAGGAAGGAGGGGTAGAAAGAGCAGCCCTTTAGGGAAAGGTGCCACAGCATAGGAATGGACCTGCTGAAAGCCTGGGAGAGGGAGGAGGAGGTTCCAGCAAAAACTGTAAACCAAGAAACCCAATGTTCCGATGACAAAGGAACACACTCTTCTGGTTATCGCTTCACTAAGATGCCTGCACATTCCTAACTGGACCCCAAAGCCTGCCAAGGAGAAAAAGAGCAGTAACTTCATAACGCAATAACAAGGACAGAGCGTTCTATTCTGCCTGAGCCTCCTGACGGGTCACTGTTTCCATTGCCTTTTGTTTTCAAGTATCATTCCCCTCACTTGTATCTCAGATTCCCTAGAGCTTTGGAAAAGCTACAACTGTTCTGTACTGTGACATCACCCAAGGAGCCATCTGACACACCCAGGCCTCCTGAAGCAGGAACTTTTTAACTGATGCTCTTCCATTATTTTGGCCACACACCACAACCCTCATCCCTTACCCAATCCTTCTTCATTTCTCAGCCTTGGATTTCTGAGCAAGCACCATGTAGTGGATTGAGAAGACACATGCTCTTTGACCCTTATCATTTTTCCTTTTTGTAAATTCATCTCAGTGGGTGGGTTTCTCCACTCTACACAATTGGTGCTGTTATCTTTTATCTTGGTCAATAGGTTACTGGAATCGTAAAGTTTTGAGCTAGAAAGTACCTTGGAAGTCATGTAGAACAATGCCCTCATTTTACAATATGGAAACTGAGGTCTAGAGAGATGTAGAATCAGATTTAAGGTTGGCCTCAGAAACTATCTAGAGTGACAGAAGAGGAAACTGAAATCCAGAGATGATTAAGTGATTTACTCAAGGTTGGCAATAAGTAGCAGAACTAAGAAGCTAACCTGGTTCCTTTAACTCTAAATCCAGAGACCTAAAAAGAGATTTTCCCACATTACATTATTTTATGGTCCTTTCCAGCTCTAAAATTCACTGTGTTTTACCTGTTCTTACCATCCTATTTTTGTGTCTTTCTTACCCAGAAGTACCATCTTAAATGTGTCTCTCTGGAGGTGACTTTTGATTTTATGGAACCATATGCCCATGACATCATTTCAGTCCTATCTTTCAGAGGATGAGCAAATCTGATAAGAAAATTTAGTGGAATTCTGCCTTTAAATTACATGGGATGCTTATAATTTTCATGTTTCTATTTGCTTATATGTTATATCATCGTTGATCAAATATAAGGCCAGTCTCAGATAACCTGGCATTTTTTGTTAATATTCAAACAAACAAAAACAGTGCCAATGACCAGAAATTCCAGTTTAATTTTGATAATACTGCTGCCTTTAAAAAAAGACATGGCATCTAGATCTAGAGAGGTGATTGACCCAATGTACCCAATTCTGGTGAGATCATACCCAGAGTATGTGTTCAGTACTGGGTGCCACGTTTTAGGAAGGACATTGACCAGCTGGAGAGCATCCAGAGGACAACTAGGATGGTAAAGGGCTATAAGAGCATGTCAAATGAGCACCTGCTTGAAAGAAGTGGGAATGTTTGGCTTAGAGAAGACTCAGGGGGCACATAATAGCTGACTTCAAGTGTCTGAAGGACTGTCATATAGAAAAGGGATTATACTTGGTTTTTTTTCTTTATCCCCAAAGGGCACAACTAGGAGCGATGGGTGGAAGTTGTAGAGATAAATTTAGTCTTGATGGAGGAAAAATCTTCCTAGCTGTTGGAGCTATTTCAAAGAGGCACAGTCTGCCTCCAGCAATAGTGAGTTTCCACTCACTGGGCATCTTCAGACAGAGAATGGATGAGCACTTGTCTGGTATATTGTGGGAGTTTTTGTTCAGGTACAGATTAGACTAACTGGTTTCTGAAGCCCCCTGAGATTCTGTGACTCGGTGATGTACTGTCTCATAATCTGTAACATGGGAGGGTGGAATCAATAATCTTTGAAGTTCTTTCCAGCCCAGTATCTATGGTCCTGGTAACAGCTCTGCCTCTGCCAGTCCCCAGTTCAGCCAATCTTTCAGGAAAACCATGACTCAGTTGATGATTCGTTAGTTGCTGGAAAGGAGTGGCATCCTGCTAGAAAACCGTTATTTAGGATGGTGATATATTCCTGTATTTCCAGATGACGCATTTCTTTGTTATAACTTCTTATGAATGCCATTTTTCATTAAATGTCTCCAGAGTCATGATTGTGATTTCAAACCATGTTTTCCTTAAAACAAAAAACCCTGTAGTTCTGTGCTATATAAAGATGCTACTGATACCAATCACTGTAGTGATCTGGGCCTCAGGTGGGAAGAGGAGTAGGCAAGGACAAGTGGACCTGGGCTTGTGCTGAAAGGAACAAGCTTGCAGGGCAGGTCTAATCAGAAGGGCCATTAAGTGAGTAAACAAGCTTGGCAAGCCAGAAAGAAAGCAATCAAGAGATCAATGGGGTTGAAACATAGGCACAGGCAAAGTCCAAGGCTACTAAGTCCCAAACAGGCAAAAGAATTCAAGGGGCTAAGCAGAAAGTTATGGCTAGAGTTCACAAGGGGAGGAGAAAGGAATAATCATCTATATAGTCATACACTGTGCTCAGTACTTTAAAATGTTATCTCACTTGACCCTCAGAACAACCTTTTGAGGTAGGTACTATTATTATCCTCATATTACAGTGAGGAAATTCAAGCAAAGTGACTTGCCCACGGTCACACAGTTCATAAGTGTCTGAGGTCAAGATCTGATTCCAGGCCCAGTGCTCTATACACTCAGCACCAAGCTCCCAAGCACTGGGCTGTTCATTTGAGTCTAGGCAATATTCCTCTGCTAGGCTGTGAGCTACAAGGCAGGCTCTTTGTCTTTTTTAATCTTTGTCTTTTAATCTTAATGGCTTTGTATTTCTTGTAGCAGCTGGCACCGTACTTTGCACACAGCAAACCCATAATACATATTTGTTGAAGTTAAAACCTGTAGTTAAGAGCTTGGGGATGTCCACATACTTTAGGAAGCCAGGGCAGCTGAGCTTTAGGGGCAGGAGGCAGCAGCCCCCAAGCTTGCATTAGCCCATCTTCCCCTCTAAATCTGCCCACAGACAGCAGATTAAAGAAGGCAGAAGCAGGAATTTTGGAAGGCTGCTTGTACTGCTGGCCTATTTTACTGCTGCTGCAGAGCTCATCTTGGAAGGAGGGACAGAAGCAGTGAATCATGTGAGCCTTTTTTAATGGCAGAACAGTGTGGCTTCAGGGGTCTGTTATTACTGGGTGACTTGTCCTATGTGTTTTTGTATTTCACCTCTGTGTGTGTGTGTGTGTGTGTGTGTGTGTGTGTGTGTGTGTGTGTGTGTGTGTGTGTGTGTGTGTCCCCTGGGAAATCAAGTGATTTGCTGTCATAGCTATCCTACGAGTTGCCTTAACAGAGAACACAAAAAGAATGACTATCACAGTCGGCAAAAGCTGTCTCTTTGACAGCACCTCACCTTCTGAACCTTTTTGCTTTTTCTTGGGTGTGCTTGTGTTAGAGGTGTGGGGACTCTGGCAAGGGATCAGAACCAGATGCACATCAGGAAACAACACAGGAAATAATTAGGGTGCCGGAACCTGATGTGACATGGTGATATTTACTTTACTTTCCGTCCGGCTTGAATCAGTGAAACTCAAGAGGTATATGAGTTCTCTCATGGCATGGGGTACTGAAGGGAGAACAAGGTTTGGAATCAGGAAGACACCGATTCAGATCCTGCCTCTGACATTTACTAGCCGTGGGACTATGGGAAAGGCTTCTCTGAGCCTCACTTTGCTCATCTGTAAAGTGGGAGGATAGTTCCTGTACTTGCCTCACAGGGTTGCTGTGGGAACAAACAAAACAGCCCACAACCTGAAAGTGCTATATGCATGCCAGCTATCATGATTAATAAAGACAACAACAACAATAATAATATTAGATTCTGCCTCAAAGACACGAACTATAGAGACCTCTGGTGTTTGGCAAATCATCAGCTGGTAGCAATCAAAAAGTCCTAACTCCTTCTGTTAGTTAACCTTTATTTACCCACAGCAACAAAAAAGAAATACATGGAAAAAAGCACCCAGGACTCTCATGATTTCCATAGATTGGTGCCAAATTGATCTAGATATGCTTAAAACTAGGGCAGAGGGCAAACAAGCCCTGTCCAAAGATCAAGTCACAGATCAGCTGTGCTGTTGTGCTAGGGCACCCATCAGTACCAGACCTAAGACGCTGATCCCAGGCTGCTGGTCCAGTCTGTATTCCCCATTCTTCCCTTCATGTAGGATGTCAGTCTTTGTTGCACACTCACAGCATGCCTTTGCCTGTACTCATCTGAGTCTCTGAAGAACTGCTTCTCTGGACTCTGCCCTTTGCCTATTCCCTTCAGAGCCTTGCATGTAGATATTCACCACATGTTTGTTGTATCATGTCAAACTGAATCCTCCAATGTTGACCCTAACACATCTACCCAGATCACGAATCCTTAAAGCTGTAACCTGAGTTTCACTGCCTTGATTCACTGTACCCAGGTACCTTGCATTTCTACATGAATCCCTTGGCTCTACTCCCTTGCCTCTGGGCTGCACTATTTATTTTCCAGGACATGCTGGACTAGCCTAGCTTCCAGTTCTGACCCATCCTATGCCGGAGGCTTCCAGCACCGCTGGCACCAGAGACCTGCGTCAGTGAGAAGGACAACTAGGGCCAAAGGTCTCTGTGTCAGAAGATAGGAGTTCACTGCAGAGCTGGAAAGAGAAAAGAAGCAACAAATCTGTCACTAGAGTGCCCAGACTCCTTGCACAGGTCTCAGCACTGGTAGGAACAGCTGGGTATGAAAGAGATTGCAATTCTATAGGGGGGCATTTAGGGACACCAGGAAATAGGAAGGTTTCTGGTATTGGTAGCGAAAGGAAGTGAACCAGAATCAGGCCTGGCTCTAGAGTATACATGGTAGGAGAGTCAGAGAGCCATGCATTTTGGTGTGTGAGAATGTAAGTACATGCAGAGAGAACAGAGGGTCTGGAAGGTATACAACAACCACAATATGGTTATTGGCTAGGATATTTTTTCCTCTTAGTTCTTTGAGATGTGTGAGGATGGGTTCATAGGCATTTGTCTTGATCAGTGTTTGTGGTTTGACTGATGGTATCCTTTTCCCTCACTAAGTTAACAAGCATTTATTAAACATTTACTATGTGCTACCCACTATGTTAAGGGGTAGAAAGGGAAAAACATGGTCCCTGCCCTCAAGGAATTCACAGTCTAACAGGGGAGATAACATGAACATAACTGTATGTACAAGACATATGAAGTATAAATAGGAGGTAATCTCCAAGGGGAGGGATGGGTAGACTGGGGAAGCCATTTTGCAGAAAGTGGGATTTCAACTAAGTTTTGAAGGAAGGCAGACAAGGGAGGAGGCCAGAGTGAGGAGAGAAAGTAGTGTCCTATGTTAAGAACAGCATCTGGCCCAGGATAGTTGAATCATAGAGGGTGCAGAAGGGAATAAAGTGTAAGAACTCTGGAAGAGTAGAAAGGAACCAGCTTGTAAAGGTCTTTAAAAGCCAAACATGGGACTTTAGATTTGATCTTACAAGTAAGAAGGAGTCACAGGAGTTTGTTGAACAAGGGGTCTGTGCTTTAGGGAAAACCAAAACCAAAACCAAACCACACTTAGGCGGCTCTGGCTTGATCATTCTTCCTCAGCTTCTTCAGGAAGCTTTTTGAGACCTAACGACAGTGGGTAGCAGGCTTCTTAAAAGTTGGATCAGGTCTTTCTGGACTCTGAAATGTGATGCATGGCATCATATGCACACCTAGAACTCCCTTCAGGCTGCTTCCTAAAGAAGGTGGGAGTGACCATGATGATGATGAGATGCCATTTCTCCAGGCACTGATATTCCATTCAACTCAGATATATAGAGAACCTTTCAAATACTAGTAAGGGCAATGCGCTTTTACTCAATGCAATACTGAATCTGAATCAACACTGAATACAGTGCTGGCATTGGAATCGAGAAGACCAGAGTTCAGATATCACCTCTGGTGTCTACTATGCATGGACTCTAGGCAAGTCATTCACTTCTTTTGCCTTTTGCAACTCTGCAGGACAACTACCAAGTCATAGAGAGTTTGCAATCTATGGGAATTTCCATAGGTGACAAGGAGAGGGAAGGGGAAGGGAATAAGCATTTATTAAATGCCTACTATGTGTCAGGCACTGTGCTAAGCACTTTCCAAATATTATCGCACTTGATCCTCACAACAACCCTGGAAGGTGCTATTATGTTCCTATTTTATAGTAGAGAAGACTGAGGTAGGCAGAGGTTAAGTGACTTACCCAGGGTCACATAGCTTGTAGGGTATCCAAGGCTGGATTTGAACTCAGGTCTTCCTGACTCCGGGTCCAGGGCTTAATCTACTGTACCACCTAGCTGCCAAAAACATAGATCCTTGTGGTGTTTGAGCATGATGTTCAAGATACCGTGCTAGCCATTGGGGGTGGGGGGACATAGGTGAGGGTGGGGAGTTGGAAGGGAGAAGAACACAGAAATGAACAGACCATGATTCTTGCCTTTGAAGAGGTTACAACCTAATTGAAGGAATTTAAAAAATTATTATGATATAATGATAAAAATAATTATGATATAATGAAAGCTCTGAAATAATATGAAATAATAATATTGTACAGACTTTCACAGATGTCTTTACAGATAAATTGAAAGTCTCTTGTGTGCATTCAACCAGCTCTCTCCATTTTTAATTCTCCTTTTCCCCCTTTTTTCCTACTAGAGGTGAGAGGAAGGAGGCTAGAGGTTGAATGAAGTCCTGGCTGCAGATATAAACAGAGAGCCAGAGCATATCACAGAACAGCAGAGCTCCCCAAAGCTGGGTAACATGATCCCTTTTGGAAGGGCATTGGAACTAAGGAGAAAAAGAGGGTAGGGTTACAGAAAGATGCCCAGAGGCATGGCCCCAGAATGTTACCGAAAGACTTTAGAGGCTTGGAAAATGGTGCAGGACCTCAGGAGGAAGAGAGAACAGCAAACAATCTGAAGTTTTACAGAGCACTTTTCCCCGGCAATAATCTATGAGGTAAATATTTCGAGGCAGCTAGGGGTACAGTAGATCAAGTGTTCAGCTTAGAAATGGGACCATCTGAGTTCAAATCCTGTCTCAGTCATTTACTTAGCTGTATATCCCTAGGGAGGTCACAGTCTCTCTTGGCCTTAGTTTCCTCATGGATAAATGGGGATAATGCTAGCACCTACTTCACCGGACATAAGGATATATATCTCTATATCTACAAGGACATTTATGTACAAGATATATAGATTATATAAGATGTATATAAAGAGAGATATAGCTATCTGTAAGGATAATCTATTCGAAGCACTTTGTGATCTTCAAAGTACTATAAAAATAGAAGTATTATGCTATATAAATTTAATACTATGCTAATTAATACTAATGCTAACTTTAATACTTTACATTTTTTAAATTTAAAGTTTAAAATATATATTAAAATATTAAATTTAATACTTTAATGTCATATCAATAGTATTCATTCATTTTATACATGGAAAACAGTGAGGCTCAAATAACTAAGTCATCAGTCTAGGATCACATAGCTAAAGGCCAAAGCCAGTATTTAAACCTAAATCTCTTGACTCCGAATCCAGGGTTCTTTGCACCTTGTATCCTTGGTTTTTGTGGAAAGGGAGGGAAGAAAATTTCTCCAGGAGATGAGGCAGTATCAGAAAGCTGCAGAGAATGTTTCACTGCCCTAGCTTATGTGGCTATTAAGATTCAGGAAATTCTTCTGCCTAACCCTTTCTGGATCATTTTTACCCTCCTGAGAGGGCAGTAAACAGTCACTTCTGTGCCTGCTCGTACATCCATATCCCAATCTACTGCAACTGCTTTGGGATTTAGAGGCTTTCATAAAAGAGCCAGCCAGGCTAGTGATGCTAAAAGCAATGGGCCTTTATTACAGGGCCCTTTTAACTCACACGAGGGAAAGCCTAAGTAAGGCCTGACTTGAAGACCCAAAGACCAGAGCATGGAAACAACCAGAGGTGAGGGAGGAGATATCAATATCTCAGTCATCAGAAGGGGAGCACACTGGGCTCAGGTGCTGTGATCTTCAGGCCACAGCAAGACAAAAAGTACAAAAAGTACTTATAGTACTATAAGAGGCTTCCCTCCAGTTTGGGTGTATCTAGGCCATACCCAACATGTTCATTTCTCCCAGTTCAATATAGACTCCTTTATACCACTTTGCCTTCCTGCAAAGGTAACAGCAAGGCCAGGAATTTTATAGGAGGGGTAGGGCCATCACTCAGGTATGTCTGGTTGATTTCCCCTCCCTTCCCCCTCCCCCATATAATCCATTGGTGGGATTGGCCAGGGGAGGTTCCCAAAGTACCAAGGTACATAGAAATTTCCAGCATGAGCCTATGCTGTAGTTGACTCTCATACCAAAAGGGTTTTTCCCTCCTCTCTTCTATCCAAATCCCTTATTTCCTTCAAAACTCAGCTTAAGTGCTACATTCTGTGTCTTTCCTAAGCCCTACTCCTCTCCCTATCCCTAGTATGCTCCCTCTCAAATAATTTTATTAATTTATATATTCTCTATATGTGTGTATACATATATGTGTATATATGCCCATCAGATATATATACATTTTACCTTCCCAGTTACAATTTAAGGTCCTCGGAGGCAGGAATTATTTCACTTTTATCTGTTTCCCTAATAACTTAGTGCAGTCCCCAGAACATGGTAAGTGCTTAATAAATGCTTGTTTATTGATTGATTGGGTAACCTGACTCTAGGCTTGCTCTCCCAATGAACAGACACCCACACACTGGGTTCACAGAATGAAGTCATCATTTCTCTCCCATCAAGGGTCTAGGGGTACTGCTAAGGGACAGTGGGAGTTTTCTACATAATGACATTGGTTCAGGCCCCTGTTCTGGTATGTTGTCTCCAATATTAATTGCCAGTTATAGTTGATTTCTCCCTCATATTATTAGCACCCCAGTATCATTTATCTAATTAGCATCAATTAATTTTCACAGAAGGATAGCTCCTGAGAAGATAGAGTAAGAATAGAAACTACAAAGCATTTTTTCCCAACACCTCAGGACACACTCTCCACATATGGCCTTGGGCTCAGCTTTAAAGTAGTTGCTACAAAGTGTTGGCCCCCACCAAGTTCATTTCTGAATGTAGCTTGGCCAATGGATGAATTGTAGCAACTGCCTCTTGGACATCTTTAATCCATTGCTATGCTGGGTCAACTGGGTTTCTGAGGGCTTTGCTCCTCACTAGACCTAGTTGTCCACAAAATCTGGCACGGACTCCAGTTCTCAAATCTCTGGAAGCTGTTGATCTTTCAAAGACTGTTATTCAGTTATTTTGTAGTTGCATCTGATTCCTTGTGATCCCATTTGTAGGTTTTCTTGGCAAAGAGACTGGAGTGGTTTTCCATTTCCTTCTCCCACTCATTTTACAGATGAGGAAACTGAGGCAAACAGGGTTAAGCCCAGGTTAACCAAGCTAATAGGTGTCTGAAGCTGGATTTGAACTCAGGAAAATAAGTCTTCCGGACTCCAGGTCTGATACTCTATACACTTCACCATCTTGCTGCCTCCCCCCGCCCCCCCAAAAAAGGGCAGGAAAGAACAAAGACACAGAGGCCATATGTTAGCCCCCAATGCAAAAATTAAGGTTCAAGTCTCCCCTTGCCACCCAGAGGCTGACAGGATGTTTTTCCTTGATCACGGGGAGAAAAGAGGGCAGAATTATCAGGTTAGTGCCTCTTGTAAACATTCTCAGATTTGGCTCAGCAGCCAATTAAAAGGATCCTTTTCTTCATGGAGTAAGCAGAATGAAAAAAAAATTGAAAAACCAGCACATGTTCCAAACTCCACATGAGAATATGTCAGGCAGAAGAACATGCTTCATGTGTTCATAAAAACAGGGCTGTCATTGGCCAGTTCCAGTTTGCCCTCCTTCCTGCCTTCCCCTATGATTACTTGATTAAGGAAAGCTTCTGACATGGAGGGGTCTAGATATGGAGAACTCCAGGAATGGAGAAAGCCAGGCATGGTCAGAAATGAGTAGGGGGTGCAGCCTAAAGCAAGGATAGCACACCTCAAAACAGCTGAGGTTCCAGAAACCAGAGAAGATGTTTGGATTTCTACAAACTACCTGCACCAGGGCCAATTAAATTCTGTTTGTCCAGAGCCCTGCCTAGCAGCACCCAAATGCCCACAGGAACTTAACAAATGCTTTTTTTTTTTTTTGGATCAGCATTACAGGCTAGAGGAGGGTAGAGAAACTGAATGAATTAAGAGGCAATTTTATATTTTCCAGTGGTGGTTCTTTTAATGATTACAAAATCTATGACTAAACACATTGTTAGGGAACAATTATTGGCAAGCTGAGCATTTCAGTGACCAATTAGGAGCCTGGGTGCTTGCCTGCCTGGGTCATTAGGAACTTTTTTTTGTTTGTTTACCAGATTCTCAAAATTGAGACCTTCTTCAAGTAGCCTCTGGGTGTAAGGACAATAAATAAAGATGTGTTGATTGAAAACATTTTAAAAGTAACTTGATGAAACTTTAAAAAGGGTAAGGAATAAATGCAGCCTAAAATAGTCTATTCCAAAATGATGTGGCCAAGTCAATAGAGCATGGAATTTAAAAACCGGGTCTCATGTGCTACACATCCAATCGAGGCTCCATAAAATGGGAAACTGAAGAGATGGGGATCCTCTCTGAAATAATTCCCAATGGCTTCTGGTTCCCCTAAATATGAACCATCTGGGAATAACTAACAGAAATGGCTGAGCTTGAGAATCACAGAAGTACAAAGGGAAAGAGATGACCTCTGGGGTAGTTCAGAGCTCCAGTCCTAAGTAGTCATTGACTGAAGCTGAATGTCTTGGAGAGAGTCCTTGGATACTTAAGATATAATAAAGAGTAGAGGAAATACCTGGTAAGATCTACTTCAACCCCTCTTCTTATGGAAACTTTAATCTAGTTTCTGTCACAATTGTGTCTCCATAGAAAAATATCCAGTTACTTGAGAGTAGGGATAGTTTTGGCTTTGAACCTAGCACAAAGTCCCGTCTTAGTAGTTGCTTAACACATTTACTGAATTGAACTAAATTCTGAGTGAGGGCAAAGCATTTGTATCCAGAGGTTACACAGAGCATGCTCAGAGCTTCTTTGGGGGTAGCTAAAGGGCCCAATGGATAGAACATTGAGTCGGGAAGTCCTGAATTCAAGTTTAGCCTTTGACATTTACTAGCTGTGTGACCCTGGGTAAACCATTTAACCTGATTAGCCTCAGTTTCTTCAATTGTGAAATGGATAATAACAGACCTTTCTCGAGGGGTTGTTGTGAGGATCAAATGAGATGATAGTTGTAAAGCACTTAGCATGGTGCCTGTAACATTCTATTTATATAGTAAGTGCTATGTGAATGTTAGTTATCATAATCATCAATATTGTTACTATTTCCGGCTTCCTGCAGACCTTGGGCGTTAGCTCAGTGGTTGGAGGCTTTAGGGATGACAAAGTCCCTGCTAGCTTCCATGCTGACTCAGCACTGGAGTGAGCTTGAGGGGTGTGTGACCAAAAAAGTCTCCCTTATGGACACCTGGTCAGGAGAGAGAATGATTGAGTGGGTCTTTTAAAAGGGAGTGACTCTTACCCTGTTGCTCTAGAGGTGCTGACTGGAGCTGACTGGTGGGAGGGGGACTGGCCACCAACAAGAAGGGTTGTCCAATCCCTGGCCTAGCTTAGTAGATGAGGGCTTTAGGAAACGCAACAATTCCTATTAAGCAATCCCACAGATGAAGGTTAAGTGACAACCTCTTCTGAGAGTTATAAGTTAAGTTATTGAATTCTGTTTTGTCTTTCTCTCATCGTACACTTGTGTTTTGTGTTTAGCATTTCTTTTGTATGTAGAAAATAAATACCTGTCCCATACCTGATTGACATTACCTTATACTGAATACTTTTCTATTCTCCCCTTTGGGGAGATCCTAGAGATGAGCCCAAACCTAAGCTTTTAGCAGTTTTTCCTCAGAGGCATGAGGATGGGGGGGAACATAAGAAGCCAAAGACTTTAAGAAAAGGGAGTCTAACTCCTCTCATTAGAGGCCAGATTCTCTCAGGACTAAATCTGGTCTGGATCAAATACCTGAGTCCAGAGTAGTAGGTAGAGAGAAAGAAAGGGAGGGGGGGTGGGAGGGAGGTGAGAGAGAGAGAGAGAGAGAAAGAGAGCTGAGAAACCCCTCCCCCTTCAGGCCCAGCAACAGTTTTGTTAGATACTCAGCACATTTAGTGCCCTCCACACAACTACTTCTTTCAAGGTTCAACTCAGGCACCACCTTCTCCATAAATATCATATTTAGTACCCATTCAGTTGTTCCTTCCTCTTCCACCACTTTTCCTTTTTGCTTGAGCTCCAAAGCCCAAAGTGCTAGATGGAGAGGGGCCAAGGTCAGGGTTGGCTATAGGAAAGCCACCCCAATACCTTTACTCCAAAGCTTGTCTCCTCTAAGCCCTGAAGCATATTCCATAGGCAGAGCACATCCAAGAACAGTGATGCTTCCCAAAGTTCATTATCAGTGCTGTGTAATGTGATCTTTGTGAGAAGGACATTAGAGAGAAATGCATTTTTGGACATGGTCATTGTGAGCACTTGTTTTGCTTGACGATGCATATTTGTTACAGGGTTTTGTTTTTCTTTTTTTTTTTCAAGGAGAGAAAATAAATGCTTGGTAATTGAAAAAATTAAGTAAGGACATTGAAACTGAGAAGTAAAATAGGGTTAGGTTTATAAAAGGGTATTCAAAAGGAAATATCGAAGTGAAACCTCATCACCTTGGATGTACTGTGGAAATACATCCCTTCTTATGGTTGTGGAGAACTTTTAATAACAGAGGAGTTTGTATTTGATCCTAAAGGCAAGAGTTTGGCAAATGATTGTATTGCCAGATCTTCAATTATACCATAAAACAATAATTACTAAAGTTGTTTGGTAATGGAAGAGATTAGATAATAATGAACTAGAATTATAAATGTATGTGTGTATATATATATACATATATATTAGTATGATTTATATTAAACCCATTTTCAGATAGAAATGGCAATCCATACCAGTATCTTTGCTAAGAAAACCCTATTTGATCCTGAAGAGTTGCACATAAGTGAAACAACTAAACCACAAACAAGTAACAGGGAGCCCCTTGGACTTTATTGAGTAGAGGAGTAACATAGTCAGAATGGTGCTTCAGGAAAACTATAGCCAAGAGCTGCTGCTGATGGTGGTGGTGATGATAAAGCAGGAAAAGCCATTGAAAGATATATGTTGTGAAAGGTGATGCCATAAGCAAATTAAGAGAGCATGGAATAGTTAATCTGTGAGATTTATGGAAAAGGGAAAAATTTAGAAGATATAGAGAGCATTTCAAAATGTAAAATAGATCATTTTGGTTATGTAAAATTTCAAAAGTTTTGTACAAACAAAACCAATGCAACCAAAAGTATAAGGAAAGTAGAAAACTGAGAAAAAAATTTGCAACAAGAATCTCTGATAAAGCCTCATTTCTCAAATATTTAGAGAACTGAGTCAAATTTATAAAAATACAAGCTATTCCTCAATTGACAAATGGTCAAAAGATATGATCAGGTAGTTTTCAGACAAAGAAATCAAAGCTCTCTAATAGTCATATGAAAAAATGCTCTCAATCACCATGGATTAGAGAAATGTAAAATAAAACAAGTCTGAGGTACCACCTTACACCTCTCAGAGTGACTAATATGACAAAAAAGGAAAATTTTGGATGTTGGAGGGGATATGGAAAGACTGGGACATTAATGGTAGAGTTGTGAACTGATCCAATCATTCCAGAGAGCAACTGTGCATAACCTTTGATTCATCAATACTATTGCTAGGTCTATATCTCAAAGACATCCAAAAGAAAGGGGAAAAGATCTATTTGTACAAAAATATTTATAGCAGCTCTTTTTGTGGTGACTAAGAATTAGAAATCAAAGGGATGCCCATCAATTGAGGCATGGCTAAACAAGCTGTGGTATGTGATTGTAAGGGAATATTATTATGCTATAAGAAATGACAAGCAGAATGGTTTCAGAAAAACCTGGCAAGACTGATGCATAGTGAAGTGAACAGAACCAAGAGAATGTTGTATACAGTAACAGCAATATTGTTTCATGAAGAACTATAAATGACTTAGCTATTTTCAGCAATACAATGATCTAAGACAATCCCAAAGGACTAAGGACAAAGCATGCTATCTGCCTCCAGACAAAGAACTGATATTGATTTAATACATACTGAAGCATGCTATTTTTCACTGTCTTTCTTTCATTTTTGTCTTTTATTGGAGTCTTCTTGTATAAAATGACTAAATGGAAATGTTTTACATATGCACATGGATAATCTATATTTGATTACTCATCATCTTGGGGAGGGAGAAGGGAAGAGAGAATTTGGAACTCAAAACTTTAAATAAAAATGTTTAAAAATTGGGAAAAAAATCTTGGGAGGCTAATGGGTCAGGAAAATTATAAGTCTAGACTGAAATTTCATGTATTATGTTGCTATCTTATTCCAATTTTAAAATGAATTTTTAACATTGAAAATTATTTAATGTGTTCCTTTTACTTGAATTTGAAGTGAATTAAAGCTAGAATTCCAGTCCTAAAAGAAAGAAAGAAAAAAAGAATGATACATGTTGCTCTGTATCATCCAATGCTATTGCATTCAGGAACAAAGAGAATGACTGGTTCATGGCACCTAGATCCCACTGTAGAAAATACAACCACCACCCCAAAATTGCATAATAAACTATCATCTCACTCATGTGTACTACTCCCTCAATAGTTCATTCTTTCTAACTACAGACAATCTCTACATCCCAGAATCTCTGCTACAAATTTCTTTTCTGCTTCCTAACTCCTTGGATTTGGCTGCATAGGGCCCCATGATCTCCGGCTTTACTTGGCAGGGCTTTCTGTTTACTCTCTTCTATTAAGACTTTGGACCCCACCCTCTTTCCTGGGAGAATTCTTTCCCTTGGGCTCCCCTAAGTGGCCCCCAATCACTGACTGACTGATCTTTTCCCGGGGGCCCTGGTGTTCAACATATAGCCCTGGCTTATATAATAATGAGAAAAAGAAGGGAAGAAAAAGAGTAGAATGAGGGAGGCATAATGATTGACTACATTTAAAATCCCTCTGCTTGGTCTCCCTGCCTGCAATTTCTCTTTTGTCTGTCCTTCACATAAGTGCCAAAAACATCTTCCTAAGTCACAGCTGTTTGACTGTCACTCCTCTGTTCAGCAATTTTCAGTTGCTCCCTATTGCCTCTAGGATAAAATAAAGAGTCCTTAACCTGACTTTGGAGGTCTTTCACAATCTGATACCAACCCCCTTTTATAGCCTCATTTCACATCAGCTTCATTAATGACCTCTTGGCCAAACTAGATTATCAGCTCCCCCATAAACTTCACAAGCTGACCTGCTTCTCTACACACTCAGGTAGGCTGTCCCTCACTCCTGGAATGCATTTTCTCCTCAATTCCACTTTCAAAATTCCACTTACTTCTTCCTCCAATGCTCAGCTTAGAAAGCACCTCTAGGTGGTGGGCAGCTAGGTGGCGCAGTGAGTAAGAGCGATGGCCTCGCAGTTGGGATGACCCGAGATCGAATCCAGCCTCAGAAAATGAGCACCCACACATAAATAATGACTAGCCGTGTAACCTTGAGCAAGTTACTTAACCCCAATTGCTTAAAAAAAAAAAAAAGAAAAGAAAAAAAAGAAAGCACCTCTGGCATGAAGTTTTCCCGGATGCCCATAACTAAAAGTATTCTTGCCATTTCCAGCTTTTACAGAGCATTTTTTTTGGAGGGCAATTGGGATTAAGTGATTTGCCCAAGGTCATATGACTAGTAAGTGTTAAGTGTCTGAGGTCGGATTTGAACTCAGGTCCTCCTGACTCCAGGGCCGATGCTTTATTGACTGTGTCACCTAGCCACCCCTTACAGATCATTCTTTACCCCTATTACTCCCCACCTGATATGCTTCCCTTGTTCCACTTGACATTACAATATCTCCCTCCCAGGAGAATGGAAGTTCCTTGAGGGAGGGACTTAGTCATTTTTATGTCTTTGGTTCTCTGTCACCTAGGACTCTGCCTTGTGCATAGTAGATGCTTACTCAATGTTTGTTAAATTAATGGATTAATATGGTAAAATGCTTTCCTCATAACAACCCTGTGAGGTAGCCAGAACAGATATTATCATTCCAATTGTAGAGATGAGGAAACTGACTTGCATATAATTAAAAGGCTAATAAATAGAAGAGATAAAACTTGAATGCTTTTCTTCTGGTTTCCAGTCCAGGAAGCTAAGAGTAAAGAGGAAGAAGAGCTATGAAAAAGAGGAAATGAGAGAGAAGAGAAATGAAGTGTCAAAAAGAAAGGTTGAAAAGAGAAACAGAAGATAAAAGATTGGTTATACTTCTGTCCTGCTCATTGTTGTTCAGTCATTTCAGTTGTATTTGACTCCTTGTGACCCCATTTGGAGTTTTCTTGACAAATAGGGGTTTGCCATCTCCTTCTCCAGCTCATTTTGCAAATGAGGAAATTGAGACAAGCAGGGTTAAGTGACTCACCCAGGGTCATGCAGATAGTGTCTGAAATCAAATTTGAACTCTATCTACCGTACCACCTAGCTTTCTTGTCTTGCTTAATAGTCTTAAAATAAAAAAGATTACAAAGGGAAAAAATCATCAGCATGTTTATATGTTACCAATACAAACTAGAAAAAATTATATAGGGAGAAATATTATTTAAACAAAGTAGCTGGGAAATAACCTGAGGGACACATAAGAGTTTTTGGTTTTTGTTTGTTTGTTTTTACTTTTTGGAGGGGGGAAGGCAGAGCAATTGGAGTTAAGTGACTTGCCCAAGGTCACACAGCTAGTTTTGTATTAAGCATCTAAGGTCAGACTTGGAGTCAGGCTGGTGCTCTATTCACTGCACCACCTAGCCATCCCGGGACACATAAGAGATAAAGACAAATATAAAAATTAAGGGAAAAAACTAATAATTGAAGAGATAGGTTATTGACAGGATCACAGGTTTAGAGCTGAAAAGAACCTTATAAGGCATTTAGTCTAATTCTCTTATTTTATAATAAGGAAACTGAGGCCCAGAGAAGTTAAGAAATTGACAGAGCCAGGGATTCAAATCCTAGTCTTTTGACTCTAAATCTAGTCCTCCTTACATATATACCTTTTAGTGCTACTGTAGTTTAATGCTATGCATATCAAAATACCCTGAAAGTGGTTAGAGAACTGGCCTCAAAGTCAGAAAGGCATAGTCTTGCCTCTGATGTATAATGGTTGTGTGACCCTAGACAACTCACTTAATCCCTCATTGCCCCAGGTAGCTCTATAAGTCTAGATGTTGCAGAGAAGGTGCCAACCAACATTACCTAGATCAATGAAATCACAGGTTTATTCTCAATCCCCATTCCTAATGATCAATATGCCAGTAGAACTTCATAGAACTAGATAAATTAATTTTTAAAAATAGAAGCACAGGAGCAGCTAGGTGGTGCAGTGAATAGAGCACTGGCCCTGGAGTCAGGAGGACCTGAGTTCAAATCAGACCTCAGACACAACACTTACCTTGGGCAAGTCACTTAACCCCAATTACCCTCCTCCCTCAAAAAAAAATAAAAGCAAAAAAAAAAATAAAAGCACCAAAATATTAGGGGGAAATATGAAAAAGAAAAAGCAGGAGGGACTTGTACTGCCAGAACTCAAATTATACTATTAAAATAATTATTAAGATTGTTTGGTAATGGAAAAGATTAGCTAATAATGAACTGAAATGATGGATATATATTAGTATAATGTACAATAAACCTGTTATCAAAAAAGCTATGGAAAATATTTGTAATTTAAAGAAAAAACTGTTGGTAAAAACCAGTCAAAAGTTTGGTGAAAAAAATGTGAGTAGACCAGTATCTCATACCATGTACCACAGTAAATTCCAAATGGATCAAGGACCTACATGTATGAAAAGCATGGCATTTTTTAAAACCTAGTATATAATGGCAATCAATGAAACAAAGAAAAGCAAAAAAATTACCCTTAGTCCTGTTCATTCCTTCTTCCACTTCTGCTGGGGGACGGGGGGAAAGAGAAGCAAGGAATGCTAAAAATCTGTGTTTAAATAATCAACAAATTTTAATTTGATTGTTGGTACACTAAATGTGAGATATTTATCCAATGACCTACTCATGGACACATTTCTGGAGGAACTGAATCATACTGATCTTGATATTCTTGACATAGACCAGCAGCTCTTATAGTGAAATCTTTCAGGGGATCTGTGAGGTCAAAACTATTTTCACATTAATATGAAGTCATGGGGGCAGAGCCAAGATGGCGGAGTAGAAACAGCATTTCCAATGTGCTCTGCCCCACACAAATTTCAAACAATGTGAAAGGGAGCTCCAAACAACTTCTGGAGCCAGAGCACCCACAGAACGGCACAGAGAAGCTAACCTCCTGCTGAGGACAGCCCAGCAGCCCTGCAGGGAGCGGCCAGCACAGCGCTCTGAGAACAGGCAGCACAGGGCGCTGGGAACCAACAGCGCAGCCCGAAGAGCCAAGCCCAGGTCTGCAGTTTTAGCCCCAGGGTGGCTGGACTTTCAGCTCCTGGTGGAACCCCAAAACACCAGCAATTGTGGCGATTCCAGAATTATCAGCACAGATATGCCTAGGACAAAGTGAGAGGTTAGTGCCCTATGGACTTTGGGACCAGTATTTGGGAAACACGTGGCTTCCTCCCCTGGGGGCAAAAAGCTGCTGAAGAAACAGCTGCACAGAAGCCATTTTGCAGCATCAGTAGTCGCTCTAGCTCCTGGTCTGCAAACTGTAGGAAGATCCAGCAATCAGTCTGGGGGTTAATCGCTTTTGCTTTAAACTGCCTGGATCTGGATTGTGGTCTGGGGGGGAAGTTTGGGGTGGGTATCCAACTTGCCAGAGTGGGTGGAGGCTTTACAGAGGCCACCCAACTGGCGGAAGTTGTGAAGACCCCACGTTTGGGCGGAAGCTCCCCAGTCTGGTGGCAGAGTCCTACTGTGGCAACAAGCCCAAAAATCAAGTAATTAAGTGGCAATATGCCTAGGCAAATGAAACAAAATAAACAGAAAAGTTCAACATTGGACTCCTATTTTAGGGGCAAAGAGGCTCAAAGCATGGAGGAGGACTGTGAGATCAGAACTCCTGCACCAAAAGCCCCAAATGAAAATACAAGCTGGCTACAGGCCATAGAGGACCTTAAGAAGCAGATAAGAGAAGTGGGGGAAAATTTGGGAAGAGAAATAAAAAAGATGCAAGAAAAGTATGAAATGACAGTCAACAGCCTGACTGAGGAAAATTAATATGAAGTCATTTAAATTTCTAAATTAGCAAATATCAATAGCTGTGACCCACCCAAACACTTCCAGAGGTCCTCAATAATTTTTAAGAGCATCAAGGGATCCTGAAATTGGTTTATGTACTATACCAATTCAAGGAACACTAATAATAAGCGAAAGTACATTTACAGATGCTGGATATATAAATAAATACAGAAGATGGGGTGGATGTTTGGATGGATGTATTGGATAGAGTTGGAGGGGGTCAGTATTTCAGCAAGGGTAGAGCTAGGAACTAAGCTGTATACCGCATAAGACTTGCTTGTTCAAATGGGTCTAGATTTGCTCTAGTTCTTAAAACTCTGCTCATGCTTTCTGAGAGTGTTTAGAAATCCCAAGCCCAGTCCTGAATATCATGGAACATAGTTTGGAAAATATAGCACTGCACTAACTTGAGCAGGCAATTTAGGTGCCGCTAGAAGAATTCAGGACAAAGGGTCCATCCACCCATCCCCTTCAGTCTTATTATGTGAAGGTTCAGGGTAATCTAATTGGACCTAAAATTAATATTTTCAGTTGATATGTCTCTATTTTGGTATCATGAAAAGTAGTATCATATGGGGGCTTGTGAGCTGTAGTTTTGAAAAGGTGATGACCCAAAGTGTGCTTTGAATCTAGGCTTAGCTTTCAGTAATACAGGCTACAAGCAGGGGTGTGCTGGAGCCAGCTCTAACCAGTTAGTGAGAGCTGATTGTTAAGTTTTCAGTGTGAACATTTACACCTCAGAAATCAGCAATTACTACAAATCAGGGCTTGATTTTTTGTTCATAATCTAGACTTAATAAAGTGTTAATAATTCAATTAAACTTAAAAGTATGTGCATACATCCTCCCTCCCCCTTAGGGCTCTAGTTCTTAATCACTTATCAATTGCATCCCTGGCTACTTTATTTGAGGGCACTTAAGCCACACACAAATCATTTTTCTATGTCTGGACAATCTTTAGTGAGTATTTGGCAAAATATACACTTTATCAAAGCATACAGTGGTGACAAAGTATGAAGTGAAATTTTTTTTTATCAATTTACACTCACTAATGAGTGTCAGGACACAGAAGCACAAAAAAAGGATGATTTCATAACCCTCCTCACCCCCACTCACTCCCCATCCCCAAAAGACCATGAAACACAGAAAAAATTTCACTCTTATCCCAATGCTGGACTGAATCTAGCCCCTATAAAACAGGATTATATCTGAGATTATAAAATATCTTCTTCTGCTCCTTCCAAGCTCCAAAATGGATTTGAACTCTCAATTGCCCTTCCTGACCCGGGATAAAGCCTAATCCCCTGCTATACTGTCTCCAATATTTAGGACGGGAAAAGATCATGGAAACCCAGGGAATCTGCTGTTTGATAATACAAGCTATGTTTTTCACAAACCAAATACCGATGCTTCTAAATGCAAAGATGAAATTTTCTCTCCAAACAGAATTGTGCTCTCTGGAAAGCCAGCTTTTCCTGAAGGCACAGTGCCAATAGTGTGCGGCATCCTTGGTGCTCAGTGATCAGAGCTGTGGGAGTGGAAGCAAGGAGCTGCTAAAAATTAGCCAGAAAGAAAGTACAAGAGAGTGGAAAGCAAAAACAAAACCAAAATCTCAAGCCCCATAAGTCTGCCCAGAGAATCCCTCCTGCATCTGGCTCGGCCTCATCTTCTTCCATATCCTCCCTTGGGGTTTGTTTGGACCACTTTGTCACGCTGTTCTGAGCGTGCACAGACTCATGGCTCCACTGGGGGCCTAAGCAGAGAGTATGAAAAGAGGGTAATACACAGTCCAGTCGACTGTATAGAGGTTAACGCTTGTGAGTTCCCTTTTGTAAAGCAAAACAGTGCACTGGGGTTGTGTCTCCTCTAATTCTTACTGCAATGTCAGTCCTATTTTCTTTTCTCTGCTCAAAAAGTTTGCGGAGATATTCAGAGAGGAAGAAGGGATGGTCCACTGAGGCACAAATCGAGTGGCATATGTGCTAAATTCTGATATAAATGGCCTCCTTGATCAAAGATATCTAATATAACTCAGAAAACATATTTCTATAGGTGTTTCTTATTTGTCTACATTAAACAATCCAAATCACTTGTGACCTTTTTGGGGCTGCCTAATCAGGAAACTTTTTGTCATTTCCTTCCTGGATGTTCAAATCTTAATTAGGAATCTTTAGTCTGCTCCTTCTGGTGGGCTTTTGATTGGAAAGATAGCTTAAGGCATTTTCTTTCACCAAAGCAGTCTGCTTGGATCATCCCTTTCTTCCCTCCTCCCTTCCCCCATTCATCTGATACTTCTCTCGTCCCCATCACTATTCTCCCTTCCCTTCGGTAGGGTTATCAGTCTATGTGGACAGGCAGTGAAATTTGACAATTAAATTGTACGTAGTCTGGGGGTTAGTGTGCTAGGATAAAAAATGTTCATAGATCACATTTGCCCAAGCTGGAGCCTTATATAACAGCTCCCAGCAGAATCTCCCTAGTGTATTCCAAAGGAAAGGGAGAGAGAGAAAGAGAGACAGACAGACAGAGACAGAGAGAAAGACACAGAGACAGAGACAGACAGAGAGAGACACAGACAGAGACACAGACAGAGAGACACAGACAGACAGAGAGAAAGACAGAGAATATTGCTGGTACTCAGCAATACCAATCAAGATTAATCACCAGCAGGTCTCTTACTCAGTGCTCTGAAGTGGTGGAGTTCTCTCCCTTGTACGACTCAGTTACCCCTGGTATATTGTGATAAATGGAGAAAAACACATTTACATCAGTCATATTATGATTCCCAGCACATTGGTTAGATCCCCTATGGTAAATTTATGGAGTGTCATGGATAAGAATCACAACACATCCATCAGTTGCGATCTGCTTTGTTGGAGGAAATGTCCAGCATGAATAAGATCACAGATCCAGCTGAGTATGTATGACACTATGGGTGACACCACTGACCTGTCTTCACTGATTCCATTTCTATAGCACTTTTAGGTTAATAAAGTGTTTTCCTCATAATAACCCTATGAGTTCAGCCGTGCAAACTTTTTATTCCCATTTTACAGATAACGAAGTCGAGACTCAGAGAGGTTAAGAAGCTCAAGGTTATGTAAATGTTACATATGCCGCAGAACCAGGCTTCAAACCCAGGTTGGTAGTTAATTGAATTGAGAGCTGGTAAGCTTACCTTAGAGTCTAAATCCCTTCATTTTACAGGTGGGGAAACTGATTCCTAAAGGACCAACTGACTCTGCATAGCAGTACTGAAATTGCAACCAAGGTCTTATGGCTTCAAATCCTTTTTTTCTTTTCACTTGCTGCCTCCCACTGTTAGTAGTATATAAGCTTTAAGCTGTGTCTCCAGTCATAGTGGGTGGTCTTGAATTGAGCCATGATTTTTTCTTTTCTTTTGTGACATGTGTGACTGGTGACCAGGAATCAAACTGGATTATCTTTGACTTTGGAACCAAGGTTCTCTCAAAGTAAACTGACCTCCATGGACAATGAACTATTGACCATCACCTTGTTAGCACCTTACTCTAACCAAAGAGTGAATCCATCATAGACTAAAACCAAATAAATGGAGACCTTGAAGCTATTAATCATTGGGAGGATACATGGGATTACAGACATTCTCACTACATTCCTATGCAAATGATTTAGCTGTATCATAGGTAAACAGTTGAATAGAAATGCATGGGTAGCCTTCCCAGAAAAAATTATTTCCATTCTCACCCCCTTGTTCATTCTATATTCTTGGTGCCTGTTTCTTTGCTCCACCCCCTACCACCTATAAGCTCAATACTGAGACTCTCCCCACTGGGAAACAGCCTCCTTTGGCTATTTAGGGCAGAAGGCTGCCAGCAGGTTTCCAGCTTCACAAAGTCATTTCTCGATTTATAGCTCAGCTGTCTTTGGAGCAGGGGTTTTTTCCTGCTGGATTATTACTATTGCCTATGGACTTGCCTTAATTTGTACTGACTCTTTCTGACTTCCTACAGGCAAACACTGTCAGCAGCCACCTGTAGATCTGGATGCCAAGGTCAATAATCCCTACCCTTTATTAAGAGGATGGAAAGAATAATCAATGAAGGGTTAGCAGCTCTACCCTAGAGACTAAATTTTAAGAGCTCACCTGCATGAAGGGTTGGTTCTCTTTGACATAACAGTTCAGGTCTGAGCTGCAAACAACAGACCAAAACGAAGAACAGTCCAATTCTCCTACATGCAGCTGCCAAACTCATATCCTGGCTGGTGGGGCAGTGTTTTCACAGCACAATAAAGCTGTTTAGAGCTCTTGGGACTGCATTCGTGCCAGGCTCCCTGTCCAGAATGTTCTTTGAACTGCTTAATAATAACACTACAATCTGGTATTTCTCCAGTATCTCTCTTCCTAGTAGAGCTCAGAGTGCTTCCTGATATTATCTTAATCCACTTTGCAAGGGGAAAAAAATCCCTTTATCTTGTGACGCAGTAGAAAGAGTTCTGGGTTTGGATCCAGAGTTGGGTTCAAAATCCAGCTCTTCCCCTTCCTACCAGTAACTTTATCTCTCTGAATTCAATTCCCTCATGTATAAAATGAGGGGATTGGATTAGATGACCTCTAAATTCTGTTTTTCCATCCTAAATTTATGATCCTATTGTAATTTGTCATTGTTGTTCAAATATATCCCACTTTTCATGACCCCATTTAGGGTTTTCTTAGCAAAGAAACAGGAATGCTTTGCTATTTACTTCTCCAGCTCATTTTACAGATGAGGAAACTGAGGCCACCAGGGTTAAGTGACTTGTCTAGGGTCACACAGCTAGGAAATGTCTGAGGCCAGATTTGAACTCAAGTAGATGAGTCTTCTTGATTCCAGGCACTATGTTCTATCTGCTGTGCCACCTCGCTGCCTTTTGAAGGCCATTTTTAGCAGTTTAGTGCTCAAAAGACTAGAAAGAATACTTTTGGGGTAAAGGAAATACTTAAATCAGTTGTCAAAGGATGCAAGATATTGTCTCTGTTGTATAAGAACTTTTTATGTTTAAAAGGAGCAGGAAAAATGTTATTTTGATAAGAACTGCTAAATATATATGTGAAGAAGCACAGCTTTCAGATGTGATTTTATGTGGTTTTTTTAAATACAAAATGAACAGTAGTATAAATGTAAAAATTCACTGAACCTTGTGAATGATGAAGGATGATGCCTCATGTGTGTATAAATAGTTTGATGACTTAATGGGGCCAAGATAACTTTTATTTATTGAAAACTGGAAATAGGTACAAAGAAACAGTTTGAAGGAAACAAAATACCTTGGAATAGAGGTGAGGTACCTGGAGCCTCAAGGCCACATGTGACCCTCTAGGTCCTCAAGTATAGCCTTTTGATTGAGTCCCATCAAACTGGCCACATGTAGCCTAGAGGCCAAAGGTTTCCCATCCCTGCCTTGGAAGAAACAAGCTGAGAACCTAGAGCTACAAAGCATTATGGCCCATTAGCTCATTGGCACGTAACTTTTATAACTAAAGAGGGTAAAACTAAAAAAATGAAAAATCATACAAATATTTGGAGACTGAGGTATGATCGAAAAAGAACTACCAAATGCAAAAGGGAAATTTGGAGAGTTTTTAATCTTTTAAATAAAAGGAAAGTTACTGAGAACCAGGCAGCTTTGATTTAAGCCATTAAAAATATTGGGGATAAGAGGTATAAGATATAGGAGTCTGAGATTGAAGGAGGAAGAGCCTGGCTAGTAAAGACTGAAGAAACAGAAGGGGGTTGGAAAAGCAATTTGTTGGACTGGTTGGAAAGGGGGATTTGACTAATAGCAAAAATAGTCAATGGACAGGGGGCTTCAGCTATTCAATTCTTGATTGACTGAATGATGGGTGTGGTTTTAGTTATTACTCTTAAGCACTATCTAGAGTTTAAAAGATGTAAAATTTCTCAGAAATATATCTTTCCCTTTCCTTCTCTCCTCTGATTTGAAAGGGAAAAATAGGAACTATTGTCTATATCTATCTATCTGTCTGTCTATCTATCTATCTACGCTTTATAGAAAGAACAGGCTAGGCTTGTTTGCCTTGCTCAGAGTCAACCTCAGTTGTTGGCTATAAGTTCTGTTCTGACCAGACAGTGCAGCATCTAAGTGATTGAATTAATTACTGGCTGAGCCTGGCTATTTGTCCCTAGAAAAACCAGCATCTTTAGCTTTGTAGCTCCCTGCCTTTTAAAGGGAACTGCTTTACATTAAGAAATAACATTTTCTAATTACTTTTGTAAGAATGATTGTTAATTGAAAGATTTTTGAACGCTATGTTAATATATAAAAGGGAAGATGATTTGTTTAGCTGGAGAGGATCAATAAACCAATCAGTTAATAGAAATGGGATTTCATAAAGTGAAGATATTCCTCAATGGAAAATGACATCAAAGTCTGTAATTCAGAGTTGCCAGTTATCCCAAATACATTGGTTTTTCTCTTTCATGTGCTTTCCTGCCTATAAGTGTAGTCTTGCTCATCCCCACAGAAATGGCATGTATTGGTGGCAAAGTGTGATTCAGGTTTATATATAGATTACAATATATTTTATTATTTGCATTTTATTTAATATGTGAATATCTGTTATTTTTATTTTTTCTAACTATCAAGTAAATGATCGTGTTTAAGATCTAAAAATGTCATTACTGTGAATGGCTAGTTTGTATAAATATAATACTTGGTATATATATATATGGGCTGTCCACACCCACTATAACCCAGTGGGATGTGGTACATTATAAATGGTTGGTTATATAAATAGAAATGCATCAATGAACACTCAAAAGTTATAGTGGTGGATAGGAGGTGTGTTTTTCCCCACAACATGGTTATCTATAGGACCCTGAGAGAATTTGCATTTAACTATGTAGTAGTGATCAATCTTTGCGAACCTAGACCTGCTAGTATGAGAGCAGGGTGGAGTGATCAAGCCAACTCAGAATGGAAAGGTATCTACAAGCCCTATGTGAGAGGTGATAATTGGTTACATAATGATTCTATGACTTTACTGCCTGGTTTTCCAGGAATATGGACATGATTAGTAGATTTTTAGAGTTTAGAGAAACAGGAGAAAGTGAAGTAGGAATGTTAAGCATATATACATACATAGATATATATATATGAATATATACGTATGCAAATGCATACACATATATAGACATGGTGTTTTGTTTATATGTGTATATGTGAATACATGTATAAACACATATAACACACACTCACATATACATATACATACATTCAGAGCTATTCGATTGTAGCCAACAATGGAAAAAGAACTTGGTCCCTGAGAGAGAATTGTTCTGAAGTTGGAAGGTGGTGATTTTTCTATCTTCCCTACCCCCATGAGTCATTTTGCTTAGATGTAGAGTTGCTCAACCGGTAAGAGATACCATATTTAGCAGAGAGAAGAGACACACTCTAGATAAACATATGTGTCTATGTTTTAATTTAGTCTGGCTTGACAATGCACATAGTAGGTGCTCAACAAATAGTTGTTGGCCTAATTCATCAGGACTAATACTCTAAATTTATAAATTTCTAATTGTGTGTGTGTGTGTGTGTGTGTGTGTGTGTAGGCAGTCACCTGAGACAGCTTCAAGGAACTGGACTTCTAGCAACAGAAAAGAGCTGGAAGCTATCTCTGGTAATTTAAAGTCAAGTTTTGTTTGGCTTCCACAAGAAAGAAAGGAATATTGGGGTCCAGTATCAGGAATTGTGAGTTGGCTTGCCTCCTTGTGTTCCCTACACATGTAGTTCCCTACACTTTCATTGTACTCAAAGTTTGTGTCTACTCTTTCTATGGGTGCTATATATATATATTTGTGGGAGAGTGTGACCCAGGTTTCTGGAGTGTGAAGAATGTTTTTTAGCTACTGCTCTTACTATATAATTTTAGTAAATGCCTTTGGTAAGAGCTATTTGTGTCTACTGGCTGATTACTAATGGAAAACATACTTGTGGGGGCTCATAAATCATAGTTTTAGAAAGGTGGTCCTAAAGGAGCTTTAAAACATGAGAGTAGTTCTTCCATAAAGGAACCAATTTATAAACTGTAATTGCCAAGTTGGAAAGGTGGGTGCTATGTCAATTTGACTTCTCCATCAGCATGGCCTCATTGATTATTATCTTACAAAAACTCATTGAATCGAAACTAAACTAATAAATTAATTTTAAAAACTCACTGAATCATTAACTATCATATTCCAGTCATTCCATGTTCTAAGGTACAATCATCAAACACACAACCTCATATAGCCTGCAGTACTCCCAAGTACTGCCTGAACCATATTAAAATATAATTGAAGGGGAGGCTAGGTGGCGCAGTGAGTAGCGCACCAGCCCTGGAGTCAGGAGGACCTGAGTTCAAATCCGACCCCAGACACAAAGACTAGCTGTGTGACCTTGGGCAAGTCACTTAACCCCAATTGCCCTCCAAAAAGCAAAATATATATAATTGAGAAATATATAACAAAATAAATAAAAATACAATAAAACATAAATATTACATTTTAAAATCAAGTCAATATGTGGCCTACAGGGATCTTTATATGTGGTTTAGAATAATTTTTAGTTTGATTTCACTGCTCTAAGTTTCAAGCATAGAACTGCCCTGATATCTTCTAAAATCACTGACAAATGTTTTTGACTATTCCTTCTGATTGGCCAATATATCTACTTATTTATCTGTGTTCACAGATTCATGTTCCTATTGACCTGAGCTCAGATGTAGCAGAAATATACAATACCTGCTCCATTATTCTTTATGTGTAGATCATTGAGCAAAAGCTGGAAGTTACCTCAGAGGCCATTTAGTACAAATCCCTAATTTTTACAGATATGGAAACTGAAGTCCAAGGATAGGTGACTTGTCCAAGGACACACAGATAGCATTTGGGGGTGGGTTCTGAACCCAGGTCCTCTAACTCCAGAGGTAGTATTTTTTCTATTATATTATGCTGACTTACTAATATCTTTAATTAGGTTGTTCCCTTTATGGGGGTAAAGACTAATACCTCTTCAAATCCTTCATCTCAAACATGTCTTACCTTTTAATATCTTCTACAGAGCAAATGCTCAATAGGAATTTATGGATTTGGGATTTATAAATTCAGAGTATTAATCCTGATGGATAAGCCAAACAACTATTTATTGAGCACCTACTATGTGCATTGTCAAGCCAAACTAAACTAAAATCTGTTTCCCTAGTTCAGCCTCCCATCTCCTGCCGTTGTGATTCTGCATAGACTATCTATCCCACCATGCCTGGAATGTAAGCCATGCTTCTCTTAGAATTGTTATCTTCCTTCATGGCTCAGCTCACATGCCATATCCTTGACCTCAATAAACCTTCCTTTATTTTCTCAGTAGTTGAAATTCTCTCCCCCATCAATTTACTTTGTATTTACTCATCTGTGTATATCTTGTATCTCCCTAATAGAACATATATTCTCAGAGAATGGATTTGCTTTTGTCTTATTCTTCCCAGTCCCAAATAAAATTTTTTCCACATGAGTTTACTTGATAAAAAAGTTTTTAAAAATTTATGAATGACTTTTGTTTTTCTATCATAGACATTTCCCAATGAAGAATTCTCCCAACAACCTCTAAACAAAGCCTCCCCATCCCCAACCCTCTCTTGTAACTAGAAAATATCTAAGGAAAACCGACTGACATACCAACCACTGTTCTATAACCACAGCCTGCCATCTCTCTACTGTAGGAAGACATATGAATTTCTCAATAAATGTTACTAAATTGGATGGAAATGAATTGCATTATGTAAAGAGCTATGAGGGATACAAAATAAATGTCAGTTGTAGTCCCTTTCCCTTGGGAGGTTAGAATCTCTTTGAGAAAAAAACACAAACCTAGGAAAAGTTATATAATAGAATTAACAAGTTTTAATTGGAAAAAAATAGTGATCTAAACAGTAAAAATTGGAGGAGCTCTGAGAAGATCACTATAGTCTGGATTTATAGGAGGATGTCTCATAAAGCAGGTAAGACTTGAGTTAGCTCTTGAAGAAAGGGTAGGATTTGAATTTATTAAGGGCAATTCAAGGGGAGGGAAGAGCCTGGGCAGGAGCATGGCACATCTGGGGAATGAGGTTTCAAAACTGGAGGATTTACATAGGGGAGTTGCTTGAAAGTGGGCTAAGATTACCCTGAGCTTTGAATGCTAAACCGAGGAGTTCAAAATTTAGCCTGTGGGCAATGGGGGCTCATTATAGGTTTTTAAGCAGGAAAATGGCTTGATAAAATATTTTAGGAAGATTATTTTGGTGACAGAAGATAGAGAGCTTTTACCCAGGAAGTTAGACAGACAAGGGGGATTAAAATGAGGAACTAAAGAACATATGGACTCAGCCCCATTCCATTTGCTTCTCTCTAAATTGGCACAATTCCAATCCTTATCTGTAAAATGATAATACTATCTGCCCTGATGAAAGTTCTTGGTAAACTGTAAAATGCTATATAAAAGTAAGCTTCATCTATCTATCATCATCTCAGCCATCAGGGTGGTTTTATAAACACATCAGTTGGGCATCTTATAGAGCAATGATGGTGCAATCGTGTTTTGGTAACAGTTCAGAAGGTGGTGCTTGCCAACATTTTTTGAATCACCTGATGACTGTAGTCCCAACAGATTTTTTCGATATATTTATTGGAGGCCCACACAATTAAGATGCAATTATCAGATTATTCTGAACTATTAAAACGAAATAACCAGTGTCTGACCTTTCTAGAGTACTTTCATATATATTGATTACTTTATTTTATCCCTTCAGCAATCATATGAGTTAAAGAATAATACTAATAACTGATATAGTACTTAAAGGTTTACAAAGCATTTTTTTTAAAGATTGATCTCCCTATGTAACCTAGGCTGGAAGTGCAGGGGCTACTCATGGGCCCAGCCCCTGTCTTGTCAGCACAGGGATATTTACCTGCTCTGTTTCTGACTTAGGCTGATTTAACCTTCTTTAGATAATTTGATGGTCCCTTGCTCCTAGAGGCTCATGATACTAATGCCAAACTTAGTGAGGATACCTGATCAGCTTAGCCCATAGCACCTCAGAACGCCAGAGCTCAAAAGATCCACCAGCTTCAGCCTTTCCAGCAGCTAGAATTACTATGCATGGCTCAAAATACTTCACCATAGCATCTCATTTGATCTTTACAACAACTCTATAAGGTATATATGCCTATGAGTATTGTTATCACTCTTTTACATGTGAGGAAACTGAGGCTAGAAGTTCAGTGATTCACCCACAGCCACAATTCCAAATCTGGCATTCTCTCCATTGTACCATATCGTTTCATCATTCCTTTATGATCTAGGACAAGCTACTTGACTCAGTTTCCATGGGGATAATAATACCTCCCAGGATTTTTGTGGTGACTGAATGAGAAAATATTTGTAAAGCACTTAGTACAGTACAAAAGACAGTAGATAAATAAATGCTCATTTCCTTCTTTCCTTCCTTCCTCCTACTTATAGATAAGAAGGCTATGGATTAAATAAGTAAAGTGACTTGCCCAAGGTCACACAGCTAGTAAATGATGAGCAAAATCTGGGCTTCCTAATGCCCTACTAAATGCTCTTTCCTCTAGACTAATGCTGTCTCAGTTAATTGCATTCACCTAGTGAGTACTCAATAAATATCAAATGAGGAATGAGGAAAATTTAGAATCATTAGGTACTGTTCTCCTTAAGTCTTTTTTTTTTTAATTTTGAACATTTATCTTTAGTTCTAAATTCTCTCCCTCCCTCTATCCCCTCTCCCACCCATTGACAAGACAAGAAATAAGATACTCATTATACATACAAAGTGAGGCAAAACATATTTCTTTCTACTTTAGCCATGTTGCAGCAACAAAAACAAGTAAAATAAAGAAAAAGAAAAAAATATGCTTCCATCTACACTTAGAGTCCATTGATTCTCTATCTGGAGGTGGACAGCATTTTTCATCATAAGTCCTTTGTAACTGTTATGAATCATTGTATTAATCAGTTGTTAAATCTACCTTTAACTGTTGATTATCATTATAAAATTACTGTTATTGTATACCTTGTTCTCTTGGTTCTGCTTACTTCACTTTGCATTAGTTCATCAGTCTTCCATGTTTGGTTTGTTTTTTTTCCCTAAAACCACCCCTTTTGTCATTTCTTAAAGCACAATAGTATTCCATCACAATTAGACACTATAACTTGTTCAGTTACTCTCCAATTGATAATTGATGGACATCCCCTCAGTTTCTAATTCTTTGCCACCACAAAAAGGGTTGCCATAATATGGGTCCTTTTTCCTTGATTTATTTGGGATATAGACTTAGTAGTGGTATTTCTGGATCAAAGGATTTGTTTTCCAGAATGGTTGGAACTGATGTTCATAACTCTACCAAGAGTGCATTAATGTGTCTCAATTGCCCTACATCAAGTCCAACATTTGTCTTATTATATTGTCTTATATTTTTATTATTATTTTGTCTCATATCTGCCTTATTAGCCAATCTGTTATATATGATGTGATACTTCAGAGTTGTTTTGATTTGCATTTGTTTAATTAATGGTGATTTAAATACTTTTTTCATATAACTTTAGATAGTTTTAATTCCTTTGTCTGAAAACTGCCTGTTCATATCCTTTGACCATCTGTCAACTGGAGAATAGCTCTTAATTTTTATAAATTTGACTCAGTTCTCTATATAGTTGAGAAATAAGACATTTCTCATGAGACCTTGGGCTCAACGCATGTTTACTGATTGGAAGAGAGCAAGACCTCAGTTTCCCAGGATGCTTTGTGGCTTTGGCACTGACTGCTGGACAGACATGAAGACTTCTGGAAAGGAGGGTATGTTGATCAGGAAGAAGGAGCAATGGGGGCCAGCCAGGGTTTTTGCTGTCAGGTCAACTTCAAAGCAGTCTTGAGGCAGGAGGAGTAAAGAAAGGAAGCAAGCTGGATGTAGCAAAGTATTTCGATCCAATCAGGGATATAGACACTGCCTCCATAGACATTTCCACCCCACCCCCATTCTCACTTTTCTGGAAAGGGCAGCATCCACTGTAAATGCGGCCTTTTGTTATTTTATTTTACTTTACTGCTGATTTTATCCTGCATAAATAGTCCATGTTCCTCAGCTTAATGATCGACTTAGTTTGCTAAGGTTTGGAAAGGAATAACACAAACAGGTGTTAACTTCAGACATTATCAGGGTCCTATGGTGGGGGGGAGGAGGAAGGGTTGTGAAAAGTAGCATGGGAAAGGGAATAAAGATCCAGCCTGAAAGTCAGGATGGTTTGGGTTCAGGACCTATGTCTGGCCCATACACTTTACCTATTGGTAACCCCAGGGAACTCTTTAAGATCGCAAGTCACAAAACACCATATGTTGCAGAACAGGTTGTGAATCTTCATTGATAGAGGAGGTTTACTAAGGGGGACTTCCCCCACCCGAAGAATTCACAAGTCTTGTTGGAAGAGAGATGTGAACAAAATGGGCTACAAATATTGTTAGAAATAAACATGTTTGAAATGCCTAAAACTCCCAGTCCCTTTGGGGATTTATCTTGTAGTAAATCACATGTATTATTACTGTGAAGGCTCAAAGCTTTGGTGGCAACTAATACACAGGGGGCACAATTGTCCAATTTTGCCTAAGGCCTACAAATAAGTGGCTTGGGCTGGCACTGCTTCTGACGCAACATTCTCTGATTCCCTGAACACTAGTCACTGTCCAGTTGACTCAAGTACCAAACCTGTGTGTGTGTGTGTGTGTGTGTGTGTGTGTGTGTGTGTGTGTTGAGGGGAAAGGGTGCAAAGAGAGGAAGAACAAGAATAATAAATTAATAGTAACACTTGACTTTGACATGACTATTTTCTCTCATTTATTCAAAGCACAGCTTTAACGCCACAACCTGGAGGCACCAAAGGGGCATTAATCCTGTTCACTTCATCCAAATTTCACAAAAGGAAAAAAGCAAAGCCACAGAACGGAAGTTACTTACCTAAAATGGGGGGAGGGGTGGGGGCTTGCAGTGCCGATAAGAGAACCCGGGAGTCCTGGCTCTCAGTTCTGTGTTGCTGCTCCTATTTGGGGACAGGGCGGGGGACGGGGGGGGATGGATAGACAGCAGCAGACTTGTGAGAACAAGTCTGAAAGAAAAGGAGGGAGTTCGGGAACATAAGCAGCATGAGAAAATCTGCTTCTGCCTTTTGGAAGGGGGTTAGGAAGGGGGGAGGCGCACACTCATGTGTGTGGCTGCCCATAGAGGGAGAAGAGGAAAGTGAGAGAACATTAGCTCTAGATGGAAAGTACCCTGAGCGTACAGTTCCTCTGTGAGCCTCTGTTGACAAAAACACGCCAACTCTGACAGTGGCTGTTCAGGGAGGCTTGTGCGAGATTAAAAAGAAAAAAAAACGCCTCCTCCTTGCTTGTCGGCCTATTCCCTTAGGAGCCCCTCTTAGAGGAGGTCAAGTCTCTGTCCCCAAGGTTGTCCAGGCTATGGGCAGGAAAGAGCAGGCCAGCAGATGTGTGTGGGGAAGATGGGGGGCTGGCAGGGGGTGGCGGTGGGGGTGGATGGAGAGTTGGGGAGGGAGGCAGAGAGGAGGAGCTTCAGGCTGCCAGGAAACCAGTTAATAGAGAAGAGGTTGAAAGAGATCCAGCGGATAAAGAGACATTCAGAGTTCAGCTAATGAACGGGATGACTCATTGACTGAATCAGACAAAGATTAGCATGGAAAGGGGGCGGGGGTGGCGGAGGAAATTACTCAAAGGAGCTTTGCTGAGGCAAATGTTCAAACCGAGCTGGGAGGCCAGGGACACGATGTTACTTAGAGCACAGCCTACGGCCCTGGGGTTGGAGGGAGGGGGAGATCCGCAAGAAAAACACAGGGAGAAAACTGCGTCTGAGGCCAGAAAATGACAGAAAGGAATCTGTAACCTCCTGTGCTTGGAGAAATGTTGAATTCTCTCCAGGGACAAGGACCTCCCAGGATCTCAGAATACCCACCTGTATTGCTTTGTCATCCCATCCTAGAGAAGGGAGAGAGGGGGGATGAAGGTGCCACCTCTTATTTTATAAATGACATAGTCATCAGGAAAATAAGGCCACTGGGATTCTCTTTCTGCTCCATCCTCCCCACCTCCCTCCTCATTAGATTTGTAAGCTCTTTGAGAACAGGGCTCTCATTTGCCTCTTTCTATATCCCCAGAACTTAGCACAGTGCCTAGTACAGAGTAGGAGCTTAATAAATGCTTATTTATGATCAGTTAATAAGTGATTAATGCTTTTTTTTCTCTTAAAGATCTGAAACCATGTCACAAAAATAATCTAGGATATTTAGATTTTTTATTATTAAAAACTTGGCCAGGGATAATCATAATTTTGGGGATTGGGAAATTGAGATACTATGCAAAAGAGTCTAAAGTCATACAGCAGGCACTTAACCCCTAGAGGCTCAATCCTATGGCTTCACTCATCAGTCCCTGACCATGCCTATACACCAGCACAAGACAGAGGTATGGAAAATGTGCCAGCAACCAGACCATCAATATTAGATAACAACTATGTTCCAGTCCCTGAACCAAGATCTGGAGATATCATGACAAAAATGAAACAGTCTCTGCATGCAAGAACTTACATTCTAATATTGGAGAGGCAAAGTATACATTTAGCATATGCTCTGGGATGATTGTGTTAGCTAACTCATACAGGCAAGCCCAATCCCTGGAGGGCAGCTATTACTTCTCCCCTCAGGGATCTAGGAAAAAAAAGACTATCTTAGAAAATCTGTCACCAATGCCATGAGTCTCCTAATTTCCTGAAGACTCCCCTAGCTAGAACCATTTACTTCCTGCTGGCTTCCATCTCCAGCTTTAGCATTCCTGAGAAATTATGAACTGGGCTGGCCCACAGCTTATTCCTCTCTTGTATTTCAACTTCATCCCAGTTCTTATCCTTTGGAGGGGTTTCCTCTCAGACCCAGTCATTACCTTACTTCCTAGGACCTATTAGCCTCCTCTTGGCTTCATCTGGGTATCTGACACATAACATTACGGACAAGTGCTGAAATTTTATTACAAACTCACCATCCTCAAAGCATGTTCTTTGGGTTGTTTTTACAACAATAGGGTCTGCTGACCCATCTGAAATTTCTTGCCCAGAGGTCCTTGTGACAAATGGCATTCATGTTGATGCCTGGATCTCTAGCAAATGTTTCCAAGTAGGGGATGTGGTATCAGTAGAAAAGCTAGTAAGATCATGAGTAAGAAGAAGGAGGCTGGGACCAGGAACATGATTTTCTATGAGAAAAAAATATCTTTCCCCTTTTTTGTCTCACTGGTATGGTCCCAGTATGGCATAAGTTCAGTTTGACTGTTGTGCTCCACATTTCATCAATGAAACCTAAAAGGGCCAGGGTTGACCACTCTCTGGTAAAGTCTAACTAAAGAATCTCAAAAAACCTCTTTGCCTTCATTCAGTCTTGTATCTCCAATATTGGCAGCTGAGTTTTTGTATCTCTATGACTCAAAGTTTTCCAAAGGCACTGAAATCTATGTCTCATATACTTAAAAAAGTTTTAAAAAACTTTTGTTTCCCTCCTGCAAAAAGAATGGCAAGATTTGTGCTTCCCAAAATGAAGCTGGTGTGTGTCATCATGAATCCTAGGCTCTTTGATTGGGGTTGGAAGGGACTTAGAGACCATCTAGCTCAACTCCCCTCATTTTTAGACAAGGAACTGAGAGGTTAAGAGGTTACCTAGCCCTTTATTTTTTACCCTTGCTCCATTTGCATGCTAGTCAGGGAGCCTGCTGGGGATGAGGGCAACCTCAGCTCCTAAAGGTTTGGAGGGGGAGTGAAATTCCTGAAGGAGGGTTTAGGAACACAGGCTGACAAATAGGGATATCACAGAAGATAAAAGAATTTTTTTTTCAGAGATAATGTATGTAAAGTACTTTTTATAAACCATAAAACACTACATAAACATAAACTTTAATTGCCATCATCATCATCATTATTAAATTATCTGTGACAAAGGACCTGGCCTTCTGGGATCCAGAAAAAAAAAAGCAGTTAAAAGAATAGCGTTGATGCCTGGAGCATCCTGATGGAATTCGTTGACTGCCTGGCAGGGTATGACTCATTTGTTGTTTCTTGTTGTTCAGCCATGTTCCACTCTTCTCTTCATGGACTCATTTGGGATTTTCTTGGAAAAGATACTGGAGTTGTTTGCCATTTTCTTTTCTAGATCACTTTACAGATGAAGAAACTGTGACAAACAGGGTTAAGTGACTTGCCCAGGGTCACACAGCTAGTAAGTGGATGAGGCCAGATATGAACTCAGGAAGAGGGGTCTTCCTGATTCTAAGCCCAGCGTTCTATCCACTGCTCCACCTAGTTACCCGTGATGGCTCATAGACCTAAGCTATACACTAAGAATTTACCTCTCTCTGTTATGGAGAGACTTTCTATCCACTGCATTCTAGCAAATGGTAGTAAAAAACAGTCGACAGACCTGAAGAGACTAGCTGACCCCACAGACTCTATCGTCTTTGCTGATGTCCAGCACATGGTAGCAGAGAGCAGTTCTGTGACCATGAAGCCACTAGAGGTGGAGAGCATCATGAGGACCTCACTAGAGGACAGTGTGCAAGTCATCCTGGCCATGGATATACTTTGATTCCATGTTCCCCTTCACGTACCTTCCCTTGTGTTGTAGTGCTTTTGTGATCCATTGATACTGTGATTACCATAGTGTTCTGTGACTACCTCCAAAGATGTGTGTTACCCCTGGGGCTCCTAGTTCTTCCCCTTTGGTTCAGTCTGTGGCTTGTGTGTTTTTGCAGCCAGTGAGGTATGCCTTGTATACTACCATGCTCTCCTAGAAGGCTGTGATAAGCCTCTTTGGTGGCCAGTAAGGTAAAGATGCCACACCCACCTGACATATGGTCAGGAAAATGGGTATAGAAGAGTACTCCACCCTTACCCCCTCCTTTGAAACTTCTGGTCCAGCCAACCCAGAAATCAGCCAATGAGACCTTACGTCCTAGCCTGTTATCCCCAAGAAGACTTGACCCTCACCCACAATAAGGCTAAAAGCCCCCTGCAATCTCCTTCCAATTGAAAACTTCTATCTCTGACCCCAGGGCTATGTGGGTATTCTCCACTCTTGGATTATGCCATGGATTATGTCCCTCAATATAGGCAGTACCTAGAATGTTATGTGTTGCTTCCCCAATTCATCACCCTCTTTTCCTTGCTGACCTATGCCTCCCACTGCAGGCTATGGTAAGTATCAATGCAATACCAAAAATTCTGCCCTTGAGTGACCCTTCTGCTAATAATAATAATAACAATAATAACAATAAATATTGACACAGAAATTACTATGTACCAGGCACTCTGCTAAGTGCTTTACAATAATTATCTCATTTGATCCTCATAACAACTCTAGGAAATAGACACTATTATTATATACATTTTACAGATGAGGAAACTGAGGCCAAAAAAAAAAAGGTTTAATGATTTGCCCAGGGTCCCACAACTAGTAAGTATTTGAGGCTGGATTAGAATCTAGATCTTCCTGACTCTAGGCCCAGAGTTCTATCTATCATCCAGCTAGATGCTGTGAGTACCCAATGAACCAGGTTTGGGCTAGAGGTAGGCAATTCTCCTAGTATACAAGATTCTGTCCAGAGTTAGGCTAGTGCCCCCACAGCTGCACTACTATGAGCATAGGGCTGTGATTCAGGATGTGAATGCAAGGGTCTTAACCCTGTGTCCCAGCATCAGGGAATTCCACCTTTTTAGCCCATGAGTTGCTGACCAGGATTAGGTTTAGACTTTTTCTGCCACACATTGGGAACTCCCTCATTGAACCCTATGTCCCAGAAAACAGAGACTCCTGATCCCCGAGAACTGCCTTATTAGCAGAGACATTGGATAACGTGCAAAATACCTAGTCATATGTGTTAATGTTATATGAGCTGTCCATTGTAAGCATTCTCCACGTGTTCTCTCCCTGATTGATAGTGTGGTAACTTTTAACAAAGTATAGCCCATATGTGTACAAGGGGCCCTCTTTTTGTGTCCCTTTATCTGTTCAGCTATTTGATTTCACATATTTTGCTTTGAACTAATGTGTCCTCTGGTTGGCTGATAAAAGTAAACACATTGGTGGTAGATTGCATTTTGAGTGGGTATTCACCTACAGAGCATATCAAACTCAGAGAAGCTTTCTAGGGGCTCACATTTGAGGAAGAAGCCCAGTTGCTACATTTTCACCCCTTTTTGGCTAAGTAGCAAGTATATCACTGAATCCCATGTTCTGTAAAGACACAACATAACTCATGCCTTCCACCCACTCATTGGATGCTAGGAGGAGTCATTAGTGAAAAGGAGCCACGTTGTTTCAGGAAACCTTCTTAATGGTGCTATCTTTTTTTTGCATCACCTACACTACTCAAGATTTCCTTTTCCTCTCCCCTTCCCAGAGAGTCATTTTTATAATGAAAAAATATAAAGAATAAAAAGTTTAGCAAAAGTAATTATAATCATAAAAGGCAGCAGTTTCAATTAAAGTGCCAACTAAAACTCCATTTTTTACAGGAAATCTTTCCCAACTCCTTTTAATTCTAGTTCCTTCTGTTATTTTTTTCTTATTTATCCTGTATGAAGCTTTGTATATATTTGCTTACATGTTGTCTCTCATATTAGACTGTGAGTTCTTTTAGGGCAGGGCCTGTCTTTTGCTTCTTTTTGTAGCCCCAGCGCTCAGCACAGTGCCTGGCACATAGTAGATGCTTAATAAATGTTGACTAATTGAACAGACATTTATTAAGTACCTACTATGTACAAGGCATTGTTCTAGGTGTTGAAAATATAAGACAAAAACAGTCTCCTGATTCTAGGTCAAGCCTTTTTTCCCATCCACTACACTAAGCTGCCTCTCCTATGCCACTCTGAAGGAAACACTATTATTTACCATTTTTGGGAAGCGTCACTGCCTGTGTTCTTAAACTTTCTGGGCAGATCCCCTGTTGGAGCCAGAAGTTTTATCTTCCATTTCCTGAGGACGATGGTCCAAAGCCAATGTACTAACCTCCCAGGAGATACCTTGAAGGAACAGACTTTTAGCAATCATAGCTTCTGCTTTGGTCCCTTTGGGTGAGATTCTGAAAATCGTGGCTGCTAGTGATAAACACTTGCCCTGAAAGACAATAATTGGGCCAAGACTTTAATAGTTAAAACAATCTCTTCATTCCAGGTCTCTTTCTTACTAAACCAACAGAGCAAAGTAAATATGAGACCTGAACAAGAAAAACACCAGACCTAGAATGTTGAGGAGCACCCAGGCAAATGTTAGACCTCAAATGGGCTCACTTTATCATTCCATTACATTGTTCCTTTTCCCTGCTTAATGTCTCACTCCCCTCCCTGGAATGTGAGAGCACTAGGTTCCTTTAAAATGTCAGACTGGAAAACAAAACAAAACAGAGTACAGCCCAAGAGCTCCCCGAAAGCCCGATTACCCAACTGGCCACCACATTGAAGACTTCACGAATAAAGCAGTCAGTTGGATTTTGTTAGGCTTACCTCTGAAATCTGTTCTGAGTCTCCACCCTTTGGAGAACTCATTTCAGTGGTAAGAAATAACAACACTGTTTGTTCCCAGAGAGCGGAAAGTAAACCCACAATGGGCTAAACAAATAGTTGAATGCAGAGAGGAAAATCCATTCTGTAGAGCAATTAATCTTTGGGAAGGCTGGACTATGTGAGACTGAACAGGAGCCCAGAGGAGAGAGAGAGAAACTGCCTGGGAGCAAGACTTTCCAGGTATGTTGCTAGTGACACACCTCACAGAGTTAGAAGATGGAGAGTTCTTCTTTCTTCACACATGTAAAGAACTCCCCAGCCCTTCTCATCCAAAGCAGGGGAAACTTGGACAATGCTTTAAGGTTCTCTTAATGATCAAAATATGTGAAAATTCCCTAGTTGTGTTAATGCATCTTGTTTTCCACTAGGCCCTAAGGGATGCTTTAAATAGCATCAGTAAGCATCAGAATGAATTAGACAGCAAATGTAGGTTAGCTTTATTTAGACAGATGAAGACAAGCAGAGAAAGTTGTCTGGTTCAAGGACAGTGCAATCTGACATGGCAGCCCTCCTTTAAAAAAAATGGGAGGTTACACTGGACAGAGGTATATTGACAAAGAGTGAAATTCCCTGCTTCATTAGAGGAAATGGATATATCCTTCTTCAGTTCTCGTGACTGGAAATTAGGAGGTATTCCTAGGACTGTAAAACCTAAAATCTCTCAGATAGAAGAGTTCTACCACTGAAAAAAAATTAAACAAAACTTCTCTTATCCATCTCACACTCATTCCCATTTGTTCCTTTGAATAACACCCACTTGGTGTTATTATCCCATCAGGGATAGTGGGCTTCCCAGAATGCCCAGATGAAGGAGGTTGTTTATGGGAATCATCTGGAGAGCCAGGAGACTTAGAGATTCATGGACTCATTGAATGCTACAGCTGGAAGTAACCTTAGACCTCATCTAATTCAGGCTCCCTTATTTTACAGACGAGGATCACAGAGAGGTGAAATAATTTCCCAATAGTCACAGCACCAGTTCTAGTTCTCTGATTTTTAAAGCATGCACCTTAAAATACAGGTTAAATAATGTTCATAGATGGGGCATCAGTAGAAGTATAAAGTCCTAGGTGGGGAAAGTAAAAGAAAAAATAGGAGAGGTGAGAACCTGCCTATTCTGGACCTAGGATTTCTTCTAGAAGATGGAAAATAATTTCAGAATGATGAACAATATATTTAAGATAAGGTCATTCACATATTACTAACTGGCCTTTGTACCTCCAAATGATATCTCTCTTGCAATGTAGTGATGGGACCCTTAAAAGACAACCTCTCAAGAGAAAGAAGACTCATTTCTCACTCGCTTCAGATTTCTGTCTTCTGGGATGGTTTCAGAAAAACTTGGGAAGATCTATATGAACTGATGCAAAGCAAAGTGAGCAGAACTATGAGAATAATATGTACAGTAACAGCAATATTGTAAGGATAATCAACTGTGAGAGACTTAGTAATTCTGATCAAAACAATGAGCCACCATAACTCCAAAGGACCCAATATAAAAAGTATATACTTTCAGATAGAAAACTAATGGACTCAGAGTGCAGACTGAAGCATGTTTTTTTCCTTTATTTTTCTTGCTTTTTTTTCAGAATCTGGCTAATGTTGAAATGTTTTGCATGACTCTATATGTATAATGTATATTATTTTCTTGCCTTCTCAATGGGTAAAGGAGGGGGTAGAAGGAAGAAGACAATATAAAACTGAAAATAAAATTTGAAATAAATAATGCAAATAAAATTAGTATTACACATAAAAGTATTTCTTCATTTTCAGTAGCACCTGATATGGGAGAAAATCTGGTTTACATTTGGAAGAAATTGGCCTACATTTGTAAATACTTGCATTAAATTAAGAAATACAGTAATATGTATGTAAAGGAGAGAGGAGTTTGTATCATTCTCAGCAAGGCTTCCATTTTCAGAAGGCTGAGAAAAGACTAAAATGAAGCATTGGGAAGCAGCAGAAATTGCTGATTACAGCAGCTCAGACAATGAGAATGATTGGGCTACAGAACATGTAGTAAAAGTTATATTCAGATAGTTCTATGGGAGTTTTTTTCTCATTTTATTATCATCATTATTCCTTTTCTGAAAAATCAGTGCTTTCTGTATCTTCTTGAGCTTGTGAAGGACATCCAGATGAGAAAATAAAAAATCTGAGTTGGAAAGAACCTTTGGACCACCTAATTCAATATCTATCTGAGGTGTGAATCTTCTTTCCAATACCCCTGAAAGAATAACTATTCAGCCTCTGCTTGACGGTCTCTAGAGTGGAAAACTCACTATTCCCAGAGGTAATATACATAATGGTTCTTTTCCCTTATATTGAACTAAAATCTGCCTCCCTGAAGTTTCCACCCACCGATCCCAACCCTGTCCTGCCCTCTGGCGTCAACCAGAACCAATCTAATCCCTCTTCCATATGACTACCCTTCAAATACTTGAGTAATACAATCATATTCCCCCAAATGTCCTCTTCTCCAGGCTAAGCATTTCCATTGCTCCCTTTCAAGGCATTTTATCCCTGTCCTGTACTTGATTTCTTGCACCCTAATTCAAGACTTTACATTTGTCCCTATTAAATAGGTTCTTCATTTAAGTTTTTGCTGATGCTCATAAACTGATCAAACATAAGTTTCCATATTCCATAAAGTCCAACTGTTTGTAATGCCATTTGTAACAAATTGAAACATTTTCATATAAGCTCAGCAAAGTTTTTTTCTGAATAAAGCCTATTCTAAAATTCAGTACACCAAACAAAATTTTTTATGAGCAAACCAAATTATAGGTGATGTGTTTTTTCCTGTTCCTAAATGAACAAGGTGACTATAGAGCTATATGGAACACTAAAGTATTGAATATATTTGCATAAATAATTGGGTACATACATATACAGATATGTGTACATGTGTGTATGTGCATACATATAAAGCACTAGAATGAGAAGCAAAGACTTGGATTTGAGTCTGGCCCTGTCAAGTTTGCTAGCTGTGTGATTTTGGGCAGGTAGCTACATCTCTCTCAATTTCTGTTTCCTACTTCAATAGGCTATTGTGAGATTCAAATAGGATAATCTATGTTAAATACTACTATACAAATGTGAGTTATTAATATATCTAGACTTTTTCCAAAATATACATTATTTTCCTGTGGGAATAAAAGTGGTAAGAAATGGTGGGGTGGCATCCTCCATGGTTTAAAAAGTTCTCACTCGATCATTCTGTGGCATCACAGGGGAGGACTATATTACTGATTTGGTGCTCATCTAATCCAACCTTCTAATTTTACAAATGTGGAAAATGAGACCCAGAGAGACTAAGTAACTTGCCCATATAGGTAGTGTGCATCAGAGTCAGGATTTGAACTTGGGTCCTCTGCTTCAAATCTAGCACTTTTTCTATTATATCATAAAGGGCCCACAGTTACTTACTCATTTGATTTACCAATCTTGGGAGAAGGCTATAAAACTTAAGCTCAAGCATGGCCCAGGTCAAGATAGGTAAAAGTCAAGAGTCTACACAGAATCCCAAAACAAACACCAGGATTAAGTGGGATGATCAGAATTAATATAACTTGTCTGGTATACAGAGGGGCAAACAGAGATCAGGGCAAAATACATTAAGTTTATACCCCAGTCTTGGCATATGTTGCTTGTCTTCTGGTACAGCATTGGCTTTTATCAGCATCCACCAACACTCTCCCTAGGAAGACTCTTGAGTGGGCACAAATTGGATTAAACCAAGGAAATAGCTTAGAACATCATATAAAGTTCAAATTAGTGCTATCAACTTGCTGTTTAGGGCAATCTCATTGTACTTCTCATTCATGACCTCCTGCATTCCAACAAATATTTATTCAACACCTAATATGTATATACCAAAAGAAACAATATCCTCACTTTGTTCCCATTCTACATCCCCCTGCTTTTTCCTCCTTTAGGAGTCCACCTTTGAGAATGTGCCATGAATTTAGTAAAATCAGAAAGTACTGTTAAAGTTAAAATAGAACACATACAAAACTACACTAACTCACTGTCAAATATACATGTGTACTCTTTGGCTTTGGGGGAAGCTGCCGGAGCAGTTAACCATTTCAAATGGCCCTCAAAACCCTAAGAAAGTGATGGAAGATGCAAGAGTGGATATAGAACAATAACCCCAAAAGAGAAAGCCATGAGAAAGGAAAGGCAAACTTCTTCTACCTCTCCCCCCAATCCTAATAGGGAGGGTTTCTGTCCCATGTTCTTTTGGCTAATGGAAAAGATGTATATTTAGTTCCTATATTATGTGCCACATTCTCTGCTAGGTTTGTTGGAGTCACCAAGATGTACCAGAGACCTGCCCTCAAGGAATGAATGGAAGAAATAAGACATATACATGAATAACCAGAATGAATCTAAAGCATACTGGTGTGACTACCATAGAAAAAATACAAGTGATGAGTTAGGGAGACCAAAGAAAAGAGACATCCTGCATCTTGTCTTCTCCATTGGAGTGGAAACCACTGTATGTCAGGAACTGCATGTGTGTCAAGACATGAATTCCTAGAATGGTAGAACTGGGAATAAAAGGGAAACCGTCAAAGGTCCCGAAACTCCCTATTAGAAAAGAAGTTTTTGCAAGGGAGACAAAGAGAGAGGGGGAAAAAGGAAGAGGACTGAAAAGAGAGAAGAGATACAAGGCTAGGTCATATGTCTGTGTCCAAACTTAGGAAATAGTAGATTCAAAGGGAATTCAGTCAGTCCCTAGATAACCAAACTGTTCTGGTGTGATGTTTCCATTTTTAAAATAAAAAAATTTCCTTCTGTAAATTACACATTTCTGCAGTTGTAAGGACTTAATCATAATGAAAACCATCTTTGTACTTCTTCTGATAAGTGGAATGAATATTTCCACATGAACTAGAGATGAAACCATTTTAATAGCATCCCTGGGGTTAAGCGTCTTGTTCTGACATTCTCACTCATTTCATCATCATTAGAGAGTATGTACTAAACTTGCCTAAAATTGCTTATGATCACAAAGCTTTCTTTGGCTAAAGCAGAATGTAGAGTGATGGGTTTACAATCAGGATGGACTCATTTCAAATCCTGCCTATGGTGCTGTTAGTGTAAAACACGGGCAAATCACTTAACCTCTTTTGACCTCAGTTCTTTAATCTGTAAAATGGGTACCTATGATACTCACTTCTTAGGATTGTTGAGGGGCCTGAGTAGAATAATTTTTGTAAGGGGTCTTTGAAAACACTGAAGAGCTCTTATTCCAGAGCCTAGTTCTCATAGCCTTTAAGATAAGAAACTTCTTTCATATAGAAATGAAAAATAAAGTTGCTATAGATTATGGGCAGAGGAAGAAGGGGGCAGGGCAGAACTGTGATTTTATCAGTTCAGGAAACTCAGTGCAGAAATTTCCTTTGCAAATAGACATGGGCCACTTGTCTATAGCTTATAATCATCAAGAAGCCTGGGTCATGAAGAGGTTAGGTCATTGGCCTATAGTTCCCCAGTTATCCTGCCTCAGAGACAGGTCTTTGTGATGCCCAAGTCTGGCATTCTGTATGTTGTATGTAATGAACAATCCAAACAAATATTGCCCTGAACTCGGTGTTATACCACAACATAACGTATTCTAGCAGCATGATCAGCAGTACCCATCCCCATAAGAACTGCATGTTTTGTTTTAATCTTGTGGCATATGTGGTTCTTCCATATGACACTGACCTTCTTCCTCTTCAAATTAAATTTCCTTTTCTCTTTCTCCCTTTTTTTGTTGGAGGGTATTTGTATCAGTCTTGTCCCTGAGCCTTCTCAGCTTGTCTTCGAGATTCTGACTTCCCACTTGGGTTCTTGAATTTCCCCTTTTGTCTTCTCTGAAGGTGCAGGTGGATGGAAATGCTCTCCCCCACCCAGATGCACCTGAGAGAGCCCACACATACTCCTCTTTCCACTTAGCCACAAGGACGTGGCCTGGAGAAGCAACCAAGTTCTTCATTCCAATTCTCTCAGTTATTGTTGAGTGCCTTAGAAGAAACACCAAATTGGGGTTGGAGGACAGTGAGGACAGATTTTATATGCATGTAAACTAAGTAAATACATTTATAAAGTTCAGATTCTTGGTTTTATAAAAAGAAACTTCAAACTGGGGAGGGGAGTACAGTGGGAAGGACAGATTATACATTTATATGAAACAAATTAATAAAATATAAAGCTTAGATTGTTGGTTAAAAAAATGAGGGGGTGGCTGGCGGAAGGAACAAATGATAAAGGTATGTTAGTATTTATTAAGCACCTATTATGTAAAAATAAAGTTTTAAAAAATAAGATTCATTTTGCTATTGTTTAAAAAAAACACTAGACTATTCTAAATAGTTTTCATGGCCCAGAGCCATAGTAAGGGCAACAGTGATGGCAATGGTAGGGTGAGGAATCTGGGAAACTCGAGTCCATGGTCCTGCTCCCTTTCTTTTAGAAAAAGTAGCCACTTTGACCTTGTTCAGGGGTTAGTGGAAGCCGAGAGCAAAGAAGATGAGAGGAGCATAGGATCAGAGATTTGGAGCTGGAAAGACCTTAAAAACCATCAAGTCCAACTCCCTCATTTATAGCTGGGAAAACTGAAGCACTGGTCCAGGGTCTGAAGTATTATTTAAACCCAGGTCCCTCAGAATCTTAGTCAAGCACCCCATTCACTACTTACTGGATTCTACACCCCCTTATGAGGGTGAACAGTAGAGATAAGGGTAGTGGTGTCCAGACCCAGTTTAGCCACAACCCTGCCAAGCAAGGGATCCCTGGCATCCTCCCCACCCCCTTGGATTTGCCCCAGTTGAACAAGGTATAAATCAGGGTTGAATTAAGTTCCTTGGGAGCCACTGGACACCAAGGCTTACCTCAGGCTTTACTTAGAGTTTAAATTGTAAAAAAAACCAAAAACCAAAACTACGGCATTATACTAAAATATGTCAAGTTAAAATAATATTAAAGCCATCCCTTTTAATGAAAAACATTATTCTATTATTTTACTTGTAAGTTGTTTTGTTTTTTAACATTTAATTTGTATTTTAAGATTTAAAAGTTACCAGATGTGTCTCAGGAGGGACAAGGAAATGGGATGTTCCTGTCTTCCTTTTTCTGCTATTTCCTGCCTCCCCACACCCCCATCTCAGGCTCATATGACTGTTGCTGAGGATCCATGTTTCACTCCTAACCCTATCCAGTGGTCCTCTGTAGTCAATCTTCTTCCTCCAATGTTCATGTAAGTAGGTCAGGGATCTATAGCCAGGTAAGAAGTGCAGGATGGAGCTGCCATTCATTCCCAACACAGGCAGAACTCCCCTTGGCAACCTAGAAACTCTGCTCCCTCACTTCCAGAGAATAAAAGGGAATATTCTCTGGCTGGAAAGGGAAAAAAAAAACAAAAACAGGATAGTTTCAATGATACAGGAAACTTCTGGATTAGAAAGCCCCCTCTTCTAATGCAGGTCAGCACTGCCCAGGGTCATACAGATAATATGTGTCAGAGGCAGAATTTGAATGAAGGTTTTCCTGGTTCCAAGGTCAGCTCTCTACCCACTAGGAAAAAAAGAAACTATAAAAGATAATAGAAACAAATAGAAGGTTCAATAATATATCTGTGATCTTATCAAAGGGGGCAATATTTTCCCTTGGTACAGATGGCAACCCACCTATTTGGTCTTTCTTGGCCTGTGTGATTCTTCAAAAGCCCTGCCCACTACACTACAGGTCTCAGGGTCATAAGTCTAGAACAACATTCAGAGGTCATTCAGAGAACCCCCTCATTTTACAGTTGAGGAAACTGAGACCTTGGAAGTTGTAAGTGACTTGTGTTAGGCTGCATAGCTACTAAATATCAGAGAGGAGATGTGAACCCAGATCCCCTGATTCCAGAACCAGTGTTCTTTTCCTGGGTCTTGTAACATTTCATGGGTGTGGCAGCTAAAATGATCGAGGTAACCTCACTCTTATCATATGATTGGCCACTCTCCTTTTCTGAACAGTCAGAAAACAGTAGCATTTATTAAGCCCCTATGTGTAGGGGCAACTAGCTGGTTGTAGTGGATAGAGTTCAAATCTGGCCTTGGACACTTACTAGCTGTGTGGCCTTAGGCAAGTCACTCAACCCTGCTTGCCTCAGTTTCCTCATCTGTAAAATGAACTGGAGAAGGAAATGGCAAACCACTCCAGTATCTTTGTCACAAAAACACCAAATGGGGTCAGGAAGAGTCAGACACAACTGAAGAACAACAATATGTGCCAGGTACCGTGCTAAGGACTATGGATACAAAAAAAGGACAAAAAACAGTTTCAGTCCCCAAAGAGATCACAGTCTAATGGAAGAGACCACATGCAAACAACCATACACAAACAAGATGTGTGTGTGTGTGTGTGTGTGTGTGTGTGTACATAAATGTTAAATGTGGGGTAGTCTCAGAAGGAAAATTCTAAGATGACTTTACTTGATAGTATATCAGAATAGTAGTGCTATCATTTTATTAAAGTTAATATATACCTTTTCAAAACAAAATGCAAACAATTTGAACCTTATGGCTTTATTATATTTTTTAAAATAAATTTTCATTGACACCTTTTGGGTTTTTTTTTCATACTGCCTAGATTTTCCCCTATATCCTCCCTTGTAAGATCACTTTTAAATTTTATTTATTAATTTGAGTAGTTTGTTTTTGTTGATGATATAGGTCAGTAAGATGGTATAGACATTCAAAGAGAACAATTTCTAAAACTTCTCTGTCCTGGAGGTATATTCGGGAATTTATCTAATTGATAAATTAGATCGGGAACAAATCTACCCTTACTGGTTAGAAGACCAACCTTCATGTACCAATGGGAAGAAATTTTCTCATCATGCATGATTGTATCACCATTGGAAAAGTTCTTTTGATCTATTAATTGGAAGAATTAGATTCATGTTCTTGCCCTTCTTACCTGAGGTAAGAAGTCTCTGAATCAAAAGCTATTTTCAGAATGCATCTATTTGTACTGTACTGCCAACCTTTCATAAAGTTAGAAAAACTTGACCACATCCTTGTCTCCAAAAAACCTCCTAGTTTATTGCTGAGTCCATCCTTCTCCCAGAAAACAAAGCAATATATTACACAAAAAAGCAAAATGCACAAGATCAATTTTCTTGATGAGGACTCCAAAAAATAGCCTGACTACTGGATAAACACGAAGAAAGCAGAAGGGTTTGCTTGCATATAGAAAACTAAACCCAGCTCTCCATCCCCTGAACTGGCCAACAATAGACCCATTCTCAGGGGGAAAATATGTCTATCTCAGATGTGATGCAAAGAAAACAGAACAACCACCACCCCCACAATGAGAATCACCTTTCCCCCAATTCCAGAGCGACAACTGAGTCATAATAGATTCATACTCTGGCCCAAAAAGAAAGGAGAAAAGAAGAGGCTGACATATGAATCCGTTATTTCTCCAGGGTTTGGAGGCTTTGTCGTTATTGTTGGTATAGTTATTGCCTTTATTTCACCAGAAATACAGACCCATTTTTTCATGAGGATAGAACGACAATAAAAATCTCAGCAGGGAAAGAACTGGCAATTCTTTCCACAAATTATTCAGAAAGCTTGGGTGGCACAGGGATGAAACAAAATGGGGTAGTGGAAATAGCATAAGGAAACTTGGGTTCAAAACCCAGCTCTGTCACTAACTGGCTGTATGACCTTGGACAAGTCATTCCCCTTCTCTAGGTGCAAGTGTAAGATGAGTGTTTGGACTAGATAGGGATTCTTAACCTGGGGTCCATGGACTTGTTTCTTAAAAAATATTTAGATAATAGTATTTCAATCCAAATGATTTCCTTTGTAATCCTATGTATTTTATGCATTTTAAAACATTATTTTGGGAAGGGATCCATAGGGTTCACTAGACTGCCAAAGGGATCTAATGCCATAAAAAAGGTTCAGAACTATTGTTCTAGATTACCACAGAGGTTCTTTGTTGTGGTTGTTTCATACTAAACTTAATGAATACCAAATAAAATGAGCATTTCCCTATAGGTTGTGAAACAGAAGAGGAGGATTACACATGAAATTGATAATCTCTGTTCGACATGTGTTTTCACAGCTGTCCTCTTTGTTTGGCCTTCCTTCTGTTTTCTCCTCATTTGGGGAAGGGGGAGAAAACCCTATTCCTAACCATCCTCTCCCCGACCCCTCTGGAAACAAAAAGGAAAATAAAACCCTTGTAATAAATATACATTGTCAAGCAAAACAAATTCCCACATTGGCCATGTCCAAAAATGCACCTCTCTCTCTCTCTCTCTCTCTCTCTCTCTCTCTCTCTCTCTCTCTCTCTCTCTCTCTCTCTCCCTCTCTCTCTCTCTCCCCATCTTGAGCCTATCACTTCTCCATCAGAAGGTCCATAGCATGATTCATCATGGGTCCTCTTGAAGCATGATGGGTCACTGAATCAACCAGAATCTCGGAGGTTCCTTCCAGTTACCTAAAATCCATAATTCTGTAAAGGTGTCTAAGCTAGGTCTCCCTCAACTCACCAGAAAGGTGGCCCCCAACAGAAGCTGGATCCCGATAATTTAAATGATGCAAAAGCATAGCAGAGTCTCTTAATGGATTCAAAACTCCTTTAAAAAGACAGGCCTGTGGCACTTCTCAATTCCCTGGTTGGTAGGAGTTGAATGAGTCTCCCAGTGCAGAAATTGAAAGCACTGGAAGTCAGCAGTTCTGAAATACTGCAGAAAGGACTTGTTTACATTTTTTCCCCTCTCAGGCTGAAACACGTCTATTTAAATTTTAACCAGAGACAATTATAAAACCATGGTAGGCCAGAGACAGCATCCAGCACAAGCTGGATGGCAGATTCCAATGGCTGAGGGAAGGGAGGGGGGAATAGGGAACTATCTCCCCATCTTCTCTGAACTAAGAGAAGAGTGAATAAGGGGGTAAGGGAAAAAGAAAGAAGGGAGGAGCAAGAAAAGTGCTTGGCTGTAGGGTGTGGAAGTAAGAAGTGCTGCTCAGCCTCCAGCACTTCTCATATCAAACTGAAAGAGACCAAGACACCTGGGCCAATGAGCCAGAGTCTGGGCCATAGCCCCAAGACCAGACTTCCACTACTGACAATAACTGAAGCCTCTGTTGTTTATATCCTTATTCTTTTCCTGGGTCAAAAGTGTATTAATGCAAGGAATCAGCTGATGAAAGAGGCCTGCCATTACTAGGCAGCCAGCTGGAACAGACATTTCCGGCCCTCAATGACACCAGCCCTTTTCCCCGAAGGCCAAGCCTCCTCTCCACTTCAGGCTTTCCTGGCAGGACTCCCACTTCTGGGATATGCCGAGCATTTCCATGACATCATAGGAAATCCCCCACTTGGAAAAAGACCCCCATCCAGTTATCATGGCCTTGAACTGATTAGTATGGGAGGTCCCAGATCCTGAGGGACTGGGAAAAGCTAAGGTAGAAATTCGGAGAGGTATTTCTTCTTATTTAAAGAACTTAATTCACTTGGGAATCTGTAAGTTATTTCAGCAGGACACATATAGTCCTGTGGGGAATGGTCTGAGGTGAGTCAAAAATGTTTCCTCTGTCTAATGGGGAGAAATTCCCCAATAGAGATTCCCTGTTTGGTTCCTTGAAGGCTTTTTCAGTGCCCTCTGTTGTAGAAGTTAACTCCCTATTCACCAAGTTCACATTTTTGTTGTTCTAGATCTATGATTTCACCAGAGTATGGAACTTCCAATGGGAGACTCTCCCCACTAGAGGAGACTGGAATCTTCTCTGCAACTACAAGGGCACTGAAAGTTTAAATGACTTATCCAGTCTCTCAGAACCAGTCTGTGGCAAAGGTAGGATCTGAACTCAACACTTCCTGGTTCTGAGGCCCAGACTTTTTCCATGCCACCATGCCACCTTTCTGCTTAATTTGCCCTGTTACCTAAGATGAAAGAATGAGTACTTAGTTCTAATACTGATGATGTTAGGGGTATCCCCAGTTTCTGTTTTTTGAATAATGAATTAGGTATGTTCATGGGTAGTATTAACCTCCAAATTAACATGGGTAGCAACTAATATAGCAAGAAGGATCGCTATGAAGTGCCCCCAGCTAGTGCCCCTGTCCTTTGCAATGTCATACTTAATAACTAGTACCTTCTGGCTATTTGAATGAGGATAAGTACATCCTCATTCAAATAGTCCCATTCTCTCCCCAGAGAGCCTGCCTCTCCCTAAACTAGCTTTTTCCAATGCAGGAATATTCCTCAAAGAGCCACAGTTTCCTATCATAGACAGGACAGATTCTACTTCCTTTAATACTGTGAACCTGGAGGAGGGAGGTGGACCTTCTTTCCCATCTGACCTCTGGCAGAAAAGCTTCTAAGGTAGATAGGCATTGTTTCCAACACAAAAAGGCAGAGCATCACCTGTAAGTAGGTGGAAGCTAAGAAGAAACACGATTAAGATGACTGAGCATGGGACCTAATTTCACCAAAAGTAGGAAAGATTTTGGGATCTGGGTCCTTAAACTTTCTTCCTGTTGCTCTCTTCCCTTAACACTGATAGAAGCAGTCAAGTCAAGTCAGTGTTCTTATTGTTGAAATCTACTTTTACCCATGCTCTCATTCTTTTCTACTGTGAAGGGAGCAGAGAGAGGAGGAACCTGATGTCCTTCCCCAACTTCCCAACTTCCACTCATCTATCATGCTCTCTCTCTCTCTCTCTCTCTCTCTCTCTCTCTCTCTCTCTCTCTCTCTCTCTCTCTCTCTCCAATTAACCTAGGAGAGGTAGTCCAGGACTATTCTGCTTATAGGAGTAATTGTGTGCCATATATATGTTTAGGATTATTGTTCAGTACTACGTTTTGCTGAATCTAGTCTTCTGACTTCCAGCCTAGCACCCTCTACCATACATCCTCCTTGCACATAACTGACATTTAATAAATGCTTGTGTAATTGAATTGAATTCTAAGAGGTAGGAAGTGAATAAGCATGACCTTCAGCTCTTAGAAATTGATTCAGCCTGATTGAAGGAGGCGGGTATCGACATAAACATTGTTTACTGCTCCTGTTCTAGATCAGTTCTGGAGGTGTAAGTTTGGTTTCAACGAACTGATTTGGAGAATCTCTTAAGGCCTGGACAGTTGACCTGGAGTTTAATTCTAGAAGAGCAAGGTTCTATAGAAACTTCAATGAATTGAACTGGCCAGACTTTGACTTATGATTTACAGTGGATTTGAATAGTAGATTAGCCCCAGAACTCAGTGCCTCAAAAGTCTCTTAGACCAAGGATAACTCAGAGATAGTTAAGGCTCTACTCTGACCTCATCCTTGGTGCAAATTTACCTTTTTGAGTTAGCTTCTACTGAAGGGGCTAAATGCAACCACATTAAAGCTTTTAACTCTCTCTCTCTCTCTCTCTCTCTCTCTCTCTCTCTCTCTCTCTCTCCCTCCCTCCCTCTCTCTCTCACGCACCCTCCTCCCTCCTTTCTTTTTATGCTTAGTCACAACAGCCTTGGCTGGTTGCTTCCTTGCATATTTTTAATAAACTTTACAAGCTTAATAATGTAATATACATCCCAAAATAGTTCATATGAAAATTAAATTATAAAAATTCCAAGGGTATAAATATAAATCCAAAATCAGTTGTCAGGCACAGTGCCACAGAGTTCCTATTCTATTCATCTACCTAGGCCCCTCTTCTCCTTCCTGATCCAAAGTCCTGGCACATTGTATAGCTCCTACATCCACTTGTCAGGACCTTCCTTTTCACTTATCACCGTGAGTCCATTAAGTGCAGGCCCACTGGGCTAGACAGCAGGCATGAGTCTGGACTGCTCTTTTTGTTTTGGGCCACGTGCCAGTAATAGATTGCAATTTTCCCAGATGTGCAGTGAGGAGGAATGGTGATCACTTCCATCACCATACAACCTTCATATTTAAAAAACACAAAGAACTAAAAGTCACAAAGTATACTCTGTATATTGTTAATATCATAATTCTTATATGTCATATAAATCATAGAAAAGAGGCCCTAAAGACTTTTAGAAAATAAACATTTGCCATTCTGATAGGTTCTCCATTCATTCCAAGAATAGAGAACTGCAATCCAAAATCCTAAGATGTTACAGTTAGAGCTCACTTAACCCAGAACTCTTATGTTATAGATGAGGAACTAGCTTTTAGAGAGCTTAGGTGATTTGCCCAAGGTCACACAGAATTTAATAGTAGAGTCAGGACTAGAATGAAGACTCTTTCTATTATATAATACTAGTTCTGTAAAGGGATTGGTGGAGAGAGACCTAGAGTATTAGGGGAAAAAATATGTCCCTTAAAAGGGAATAAGGTAAGAAAAATCTTATACTTGATTGGGAGGAGGTTTATTCATTTCAAGATTATTTTTCAGTGATCTTTATTAGGGATAATGAGTCTTGGCTTCCCTGTAATTACTGCTGCTAAATGGGTAGGCATTTTCCTCTGTCCATGGTCCTATTCCTGGGGTCTGAAGTCTCTTCTTGGAACAAATCAGGGAAGAGAATACATTGGAAGGCACTGGAGTTTGCTGAGTAGTGCTGTGAGGGAATGTACACAAGAACTTATTTAAGTTACCACAGGGGTTGGGTCCTTGCCAGACTAAGAAAGTGGTCCTTACCTTCTGGAAGGGAAATCTGCCAGGAAGTCAAGATGTGTAAGTAAGGGCTGGGGGTGGCTAGGAAGGGAAGTCAGCCTGTTCCAACATAAAGAAAAAAAATGCTAGAGAGCTGAGTGACATATTGAAAACTGCCCTGGGAAGTTGACTTTGGAAGAAAACCCAAAGGCTTGGTCAGGTGAGGCTTAAGTGAAAAAGACATAGCCATTGCCAGAGATGGTGAAAGAGAGAGCTCAATCACTCTCCAGCAGACAGGGGCTTCTCTCAGAGAGCAGTTCTCCACAGTAGTGAATAATACCTAAGGGATCAAGGAATACTTATGGTGAGCCTTGTTTGATCCAAATGGCTTTATCATTTCTCCAGATTTTCATACTTTCAAAGGGCTTTTTATGATCTATTTCTTTCATTATTTTTTCACACATCCCTAAAAGGTGATTATCATTCTATTATAGCACAGGGGAGGAGTGCTGAAGTTTTTCCAAAGGCCCAGGATACATAACCATTAGTCAGCATTTTAGCTAAAGTTATTGAGCATGAAATTTCATAGAATCATAGATTTTGAGCTAGAAGGGGCCTCATCCTTTTATAGATGAATAAAGGGCAGTCCTCCAAATGTACCTCACAATATACATATGTACAGGCATATAGGAGGAGTGTATAACATTGAGAAAATGTGGTCCTAGTCGTACGTGACTTACAATTTGAAACATAACATTTTAAAATTGTTATAGAAATACAAAGAAAGACATTGAAATAAAGTTATATATATAGGAAAAATTAAAGGTGGGTAGGAGAGGCCTGTAGAAATCTGGTGCATTTAGAGATGTGGAATCAGAGATCTGCATTTGAATCTAGGTTCTGTCACCTGTGTGACTCTAAAGTCACTGAGACAAGTCACTGGGGCTTCTCCAAGCCTCAGTTTCCTTTTTTATAAAATAAGGGGATTAGAATAGATGGCCTTTCATGTCCCTTCTACTTCTATATCTATGGTCCTGTGATCTTCATCTTGCTCTTCATTGACTGAAAAGGCAGACTGGAAGGGCTATTTAAATGACAGTAGGGTGGTTGACCTGAATTAAAATCTGACCTCAGACACTTAATAGCTGTGTGACCCTGGATAAGTCACTTAACCCTGTTGTCTCAGTTTCCTTATTTATAAAACAAGCTGGAGAAGGAAATGGCAAATCACTCTGGTATCTTTGCCAAGAAAGTGCCAAATGGCATAATGAACAGTTGGACACAACTGAAATGACTGAACAACAACAATAATAAAAGGGTTGATGTAATGAATGGAGTCAGGGAAAGAACCAAAGCAGAGAAATGAATTGGAAGGGGGAATCAAAAAGCAGGCGATAATGATGTATTTAGGCATGAGTGAAGCCAAGGCTGTCTCACTTTGCACTTAGCATTCAGCATAATGGTAGAGTTGAAGTCAATTTTATAGACCTGGCTACTACTCACCCTCACATATTAAGAGTTATAGCTATTTTTTCTTTTGGTTAATTTTTTTTCTCTTTTAAAGCATGAACTTAACAAGAATCAACAAACACGAACATTTCAATATACAAAAAAGAACAGAAAAAGAAGACTGTATATGACACCATGAATCTCACTTCTCTAAGCTTTGGGGTATATGTATTATATATATTATGTATATGCATATATTAATGTACAAATATATAGATATACTATTTTATACATATGTGTATGTGTGTATATATATCTACATCTAGCTATCTAGCTATCTATCATATCAAGCCAACAAATGACTTCTCAGACCTTGCTTTCCTTTTTCCTTCCCATCATAGTCAAATGCAAAAATATAAAATTTACAAAAATTTAGATGTCATGAGGGAAATTTCTTTTTAAAAATTTTAATTGGAAATTATGAGTGAAATGTAGACATTGCCAAATTTTTTAAATGGTCTTTATGGAATAGAAGTCATTGTTTATTGAGGAACATAAATATAGTATGTATAAAACTTAGTTTGCTCATAAAATGATTATATTTATCACTATCATGTCTGTTATATTTTGAGATGTGAAGGACTAAAAAAGATGGAATGATTTGTGGGAGAAATTATTTTTCAGGTTTATTTTTAAGACATTTTATTTGGCGGAAAGAATATGAAAAGTCCATAGAGGAAAATATGAGAAGTTTTTTTTTTCCCCATGAAATTTCTGGCTTATTTTTCTTGAGTATCACATTTCTAAAAGTATTATTTTCTTTTCTTTTTCATAGTTGTGAATTTTACGTCAACAAAGAGTTAGAAACAAAGTAGATGTCCACTGACTGGGGAATGAACATCATAGACTAGTAGTGTATCATAAAAAAACAATGAATATAAGGAATTCAGAAAAGCATGGGAAAACCTGTATGGATTGATACAGAATGAAATAAGCAGAAGCAGGAAAATAACACATACAATAACAAAAATGTAAATACAAAGAAAAAACAACCAAATTGAATGCTGTATAATTATAATGACCAACCTTGACCCTAGAGGAGAGATGCAAATATATATATTTTATCAACTAGCACAGGTGGAGGATTATAAGTATGGAACAGTGTGTTTATTTTTAGACACTGCCAATGTATTGCTTAGGTTTTTTTTCCCTTTTAAATGTATTATTTTCACCTGGAAAGGCTTACATGAACTGATGCAAAGTGAAGCAAGCAAAACCAGAAGAACATTGTACACAGTAACAGCAACATTGTGTGATGATGAACTATGACTGACTTAACTCTTCTCAGCAATACAATGGTCTAAGATCAATCCAAAATATTCATGATGGAAAATACTATCCACCAAAGGAAGAACTCATAGGAGTCTGAATACAGATTGAAACATATTATTTTCACTTTATTTTTTCATAGTTTTTTCTTTTGTTCTGTTTCTTCTTATATGACATGACCAATGTGGAAATATGTTTTACATGACTGAACATATATAACCTATATAAAAGTGCTTACCATCTTAGGGGAAAGGGAGGGAAAGGAAGGAGGGGCAGGGAGGGAAAAAATTTGGAACTCAAATTTTATTTTTTTAAATGTTAAACATTTTGTCTTTACATGTGATCAGAAAAAATAAAATATTATTTAAGAGAAAAAAGCATTCTTTTTAAAGGCCAACCTATGCTACTCTCTCCAAACTTAAAGTAACCAATTATCAACGAGGATACTCAAGGCTATAGGTTAGTCAAAATGGTAAAGTAGGAGAAGTTTACCCCCACTACACACTATCCCCCTTTTGATGCCTCCCTTAAACCTTTCCACTTTTTTTTTTTGCTTTTTTTGTTTTGGAGGGCAATTGGGGTTAACTGACTTTCCCAAGGTCACATGACTAGTTTTTGTGTTAAGTGTCTGAGGTCAGATTTGAACTCAGGTCCTCCTGACTCCAGGGCCAGTGCTCTATTCATTGCGCCACCTAACCGTCCCCGAATATTTCTTGCTACCCTCATCCCTCAGGTGGATGGTTATTTCCTTTCCCCCATTTCTCCTGACCCCTTCCCAAAATCTGGAACACACACACATATACAAACACACACACACACACACACACACACACACACACACACACACACACGCGCGCCTCCATTGCCTGCCAGATGCCCCATGACAAAATTAGGAATTTACAATTATGCTTTATTAATAGAAACTTCCTGAGATCTGTGGTTTCATCATCGTGTGTGCTCCCTCCACTAATGCAGACTGTAGCCCCTCGACATCTTAGCTGACAGATTCCATGAGTTGTTAGGGCCTCCCAAATCTATCATCAGGCAGTCACCTTTGTATTGACTCTATTGACATGCCTTTCCAAATTTAGCTCAGCTGGCCCTGGGGTGACACAGTTTGTTCCTAGGCCTGTACATAAAACTTGTCCAGCTTGGTAGTCAAGTCAAACCAGCAAGAATTCATTAAGCACTCATTCTATTCTGGGCACTGTGTGAAGTGCTGGGGATACAAAAACAGACAAAAAGAAAGACATTCCTTGACTTCAAAGAGCTTACCTCGTAATTGAGAAAGCTAACACATAAAAGGGAACTGAGAAAAACCTTCATACGGTCTCAGTGCAAAATTGGAGAATGAAAGATGGATGGCTGGCCCTTTCTCAAAATGGAAATTTTGGGGACAATTCACCACTGGGAGAAAGGTGCCATAAGGGAGGGAAGAAAAAGGCAGCTGATGCAGAGTGGGGAAGTGCCAGTGCTCCATTGTCACAGTCTTGGGGACATGAGGAACTCTTCCATAACACCATGAAACAACAGAGGAAGATTTTAGTGGCAGGGAATGAAATCAATGAAATAAAAATATTTGGGAAGTTCAGGTGTCAAGGGAGATGATGGCTGTGAAAGTACTTTTTAAGCTCTAAAGTACTATTGATTTTAAAAAAGTATTATTATTAAAGACAGCATAAAAAGAGAATCCTGAGGTGACAATCAGTAGAGCTGTGTTCATGTGTCAGCTTTAGCATTTAATTTTACTCATTCTGGTGACCTTGGGTAAGTTCTCCTTTCCGGACCACAATCTTCTCATCTGAAATGACTAAGCTAGATTAAAAGATCTCTAAGGGCCCTTCTAGCTCCCACAGTCATTATTATTATTAGGACATTTGGTGCATTGTTCCCTGGTGATGTTGACTGCAGTAGACGACAAAATGCACCTCTATTAAAAAGCTCTGCCCCCAAATACCTCCCACAATTTATTCACAAGGGGTTCCTAGCCTTTGAGATTTTCTGAACTGGCACACAAAACATAACAGAAGGACTTTCACTTTCAAAGGTACTTTGTCGTTAGAGTTCATTTTTACAAATGCCTTGGGAACATTTTTCGTCTGAACAAGTCCTAGGATGGAGGACACCTGGGGTCTCTTTTTATTATTTCTGGATGATATAGTTGAGTTCCTGAATGACCTTTTGTCTGCTGTCTCTGCTCCTGTCCCCAGGCAGCTTTCCCACTTATAAAATAAAGATGACAGGAAGGGTAGAGTATTGTGTGGCCATGGGTAAGTCACTTAACCTATCAGTGCCCCAGGCAACTCTCAAAGACCAGTTACAGAGGAGGTGTTTGTCTGTGTCTGTAGAGAGAGTTTCCACATTGGGAGACCAAAAATTGAGAAATAAAGATAATAGTATGTGAATAGTTCCAAATAATGGTCAGGCTATTAATACAGTGCTTTGAGTTCTGCAGAGGAGAAAGTACAACATAAATTATTATTTATTATCATTTCCCATAATGCTTTGGGTTTTTATTAGTAATTTCATTAACAAATACTAACTTAATTTCATTAAATTATTAAGTAATTGCCAATGTGCTAAAGCCTAAACATTAAGGAATTGGATTTTTGATCCTATAATCAGACCAATTTTTTTTCATAACCAATTGCATGCGTTCAAAACACTGAGAGAGCTGCCAGAAAGGGTTAATACTCATTTTAAAGAGCTACTTTGTTCTACTAGTTTGTTGTACAGAAATGTAGCTTTGAGGGTAAAGGTTTTATTCTGTAGTTTTCTTCAAAGATGTGCTATATAATAATAGCATTCTCCTACATACTGTATAGTATTATATTGTAGCTTGGCTTTGGGGACCCTTGCTTTTCCTTCTTCCTTCATTTTAAGTGAATTGTAGGAAGGGTCACTGGGCATGTTAGCATTATTGTTGGCAGCTAAATAGGGAAAGTGGAGTTCAAATCTGACCTCACAAATTTACTAATTATGTGAACCTGGACAAATCACTTAACCCTGTTTGCCTCAGTTTTCTCATCTGTAAAATAAGCTGGAAAAGGAAATGGCAAACTACTCCAGTATCTTTGCCAAGAAAACCCAAATGGGGGCACAGGGAACCACCAAAAAACACTTGAAGAACAACAACAAAAGAAAGAGTCATGGGGCACATCTACATTAGGAATTCCTTATGTCACTGCTTCACTTGGGATGGGGCTAATACCTACATACAGTGAACTGGCAGTCTTAGGAAAGTGTAATATATAGAATTGCAAGATGTTAGAATTGGAAGTAACTTTAGAAATCATCTATCTCAATTCTGCTTGTGTGTGTGTGTGTGTGTGTGTGTGTGTGTGTGTGTGTGTGTGAGAGAGAGAGAGAGAGAGAGAGAGAGACAGAGACAGAGACAGAGACAGAGAGACAGAGACAGAGAGAGAGACAGAGAGAGACAGAGAGACAGAGAGAGACAGAGACAGAGAGGGAGAGACAGAGACAGAGACAGAGACAGAGACAGAGAGAGACAGAGAGAGAGCGCGCACACACACAAATAGAAACCAAGACAAATAGAGATGACAGGGCTTGCTCAAGGTTTTACAGTTCCTGCTAGTCAGAAGCAGGGCTGGTATTCAAACACAAGTGTTCTGTCCTCAAATCTAGTATATCATTATAACAGCTAGTAAGTGCCTGAGGACACATTTGAACCCAGAAAGATGAGTGCTCCTGACTCCAAGTACAGTGCTCTAGCCACTGTGCCACCTAGCTGCCCTCCCTATAAAATTACCTCCTATTTACCCTGTATTTTTCTTGTACTGTTTTCTTTACCTGCTATCTCTCATTCTAATAGAATGTAAACTTCTTGAGGGCAGGGACCATTTTTGCCTTTCTTTGTACCTCCAATGATCATCATGGTTCCTGAACCATAGTAACTGCTTAATGAATGCTTTTTGGATGAAAAAAAAAACAAACGGCAATACATCAGAGAACTTTGAATACCTATGGTATTTAAGATTTGATAATCATTCCAACCAGACAGATTTTAATCTGAGAATTGTGGTTAAAGAGAATTAAAGAGAATCCTAATCATCACTTGGAGATGCCAGTGAATGAGTGAAAGCAAAACTGGGGTGACCCTCAAGAAAGGAAGGCAGATTCAAAGTCTATAAACAAGTTCTGAAGTCAATAAGGGTGTGTGTGGGTGGAGAGGAGGTTTCTGTCAGCGGAGTTAGGGCCAAGAATACAACCCATGTGATATCGAAAGTTGTTGATGGCTAAGTGAATTCTAGCCTCACTCAGGTCCTTAACTCCATTCATCCACCCACGATTAACAAGTGTTTGGAGCAACTATATTTACATAACAATGGGGCACAGACAATGGGGAAATTCTTGATTGTTTATTGGAGAGTTAACTAAATTTTTCTTCTTGGAGGTTTGATCCAAGTGAAGTATAAGTCCTCAACCCCTCTAACTTGGAGAACCCCTCAAAACATGATTGATAACATATATGGATCCTATGATCTGGAGCTTGAAGGAGCCTTAGAGGTCACCTAGTATATCTCCCTCATTTTACAGACAAAAAAAAACTGAAGCCTAATGATTAATAATTTAATAATTACTAACAATTATTAAATTATTAAAATTAATCAATAAACATTTATTAAACACCTACTATGAGCTAAGATGCTGTGAGTTAACTTGATTTGCCCAAAGTCATATAAGTAGAGCCAAGATTCAAACCCAGGTCTTCTAAATTCAAATCTAGTGCTCAGATGCTGTTCCTTTCCATTTTTATTTCCATCTTAGAAAGGCTGACCCTTCACCTTGGAAAATATGTTGCAATTCACTAAGCCATTTAGACTTCATTCCTCTTCTAAGATCATTGCTAACTGCCCCTTGGGCATCTCCATTGACAACCCAAACTTAACACATCTAAAACAGAACTCATCTTTTCCCTTAAAGCCACCCTTCCTCCAAACCTCTCTGCCCACCATCCCTCTTTGCTCTTTTGGAATCAGTGTTGACTTGTCACTGCTGATTCTACCTCCACCAACATATATGTTGTTTCTTTCTTCATCTCCATTTACTATTATGGTTCAGGTACTTACCATCTCTTTTGTAGCCTCTTAACTAACTGATCTTAGCTCAAATCTCTGCCTTCTTCAACCCACTCTCCACACAGTTACAAAATTAGTATTCCTAAGGACACAGGCTAGACCCTTTCCCTTTCCTACTCAGAAAACTATAAGTGTTCTAGGACATAACACAAAATCCTCAACCCGAAATTAAAGCTCTCAACTGTCAAGCTCTCATCTGCTTTTCCAGACCTTTCATGTTACTCTCAAATCAAACACTCCAATGTCAAGTCAGATTAGCCTCCTAGCTACTTCCAAATTTAGCATGTAATCTCCCACCTCTGTGCCTTTGTACCGCCTGTCCCCCAAGGTTGGAATACATTTCCACCTCACCTCCAACTCTTAAAACCCATAGCTTTAAGTATCAACTGAGGTGCCACCTCCTACACAAGACTTTTCATGATGACCTAGCCTCTTGTAAATATTTTCTTTCTCTTGAATTCATTTTGTACTTACCTATCTGAGGAGTTGTTATTTCATGTTATTAGAATATAAGTTCCTTGAGGGCAGGAACAGTATTTTGTCTGTGTATCTTCAGTTCCTGGCACATAGCACATGCTTAATAAAATTAATGTTTGATGATTTGCATTGGAGCTGTCTTGTAATCCTGAGAAAATTATTCAAGAAGAAGTCAAAGTGTTACAAAACCAGTTTTTATTTAAAAGTGATTATTGAGATAGGAAAAAAAATAAGTCACACAGAATTTCTGGCTACATAACTGGTCCCAGCATAAACAAAGTAATGAATGGTGTTAAGCCTGTTAACCAGGCTTTGTTTCAAAGGCTGACTCCAGATTACTGGAAGTTCTTTGAAATGATTTAGTTTGAATAGCTTGACACAGCACATGGATTTGATCTGGGGGGATGGAATGGGAGAGGAAATTGAGGAAAAGGTTAAGAGACTTACCCAGGGTCACACATTTGGTAAATGTGTGAGACTGGGGTTTTCCTGACTCCAGGCCCAGTGTTCTTTCCCTTGTGCCACCAGCTGCCTCTAAGTAGAAGGGTGCGCTAGGAGGAGGAGGAAGAAGAGAGGAGTTTAGCAAATTAGAGGTTGCATACAGAATGAGGAAATTCCAGGAGTGGGTGTAAAAGGACTTTTCCAAGGATAGGCCCCAAGTTCCAAAAGAATGAAAGATCAGACCCACTTTCTTATTTTGAACAGTTATAACTATTTCTCTTACATTCTTCTCTGTTGCTTTGTCTTGGAATTCTAGACAAATATGTTCATCTTCTTACTCTAAATGGAGCTTAATTGCCCTGTTGGCTAGGTGCAAGCACACAGCCTAGAATAAAAGATTCCAGGTCAAAAGCCTAATGCAGAAGACAATCCCTTCGGGTTGGCAGAGACAAAGAGGAAGTTTGGGAAGCAGAATCCTGGAGCTTGGGTGGGGTGCACAGAAGGAGGGACCAGCAGGCTGAGATCCACAAATAGAAAACACCTTCTCAAACAGACTGATTCTCTGGCCCAATCCTCTGACAATGACTTGGTCATTAAATATCTCATTTTCCTACAGCAACCCATTTTCCTGGCTTTTCTAAGTCATTAATTATGACCATGTTTTCCCAAATGTGGAAATTCCCCTTGCACAGAAGTGGCTGCTGTTGGCCAACCCTCCTTTCTGAAGAAGTCTGGACCAGTACAGAAACATTTTTTTTTGTTTTCCTCAATTGCCCACAGGGAAAATTTCATCACTCTCCCCTACCCCACCTTTGTTTTCTCTTCCTTTAAGGCCTTCTGGCAATTTCCAGGAATCTAAATAAACCAGAATTATTTTGATCACTGGGAAGGATTTTTTGATGTTTGACTTCCCACATTGGAAAAAGAACTCAACTTTTAATCAAATTTTCTGAATACCTTTTAGCAACAAAAAGTAATGTATCTGAAACAAAAATGAGCCAAAATGCCAGACTGAACATTTTTGACCAAAGTGATAGCTCTGAGACTGAGCAGCCCTGCTGATATGCAGTTTATACAGAATTCACCCAGTATGTCTTGCACATTTATGTCACCCACAGTAATAGCTCCATGATGGGCACCTGGAAGGCAATCAGGAAGGCCTGAGTTCAAATTTTGACTAAAAAAGTTAATATCCTGCAAAAGTTACTTAATCTATTAACCTCAATTTCCTTATTTGTAAAATGGGGATTAAATTGATTAAAATTACAATTAAAATAGCACCTGATATACAGGGTTGCTTTAAAGATCCAATGAGATAGCACATATACAGTGCTTTTAAAATCTTGAAACATTACATAAATGCTAGGTAGGTGAGTTAGATGGCTCAGTGGACAAAGTTCTGGGCTTGGAGTCAGGAAGACCCGAGTTCAAATTTGGCCTCAGACACTTATTAGTCATGTGACCCTGGGCAAGTCACTTAATTTCTGTTTGCCATAATCCACTGGAGAAGGAAATGGCAAACCACTCCAGTATCTTTGCCAAGAAAACCCCACCGTCAGTATTGGCATGTTACAGTCCACAGGGTTAGGAAGAACCAGACAACAATTATTTATTTATTATTTGATTGATTTGGGTCCTTGTTTAAAATGATATTCAATATATCCATGACCAATGAAACCACACTTGTTTAGAGTTGAGATACCTTGTTGCAACTACAAATCTATGCTTAAAAAGAATAATGGATTTGCCAAGCAAAATATTGTAAAAAGCAATACAGGGATAATGCTTAGCTTCCTGAAGACAAACTGTATTCCAGCCTAGTGCCAAACATGTAGTCAGAGTTCCATGATGCTTCCTAAAATGAATTCCAATATTTTACCAACATTCAATGACACAGACTACATTAGGGTCACACTTATTCAGTTAAGGATTAGCAAAAAAAATATACTTGGTGGTCAGTAGTGAACTCCTAGTTTGGGTTAAGAAGCAGGTGTGGTAAAGAGTTTTGAAAAGTTTGATTAAATTTCAGCCTTGATGCATGACCTTGGGCAAATCATTTAACTTCTCTGGGCCTGAATTTCATCATCTCTAAAATGAAAGGGTTGAATAAGATGATTGTCTAGGTCCTTTCCATGCCTAAATCCTGTATCATTTTTTGTTTGTTTTTTGTTTAATAAATTAACTTTATTTATTCATTCATTTGTTTATTTTTGTAGGGCAGTTGGTGTTAAGTGACTTGCCCAAGGTCACAGGCTAGTTTTTGTGTTAAGTGTCTGAGGCCGAATTTGAACTCAGGACCTCCTGACTTCAGGGCCAGCACTCTATTCACTGTGCCACCTAGCCGCCCCAATCCTGTATCATTTTTGTACCATCCTTAAAACCTCCCACCAAAAAAAAAAATACTGCACAACTCTCCAATTCATACTCTTGCTAATTAATACTGACCTGACTTAGTTTACATATGAGGTACTAAGTATAAAAAAAATTCTAGTGGCTAGTGAAAAAATATAAGTGATCAGAAATAATTCATGTTTTTTTTGTTGTTTTTTTTGGAGGGCAATTGGGGTTAAGTAACTTGCCCAAGGTCACACGGCTAGGTTTTTTGTTTGTGTGTTCGTTAAGTGTCTGAGGCCAGATCCGAACTCAGGTCCTTCTGACTCCAGGGCCAGTGCTCTATTCACTTCGACAGCTAGCTGGTCCTTCATTTTTTTTTTTTTTAATGGTTCTTTGAGCACTTTTTGAACTACTTTCTTTACAATAGTGTGGTGAGGTCAATTATGCAAGTAGAATTGTTACTGTTGTGAATCAGTTGTGAGACATGGGAGACACTGGCACAGAACCACCCAGCATGGCATGCCCACATCAAAGAAGATGCTGGGCTCTATGACAAAGTAGAATTGCAGTACCTCAAAAGAAATGTGAGATGTGCAAATTTAGAGACATCTCCAACTCTGAATGTTCATGTGGACTATTTCCCCAACTTGTGGTAGGGCCTTCTGAGCTTGTATTGGTCTGATTAGCCACAGTCAGACAAACTTGTACCTTGACCCCAACATAGAAATGTCATTTTGGTCTTCTTTGAGCAAGAAGGAAACTATCATTACAATAGCACCAAAGTCACCCACACCTTATGTAGGCCCTTAGAAAAGTTCCTTTCAATACAAGATACTCTGTGGGCTCACATCTACTAAAAAAAAAAAAAAACCCAAAACAAAACCTCATTGTTTATGAGCCATCATTGATATACCTGTTTATTTACTAGTTGACTTGAGAAAACAATTAGTTTATGGCAAAGGCATTTAATAAAATACCACAGCAGTAAGCAAATAGCATTCAAACATTACACCTATAAATTCGGGGCACACTCTCCTACAGAGATGTGCCCCATTAGTGGGAAAAGTGGAAATACATAGTGAATTTACATGGAGGGCTCCTGTCCTTCTCCTTCCCTTTTGTGTGAATGAAAGAACCAAAGAATCTTGTGTGGCCCCTGTCTACAGAGAGGAAACTCAGGCATCTGATGCTATGAGGCTGCCAGTGTCTTCTGGTGATGCTGTCCAGAAAGCTCCTGCTGGGCCTGCTCCCTGTTGGTCTCTAATGAGATGTAGTCCACGGAACATATCATCAGCCAATCTCATTGTCACTGGAGGCTTTGCCCACTGAGCACATGGTTGCTGAGCTTCTCTCTGCTAATAGCTTCTGGCTTCAGCTGGAGTCTGCAGACAAGGTGATGTGTCTTCCTCAAGACTACCATCTCTCTTTTGGTTTAGAGCATAGTAATTTAAGCATGTTCCTTTAATGAGGGGGCAGGTCTGTGACAAACCTAGTCATAAAATACGGAAGAAAGTTCTAGTTCTTCTCTCCCAAAGAAAAGGGATTTATCAGATCCCAGTCTCTACTAATACTCTTCTCACCAAGAGAGTCATGCCTTCAGGAGTCAAGTTCTAGAACACAGAACAAACAAGCTAAGTACAGCCCATAGGCATTTAATCAATCTTTAAATATACTTTCTTATATTCACTGGGATAAACTTTTTTTTTAACCCAAGCCTATATCTGACTTAGGGTTAGAAAGTTTCCTTTAACTTCCATCAATTTCTTTCTGATTGCAAACCTAACCCTTTCAAAATAATTTTTTAAATGATTGTTGCTTTTCAACAGATTGCCAACTTATATCTGGAACTAAAGCTCCATGATTTTTCTCATCTTTTCAAGATGCCTTTAGTTTGCCCATGCAAACTGAAGGGAGGGACAATGATGAGAACAAAACATTCTAGACTTGAGTCAGGATGAGACATCACCTTCCTCCACTTCCTGTCTTTATTATGTGTAAGTGGCTGGCAACAAGCCTCATTCCTGAACTTTGAGCAGCCTTACAATAACAATTGTTTATTTTTCACACAAAGAGCTTATGAGATACATAGTGAAAGCATTATTACTTTTATTACCTATATTGTTCAAATAGCAACAGTATAAGACTAAGCAAGAATCTAATACCTATTAGTCTATATTCAACAGTAATATCTAACAAAAATTTATAAGCTGCATAGTACAGTGCAATATATTAGGTGATGGGGGATATATAATAATAACATGCAGGTCTTGCCCTCAAGAAGATTAGAATCCAATAAGAATGACAAATTTATACATAGATAAACAATACAAGGAAGTACATAAGAGAAGTACAAAGTACCAGAAGATCCAGTAAGGAAGCGATCACTTCCAACTGGGGTGAGAGAGAGGGAAAGAAGCTTGTTTAAAGAATGAACAAATGAATGAATGATCAGGGAAGGGTTCATGGAAGAGGCAATATTTGAGAAGGATCTAAAAAGTTGAACCCATGAGTGTGGGGTTGGGGAAGGGCATTTCACATATAAAGAAAAGTTTGATGTGGGAACATGAGAAAGCTTGGGAAGTGTTTGAGAGACGATGATTTGTCTAGTTTGGCTGGAATGAGGAGTACCTGACTGAGGGTAATGTGAAATAAGCCTGGAAAGATAGGTTGGAGCCCAGTTTTTAGAGACCTTGAAACCCTAGACCTATGGATATTAAAAACTTATCTGAGGAAATACTATTAATCAAGTAATAAGCATTTATGTGCCTACTAGGTGTCAGGCCCTACACCAAGTGCTCAGGATTCAAAGACTGAAATGAAATAATCTCTATCTTAAAGGAATTTACATGGAGGGAGGAGGGACATTATGTACTTATGTGAGTATACACGAAATATATGTAATATAAATACAAGAGTGTTTTTTTTTTTTTGAGAGGGGAATCAGAGGGGGAGGCAGGAATGAGGAAACTGGGAATGTCTCCATTTAGAAAATGGCATTTGGGCTGAGTTAGGCATGATCTGCTCAGGATATGAGTAGCAATTCTTTTTGTCACCTTCTGAAGGACCTGGGGATGTTTAACCTGGAGAAGAGAAAATTGTCGGAGGCGGGGGGAGGGAGGAAAAGGGGGGGGGAAGATGATGATAATCATCTTCAAGAACTTGAAGAACTATTATGTAGAAGAGGGGTTATAGAATTGATCTGCTTATATCCTGAAGATAAAATTAGGAAAAGGGATTGGAAATTGCCAAGTGAGGCCCTACATATAGGAGGCAGGCATCAAGGGCACAGGTAAAGGAGTTGGCTTTGACGGAAAAGAGAGCCAGATCTTCCTTAGAGACATTAGGGGAAGGGCATAGGATCTTGCTTAGCACTAGGAACAAAGTGGACACTTAATGAATACCTACTGAATTCAATTGGGAGAACAGTTTTCAATTCAATTCAATAACAAGTATTTATGTAACCTCTACTATATGTTGACATGGTCAATTATACTGATAGTTTTCCTAATATTGAACCAGCCCTGCATTTTTGGTATAAATCCCACCTGGACATAGTGTGTGATCCTTGTGATATATTGTTGAAACCTCCTTGCTAGTATTTTAATTAAATTTTTTTCATCAATACTCTTTAGGGAAATTGGTTTATAATTTTCTTTCTCTGTTTTGGCTCTTCCTGGTTTAGGCATCAGCTCCATATTTGTATCATAAAAGGAATCTCCTTTGCCTATTTCCTCAAATTGTTTATATAGTATTGGGATTTATTGTTCTTTAAATGTTTGATAGAATTTGCTTGTGAATCCATCTAACTTTTACTGTAGGTAAGGCATCTTGCTGAGCACTGATGATGCAAAGACAACATTCTTTTTAAAAGGTCCTGACGTCAAGGAGCTTGCTAATCAGAAGGATACAACATGTACAAAGATGATTAAATTCAAAATAATTTCAGAAGGAAGAGACATGTTCCAAAAACATTTTGGAACCTCTGTAAAGTCAGGCCTCCTGTATTATTAACATTTTCTCCATCACTTTCTTTTGCTTTTTTTTTTTTTTTGGAGGGCAATTGGGATTAAGTAACTTGCTCAAGGTCACATGGCTAGGTTTTTTTTGTGTGTGATAAGTGTCTGAGGCCGGATCCGAACTCAGGTCCTTCTGACTCCAGGGCCGATGCTCTACTCACTGCGCCACCTAGCCACCCCTCTCCATCACTTTCTTAAGTCTAAACAATCAACAATAAGAAAAGCCCTGATTTTTAGCATTTGCTGATTTCTGACATGCAAATTTCACACTGAAAATTTAACCATTGACTCTTGGGAACTGGTTTGAGCAGGCTCCAGCAAACCCTTACAAAAATGCTTATGCTTCTTATCTCTTACCTCTGCAACTTACAGGTTCATTCATTATGATGAATATTCATTTGATTAAAACTCTTAATCAAAATTCTAAAAGTTCTATTTTTTCCTAAGTGGCATGGTATGGTAGGAGTTTCTATTAGGTGATAAAGGAATCGGGAGACTGATGAGTGTCAGTATGGCCTTTCTACAAGACTAAACCTGTATTTTGCACCAGAATAAAAAAAAAAGTTAATAGGAAATATTAATTGATTTGAGTTTTCCAATAAAGAACTGAGTGGTGATGGGGGGAGGGGCGGAAGAGAATTGATCCATCTTAATATAGTGAAAAAAGTGCCAGATTTGAACCTTGAGTGTCTGAATCTTTATTCAGTCTTGATTTTGCCACTTACTATTCATATCAGTTTAGACGTCACTCAAATGCTCTGAGCCTGGTTTCTCATCTGTAAAGTGGGACTAATAATTGTACTATCAACCTCATGGGGTTGATAGAGGCATCTGTGGTATAGTGTATAATTAGGAGAGCACTGGACTTGGTGTTAGAGGACCTGGTCATCTGTCCTCTGGAAAATAAAGGATTAACACCACCAGCACCAACAACAGAGGACCTGGGTTTGAATCTCAGTTCTGTCTGCCATTTAATTAGCTGTGTGTCTGTAGATCAGTCACTCCATCTTGCTGAGTATCAACTTCCTAACCTGTAAAATAGGGAGGATAATATTTGTACTCTCTACCTCACAAGGTCATTGTGATGAAAGCACTTCTAAAACTATAAAGTGCTTAGTAAATTATGAAGGGTCTTCTGCTAGGTGGCATGATAGATAGAGCACTAGGCCTGAAGGCTGGAAGACCTGAGTTCAAATCCAGCTTCAGACATTTACTTGATGTATGAGCCAATCCTGGGCAAGTGACTTAATCTTTGCCCATCTCAACTATAAAATGGGAATCATAATAATATCTACTTCCCAGGGTTGTGGGATCCAATGAGATAACATTTGCAAAGCTCTTTCCTAACACTGTGCCCAGTGATAGAAGGGGCCATACAAATGTTAGCTATTATTACTATTAATGTGGCATATTATTATCTACCCCAAACGTGGGAGTACATTCCCAGAAATTTATAAAATCTCCATTAAGATACCCTTCCTCTTCCAACAGAACTTACTGTTCTGCTTATGAAAGCGTTGCCAGGTTCCCACTATAAAAGAGTACTTATATCCATAACTGTTTCCTTCCAGGCCTTTCTTTTCTTTAAGGGAGCCAAGAAATTGGAAAAGGAACATGGATTGCAAACATGAGGACATGTCCAAGACCACTGCTGTTCCCCCTATAGGGTGTTGCAAACTCACACATTTAACACACCAAATTCCACCCCCCCCCCAAGGAGGGAGTTAGTTCACTTTGATTTGAAAATCTTTTTATACCTCTGATTTTAGCAACTTTAAATTTGCCACCTGAATGCAACATTAACATAATCCTCGCCTTTTCATTTGATGAATGCACCTGTTTCTTAGACTTCATTTTCCCAGGTTTATAATAATCTTTGCCTGGACTTGATGCACTGCTCCTGAAAAGGCAGCTGCAACAAGCTGATGGTACATACAGTATTTAAATGAAGCTTTATGAAATTGTTAAAGCTTGCAATGTGGCGTTTATCAGCATAGAATAATGACAGGGCAGTTTAGAGACAGTCAGGATTGGACAGAGTTAGGAAGCTGAGGCTCTGGTTTCAGTTTTGCTATTTGTTAAAACGAAGGGATTGGATTAAATGATCTTTTCCAGCTCGAAAATTCTATGATTCTATAATCTTTCTGAAACTGCTTGCTGAAATGGCTCCAGCTTTCTTGAAAGGCCTATTTCTAAGAGGACAGGAGAGGTTGTTCAATTTTTTAGACATGAGTGCATCTAGGAGCTAATTATAGCTGTCGGTAATCCTATATTATTGGCTGTAATGGCAAAGAAGCAGAGCCAATAGAGAATCAAGGATTGCCTTTGGGATAGCTGTCAGATGGGAACTATTGGGGCAGTGGACTGGGAAGGGAGAGAGATGGGGGAAAGGAAGGAAGTAGCTCACCAACTGTGTTAAAATCAATCAATTAATCAATAAATCCACAAGTATTTGTTAAGGGCTTACCATGTGCCAGGTACTCTGCTAAATGCTAGGAATATAAGCACAAAAGGATGAGAAGGAGCTTGCAATTAACTCACATTATAATGGAGGACGAGTGCATGCAAAAACGCATACAGGGGGCCGCTAGGTGGCGCAGAGTCAGAAGGACCTGAGTTCAGATTCGGCCTCAGACACTTAACACACACAAAGAAAAACCTAGCCATGTGACCTTGGGCAAGTTAACCCCAATTGCCCTCCAAAAAGCAAAACAAAAACAAAAACAAAATGCATACAGCATGAATGTGTTTACATACAAACAAGTGTGTCATACACATATGTGTATGTGTATGGATTATACATATATGTAAATAACTAGAGATTTGCATACATATGTAATTCTGGGGCTAATTAGGGAAAGCCATAGTCAATTAATGAGTTCTGCAGTCAACTTCCTGAGATTATAGGACTTGGACATTTGTCAGAAGAGCACACCTCCTGACAGAGAGGGGATGGATTCAGGGTCCAGACTGAAAGAGTTTTCTTTTGGACATGGCCCATGTTTTTCTTGACTGTATACTTGTTTGTAACAGGTTTTTTGTTTGTTTTCTTTCACAATAAGGGGTGGGGAGAAGTGAGGAAAGAAAGCAAATATTCAAGAAAATGAAATAAAATTTAATTTAAACAACAAAGAAAAATAGAAGGGGCACCCCCTCACGGACTAGACATATGTTGAATCTCCTTGACAAGAGAATGAAAGGAAGTCTTTGGATTGGTCCCAGTGACTGAGGCTTTGGCCTGATTATCAGCTGACTGAGGTAGAACGAAGAGAAACCATCAGAGAAACCATCCTCCTTGTAGTCTATAAAAATAAGCCACCTCTTTTGCGCTTCTCTCCCTTCATTTCCAGACCAAAATACAGCAAATTGGGCTAGGGCATGGGGGTTGCAGAAGGTTTTTCTTTCTTCCTCATCCCTATCCATAGCAACAATAGTGATTTACAGCAGAAGCACAAAGCAGTGGGAGACATAGGTTTGCACAGTGTCTGGGAGGGTGGTTTCTGAACCTTGTTTTTCTGTTTCCTGTTCTGAGCACTAATCAGTGAATGTTGATCTTCAGAAGAGATTTTTCCAGACTGCAAGTTACCTTGCTGGCAAATCTGAATTCCTTCAACAACTCCTGAATTGGGGATCAGACACCTTTCCCAGAAAAGGAGATGAAAGCTGACAGCTGGGGGACTAAAGTCACGTGGTGAGGGGTCTAGAGATCTGCTCCTGCCACCCTCTCTCCATGGGATTGCTATGAGTTTCTCAGATGAAGCAGGTCCCAGGTGAATGGGGGTATGTGTTGAGTATAAAGTATCTTTATCTCCCAGGAGAGTTTAATGAGTATAATGGGCTATTGGAGTGTTTTATGTTTCCTGGATTTGTTTATACATGCCTATCTGTCCTTTGTGTCTTATTCATTTTCTGTGGTAGAGGAAATAAGAAGCTGTCTCATACCTAATACCCATTTTGTACACTGAATACTTTGATGGGAGAGGATCTTGGTACTCACATATAGGGAAACTGTAGGTATAGCAAACTATGCCTACTCTTGTTTTGAAGGTGGAGGGAGTGGCCTGGAAATGCAATTTAAACCCCAGGGGTCAGGGCCCTGGGGACTGTGTGAGCTCAGAAGTGAGGGTAAACCATAGGTGACAAATATACAATCCACAAGTATTTATTAAACATCTACTCTGTCCAGGCTCTATGATAGGCACTGGGGAGGCAAATATAAAAACGAAGTATTTCCTGTATTCAAAGAGCTTACATTCTGTTGGGGCAGGCAACATGAATACAGATAAGAACATGGAAAATTAGTGTAAGGTAATGGGGGGAGGAGAGGAGAGAAGCGCCAGCAGTTGGAGAGAGCAAGAAAGGATTCGTGTAGGAGGTGGCATTTGAGCTGAGTTGTTAAGAAAACTACAGATTTTAAAAGCTGAAGGTGAGGAGAGAGTGCTTTCCAGGCAGGGGTACAGCCTAGACAAAAGCATGGTCACTGGAGATGGGGGGGTCAAAAGTGAAGAACAGTAAGAAGGTCAGCGTGACGAGATCCTAGAAAAGGAGTGATGTATACAGGAAGGCTGGCTATGCAGGGTGGAGCCAAGTAGTGAGAGGTTTTAAATGTTCTTATTACTTCTGGGTCTGTAAATGAGAAAAGGCCCCACATGTATAAAAATATTGATAGCAGCTCTTTTTGTGGTGGCCAAGAATTGGAAATTGAGGGGATGCCCATCAGCTGGGGAATGGCTGAACAAGCTGTGGTATGTGAATGTAATGGAGTACTATTGTGCTATAAGAACTGTTGAGTAGGAAGACTTCAGAAAAACCTGGAAAGACTTATATGAACTGATGCTGGGTGAAGTGAGAAGAACCAGAGAACATTGTACACAGTAACAGCCATGTTGTGTGATGACTGACTTTGATAGACTTGGCTCTTCTCAGCAATGCAAGGACCTAAAACAGCTCCAGAAGACTCATGGTGGAAAATGCCATCCACATCCAGACAAAGAAATATGAAGTCTGAAAGTGGATTGAAGCATATTCTTTGTGCTCTCTTTTTTAAATTTTGTTTTGTCTTCTCTTTCTCGTGGTTCCTCTCATTCGTTCTAACTCTTCTAAACAACATGACTCATGTGAAAATATGTTTAATAAGAATGTATATGTAGATCTTATATCAGATTGCATGCTGTCTTGGGGAGGGGGGAGGGAGGTGGAAGAAATTTAAAACTTATGGAAGTGAATGTTGAAAACTAAAAATAAATAAATTTATTTTTAAAATGCTCTTAGTCATTCCATAATTTTTTTTCTAGAACAGTGGTCCTAGAGTCTGGTTCTGGAGTCCATGGACCTTCAGGGAATACATGTAGAGGGTCTCTGAACTGAGTGAGAAAAATTACACCTTCATTTTCACTACCCTTTGATTTCTTTTGTAATCCTATTTTGTGCATTTAAAAAAATTATCTGAAGAAGTCCATAGGTTTCATCAGAATTCCAAAGGCATCCAAAAAAGATTAAGAATCCATGCTCCAATCTAGATCAATAGTCCGAAACACTTTTTGTTCCCCTAATCCTTTTCAACAACAAAAATATATTGTAAATCCCCAGAGCAATCAAATAGTTTTGATAGTGCTCATTATAGTCTTTACAGTTATTCACTGCTTAAGACACCATTAAAGAACTTTTAGCATGAACACTTTGGACCATCCTTGGGAACCACTGGTCTAGACCAATCATTCATTGTCACAAAATTAGTTGGCCTGACTTTGTTCCACTTCTACATAACCTTCAGGTTCCCAGTATCCTTTTTAAAAAAATTACTTTTTTCCTTTTTCAAGGTTGATGCTCTTTACAATCTTATTTCAGCTATATAAGAATGTTTGGGGGTAAGGGCAGTGTAGAATTATAGTAAAATTTGTACCAAACTGGTATACACCTAGGGCAGCTAGGTGACATAGCAGATAGAGTGCCTGGAGTCAGGAAGACTCCTCTTCCTGAGTTCAAATCTAGCCTCAGACACTCTGTGTGTGTGTGTGACCCTGGGCAGGGGGCCATCTCCAATTGTCCTGATCTATATCTTGCCACTGGATTCAGATGGTTCCTGAGGAGAAAGCGAAGTTGAAGTTGGTGACTTTGCCCAGCCCTCCCTCACTTATATCCAATTCACTTGCAATTCATGGCATCGTCTTCCTGATGTCATGGTCCTCTTCAAGAATGAAGGACAACTACCCTGGGCAAGTCACTGAACACGGTTTGCCTCAGTTTCCTCATCTGTAAAATGAGCTGGAGAAGAAAGTGGCAAACCATTCCAGTATCCTTTCTAAGAAAACCCCAAATGGATTGATGGAGAGTCAGACACAACTGAAAAACCACTGAACAATAAGAAGCGTACACCTAGAGATGATGGTGGGAAGAGTGGAATAACAGAAAGTACCCTGGACTTGGAGTTGGGGGATCTGTATTTGAATCTCCTTTCTGATACCTCCTAGCTTTGTGACCAATAAGCAAGTCACTTAACCTCTCTCTCACTTTCCTCATCTGTAATAATGCAGGTCCTAAGCTCATAAAGCTGATGTAAAGAAAGTAAACCTTAGAACACTGTATAAATTCAAGATACATGTATTAGTCCAAGTCTCATCTGCCCAGTTTTGATTTCCTTTGCCACCAAAGGTGCTAATAAATAGTAAGATTGATTAACTGGAGCTTCCCCTTGTTCCAGGAACTGATAATGAATGGGGCTGGGGGGTGGGGGTGAGGGAGATAGATTCTAAGAAGAAACCAGGAGCCTAGATAATCTACTGAGAGTATTATCAACCTTATCAGGAATCCATTACCTGCCTCTTTTATCTGTTTATGCAAATGAACAGTCAACTCAACATACATTAAGAGCCTACTGTATACATATAAACAATAAAAAAGATAATTTTGAAAGTTTACCCCCAAATGGGGTCACAAAGAATAGGACATGACTAAATCAACACAACATAACAAAAAAGCAATAGAAAATGAGCAAAATTACTTTCCTTTTCCTTAAAGTCTAAGATACGCTGGGATCAAGTTTAAGGGAAGTTTAATATGATTCTAGGGGTATTCTGGAAGCAGTATGGAATAGATAAGACTACTAAGTTAGGAATCAGGAGACTTGGGTTCTAATCTAGCTTTGCCACTAATTTGCTTTGTTATCTCAGGTGAGTCATTTAACTTTTCCATGCCTTATTTTCCATATCTACAAAATAAGTTCTCTGGTCTGGAAAATGGTTAAAATCCCTAAGGTTATTACATTCTTTTAATTGGTAAGGAGCTAAGTTGTGTCACAACTATGGCTTAGCAAACAGACTGTTGGCTCTGGGGTCACAAAGACCTTGTTCAGGGCCCGCCTCTGGCAAACACTAGCTGTGTTGACCATGGGAAAGTAACAGCTGAGTTGCCTTAAGACAGTGGCAATATGATTCAGTACACAGAATGTTAGACCTGGGTTCAAGGGCTGTCTCTGACAAACACTAGATGTTAAGCAGATCACTTAGATTTTCCTGTCTCAGGTCTCTCTGTAAGATATAAGTGACTGATCAGAGGCAAATATGTAGTACTGGGAGTGTCTATGTTTCTACCTCAATGTCCCACCACCACCAACAACAAAAATCTACTTCCCAAGATTGCAGTAAGAATCACATTAAATAATTTATTTAAAAGGTGATATAAATGTCAGCTATTCCCACCAGTCAACTGAATTCCTCTTCTTGAATGTGCACAGTTTGAGACTTAGTTCCACAAATGGATTTCAAAGAGGGATATTTGCTGTCTAGGACCTGCAGATTCAAAGAATTTAAGAGATTTTAGCTATCTTCTAGTCTAGGGGTTCTTCACTGGGGGTCTCTGAACTTTTAAAATACATATATATATATATATATATATATATATATAATACATATATATACACACACACACACACACACACACACACACACACATATATATATATATATGACAACCATGTTTCAATCTAATTGTTTTCTCTGTAATCCTATGTACCTAATTTTATGCCTTTAAAAACATTATTCTGAAAGGGGATCCATAGGCTTCACCAGATGCCTGAGGGATCCATGATGGAAAAAAAGGACATGAAGCATGAGCTAATCTAAACCAATGATTTTGTAAGTGAGGAAACTGAGGTACCCAGAGAGATTAAATGGCTCATTCCAAACTATAACACAACTCATTTTACCTAAATCATTAGGTAGCTCACTTCAGCTCTATATTTCTGTGGTCCATAGCAACATTTCCAACCAGAGACTTTGAAAGGAAAGGCTTCATCTAATCTATGTTGGCCTAAGTTATTCAACAAATGCCTGATGGTGGGCTGCTTGTTAACTCCTAATATCTTTCTTTTTAATTCTTTTTCACTTTACAAAAAGATCGACTTTATGCTTGTCACGGTCTAGTGGGACAATGCCACATTTTCTTTACTTCCATCCTTTCCCCTCCCCCACTATGCCACGCTGAGGATTTTTATTTGAAAATTGATAATAATCCAGTCAAAGCATTTACTGAATGCAAAAGGAAGAGGACAAATGATGCTTAGAATATCTCTGCAGGCAGCATGAACATTAATGATCAGGTCAGGCTTCCTAGGCATGACCTTGGAGGTCAGAGCCCAGGGCCAAGCTGCTAGTACACAGTGATAACAGGTTTGGGCAGCTTTTGTTTCACTCTGATTCCGTGGCAGAGGCAACACGTGGGTTAATCAGGACAGAAGCCCTTGGAAACCAAGAAGATTCCCTTCCCTCTCAATTGTTTTTCTTTTGATAAGAATAAAAATGTTTATAATATTTTGGACCAAGTAGAAAGTAATTTATTCTCATTAGTAATTCTAACAACAGTTACCTTGTGCTTTAAAGTTGGGAGAGAGTTTTACAAACATTGTCTCATTTGATTCTCTGAACATCCCTCTGAGGCAGATACTAAGTCTTTAACTCCTTCCTCTCTCGTCCCTTCCATGGCCACATTCTTATGTCCATCCCTTGAAATGTATATGAAGACACCAAAATGTTGACTAAGAATAAGAGCCAGCTTATATTTGGAACAATACAGTATGCAGTAGGGGAACTGTGGCCAATTTGAATTGAGGATATCTCTGGCATGGCATTATTTTTTTAGAGGTCATCCACCAGCTTCCACCTGGGTGGAGTCAGGCAGCCATTTGGTACCAGGTTTCTACCTTCACAGTTCACTAAGGCATCTATTATCTCATCCAGTCTGGACAGAATACCTCCTCTTAGAACTGGGGTTCTTACTATGAGGTCTGTGAACTTGTTTTTATTTTTGTTTACATTTTAAAACAATCTTTTCGTAACTGTATTTCAGCAGAATTGGTTTCCTTTGTAATTCAATGTATTTTATGTATTTAAAAGCATTATCCTAATAAGGGGTCTATAGGCTTCATCAGGCTGCCCAAGGGGTCTGTGACTCAAAAAAGGTTAAGAACTCCTATTTTGACTCACCTGCTGGAAGTACAGACAATAAACTCGGGAGCTCACTTGCTGCTAGCCCTGGATGGGATTTTCAGTTCAAGACAAGCTGGTCTCATGAAGTTGAGGAACTCTATAGGGTCTGCCTGGGACTGTTTTCTCCAACAGCAGAGTTCATTCACTATGTCATGCTCCAAAGCTGCACCCATCCATCCATCCATCTGCTACTTGCTGTGCTCCAAGAGAAGATACTTCTTTCTTTTGGAAGGGTTCCCAAACAGTGGGTCTGGTAGCTATTTACATTTCTAGGGCTTTGGTAGACAAAGGTGGATATCAGTACTAGACTGACACTGTACCTTTCTCTCCTCATCACATCATCTTCCTTAGTCTCAAAGGATCATATTTGTAGCTTTGCCATTTTCACAATAATTTTTAAACAAGGAAATTACTAAAAGGGAAGAGAAAGGTCCCTGTAAACCAGCAGAGTTTAGAGCTAAAGAATATGTTAAAATTTTCCATGATGGAAATTTCCCAGCTACCAAGCTCTTTAGATTTTTTTTTCTTTTCAGGGCTGCAAGCAAAGAATGGAAATTTCCCAGTGCAGCATCAAGGGCTGCTGTTCTGCTGACTGTCTCGCTCAGTTGGGGTCATCTGCTTCCCCAAGACATCAAGGAATGCCAAGGTAAGTCTTGGAGAAGCCAAACCCTTCCTCTGCAGGAGGAGTATCTTTGTCCTGGCTCCAAGCTGTGACCAGTGGGGACAGGCAAAAAAGAGGCAGTCATTGCTCCATCCATCCACCTGGGTGTGAGCAGGTGAGTTTTGCTGACTGCTAACACCTGTGAGCATCTCACCTTTATTTGACAGCCTCTCCCTGGCATCTGGCAGGGTTCTTGAGACCATCCTTAAGTGACCTGCCCTTTCCTTATTTCTCCAAATTGCATGCAAATTTTAGTTATCCTATAGATTTGAGAGCTCCTGGTGTTTATGAAAGCACACACTTAACTGGTCAATTATAAGCATCCCAAGGAACCATCAGTGCCCCTCTGAAAATGAGACTCTTTTTCATGATATATAGGTTCAAAGAAATTCCCCATCTCAGCTCTTCCTGACCTTTCTGATTCAACTGGTATCCAAAGAATATCTTCGAGTCTATCATAGGCCTTCCACATCTAGCAGCTGCTTCAAAGAAAGAAATCTCAATGATGGAGGTGATTTAAAAAGCAATTAGTAATACTGGAATTGGCAAATGGGGTCAAGGATGGTGGCTGGAAGTATTTATCCCAGAAAGAATGTTCCAGATTTGCACATGTACATCTGCATGCCGTGTGTGTGTGTGTGTGTGTGTGTGTGTGTGTGTGTGTGTTTTCCGTGGGCGGGGTTGGGGAGTGGACTTCTGGTTTCCTTCAAAGTACTAAATTCCTTTGAGGAGCAATGAATATGAGTCTGCCACCTGGGTGAGACAGTGTGGTACAGTGGAAAGACTTGTAATGTTGGAGTACAAGGGTCTAGGATCAAATCCTGACTCTGCTACTTATTGCCTAGATGACTTTGGGCAAATCACTCAGAATTTCTGGGTTTCCGTTTCCTTCATTATAAAAGGAACTAGATGGATTAGATGATCTCTGAGGTCTCTACTAGCTCCAAATTCTGCAGTCTCTATGACCTTCTTGTTAATAGCCCAGGGATGTTTTGAAAAAAATCTGCAAGAAAAATGATTATTGCCATTAGCATTTGAAACTGTTTGCTAAGGTTGGTTCCCTGCTGTTAAAAATGTCAATATGGTAATCCAGAAAGTAATACATCAAGAAATCAAAATATAATCTTCCCATAATTCAGTGCAAATGCAAAGATTCAGCCCATGTCTGCCTTTTTTTCTGGTCTAGGCTGACAGATAATAATCACCGTTAGCAGAGTCTTCTTCGAATACAAAAGACCACATTGCTCATGAGAAAAGTGGAAGGGAGCTAGAGATTTTGGCAAGTAAGCCTCTGTTGGTTCTGCTTAAATTCACCGAATCATAGACTGTTACAGGTTGTACATTTCAACCAGATGAACTCTGTTATTTTATAGATGAGAAAATGGAGTCTCAGGAAAGCAATGGAACTCACCTAAGGTCAGGAAGTTAGTAAGTGCTAGACCTATGACTCACACTCAGGTCTTCTGACTTATAGGTTGATTATCAAGTGTCAATTAACCTGCCTGTGTATTTGTTTATGCAACTGATTCCAACATACATTAAGTGTCTACTGTATGCACACAAACACTAAAAAAGACAATTCTGTAAGTCTAAAGCAATAGAAAGTAAGCACAATTTTTTTCCTTTTCCTTAAACTCCTCGTTACTCTGGGATCAAGTTTAAGGGAAATATGAATGATTCCAGGGTTCAAAAAAAGCTAATGGTTAGTTTAATTCAGAAAATGGTTACTTTTATTACCATTCACCCCATTCTTCCCTCACCCACAAAAGAACCAAAACAAAACCAACCCATCAAAGCATGTTGAACTGGACCGATCTGACATTTTAAGAGGCTTCCTTGGTGTGCTGACAATCTCTTCTCTCCTCCCTCCCTTCCTCCTTACTCCCATCATTATCTGGAAGATTTTGTCTTTTTATTCAAAGATGGCACTTCTAAGTGGTGATTCAGATTCGTAGGCCTCCTATGTTTGAAAAGACAGATGTGTCATGAGCATTCTCTCCATAATGATCCATGGTAAGGAATATATTTTTTAAAATCTGTTTGCTTTTTCTGCTATTTTGGATTACCCATCCCTTCCATTATTGGATAATTAGGAATTTACTATTGGTAAGTAGTTAACACTGTAGCATTAATTCAAGTATAAGAATATGAAGAAAAACATAAACCTATTTATATGATTGCCTTGTTAATAAAGTCCAGTTAGAGAGTTGTTCTTAGCCCTTTTCTCTTCCTTTGCCTTCTCCTTTAGTTGCTTCATTCACTTCTGTGGTATCAATTATCACCACCATGTAGATGAACTCCCAAACCTACCTTTCTCCCCAATTTTGCCCCAGAACTCCAGTACAAATTACCATCTGCCTGTCAGATATGTCCACCTGACTTTCCCCCTCTTTCTCCCTGACTTTCTACCCAATTAGAAATAATCTTTCCTTCTTCTGATCTTTCCTAGTAATTTGTCTTATATTCTTTTTATATATTATTTTGAATTATAGTTATTGAAATAACCACAATTTTTGTATATCTATGTGTCATATGTTCTCTGTAGATTGCAAACTTCATGAAGGCAGGGTATATGTGTTCATTTTCTTTGTACCTCCACCAGGGACTAGCACAGTACTTTGTACAAAATAGGTTCTTTAAAAATGCTTGCTGAAAGACTGAATATTAATTTTAGTATCAACAATAATCCTTACCAGTTTTGGAAAAAATGAAAGCAGTCTTTGTAGTTTAAGCAGAAAAAAAAACAAAGAAATACTCTTTCAAACAGATGTTTTAGGTTTATTTTTCCCCCATTTACCAACAAAATACATTCTCTATTCAGTTCTCTGTATCATCTGAATCTTACATGATGAAATAGAAAAATCTTCTTTTCAAACTCAGTTATTTCTCAAAACATCTCTCAGAGGTAGGTTAATATCATTCTTCTTCCTTACTTTACAACTGGAGAAAAAAAGTGTAGCACCAAGGTCAGACAACTTGTTTAGAATCCAGCACATTTGTGCTGTTTTCTCAAATTCTAGTTCACAATCCAGTCAATCAATCAAACATTGGTTAAGCTCCTTCTATACATCAGGCACTATACTAAGAACTGGAGATACAAAGAAAGGCAAAAGACAGTTCATTTTCTCAAGGAACTAAATTCAAATAAAATAACTAACTAACGGTAGAACTCAAGAACTGGCTTTCATACTTGTAGTGCAGAGGGAGTTCATCAGGGGAAGTCTTGCTCTCTGTATCTACTGGAGCCTTATTATTTGGACTACTTGTTGCCTCAGGTTCAAAGGCATAGACTCCTGTCTGAAAGCCACCTCCTTTGTGGTCTATAAAAATAAAATGCAAGATGGCTCATGCTTTCTTTTCCCAATATTCCAAAGTGCCTTGAACTTCTAGCCTAGAATGGAGCAAGGCAGGGATGAAGGGGAATTTCTCCCTTCCCTCCCTCAGGAGCAAAAAAAAAAAAAAAGTCCTCGAAGGAGTAACACATAGCTGATCAATAGGAGAGTTTCTGACCCTCCATTTAGTCCCTAGCCAGCTTCTTCGGCCCTTCTTTTTTGCTTTTCTTAGCAGGGGCAAGAGATTAGAGGTCTGAGAATTGACTTTCTATGCAAGTTTGACCTTCCTAAAGGGAGAAGTTTGTCTTAACAACATACTACTGAGAAAACAAAAGAGGATCCTTAACAGCTGAAGGACTAAAGTCATGCCACGGTAGAGAGAGAGGTCTGGACCTTGACAATCCTGCTGTTGCTGTGGGTTGCTGGAAAGGTGCAGGTCTGGGGTCAATGGAGAGTACTGTTCATCTGTCCCAGGAAAAGAATGTTTGCCAAGAGGTTTATCTTAATGGGACTACTGGAGTGCTTTATATTTCTAGATTTGTGCATGATCTCTTTTGAGTCCTTTGTGTTTTATTCATTTTCTATGGTTGGTAAAATAACCCAATACCTATATGTGGGAGCAGAGGATAAAGCACTGAACTTGGAGTCAAGAAGACCTGGGTACAGATTTTGCCCCAGCAGTGTCATAGCTATGACTCTGTGAAAGCCATTTAATCTCATACCTCAGTTTTCTCACCTCTAAGATAAAGGGTTTGAACTCAATGCACTGTAAAGCCACTTCCAGCTCTAACTCTGGGATCCCATTACCCACATCTGAGGAAACTTACACATAAGCTATACCTAAGCTTTATTCAGGAAATTTTGCCCTAGAGCGAGGACAAAGAGCCAAAGAAACCAACCCTTCCAGGTTATGTTCCCAGGATCAGACCTGGCCTATGTGGACCTAAATACTTCTGGGGCTAGGAAGATAGTCAATTGATAAACATTTATTAATTACTACTATATGCTAGGAACTGTGCTGATCACTGGGGATACAAATATCAAAAAGAAAGTCCCTGACCTCAAGGAGCTTACAATCTATTGGTGAAAACACTTGACAAAAAGAAGATGAAAAGGGGAAGGGTGGAAAGAAAGTACTCAGTGCATGATGGAGAAATCCAAAGGAGCACACATCCAGGTGGGCACAAGCCTTAATGTCAGTTTATATTTACATGCGATTCTGGGTCACTATGCAAGTCTATACCCTCAGAATTAGTTGTACTATTAATTATAGAACTTGTTGCCATTTTGGAAAGTATCATTTTCATATATATATATTCCCATATCAAGTTTCCCATATATATTTCTCACATACTCAAAACCTTCTTGGGGACTCCTTGGAGAAGAGCATTCGCTCTGGAAATTCCCTACCTGAAGACAGGAGCCACGATTCTTTTCTTTTTTAGAGTGCCCAAACTGTGCTCATCACAACTATCCCCAAACTCTTGGAACTTCCAGAGGAGAACTTAAGCCTGACACACTATTCTGTTGGAGCCCTCATTAAGCACCAAACTTTAAAAGTGTATTGATGGTTTTCTATTTTTTTTTTTTAAAGATGCACTTGGAGATTCAAGACTTGGCAGCAGGGAGTGGGGGTACCCATACTTAGTCTTGTATTAAACCCACAGCTAAAACCATGTTCTCTCAGATCTCTGGTGGCATTTTCTATGTCGGAGTGGGGGGGACCATAGTTTGACACAGAATGGATAGCTTAGGGATCTAGAAGTTGAATTAAGTGCTTTTAAGACATTTTCTCTTTTGTTTTTATGAAAATGTAATAATAGAAAATGTCTTGCTGAGCATTCACATCTTCCTTCCTATAATTAGTATGGCACCTGCTTCCTAAAAGTGTATCACAGAAAAAAATTGGGATTGAACAAATTTTTAAATCATCAGGTCTTATCCCTTGGGGCAACATAGGCATTACTTATCCTTTAGAGTAGAGGTATGCAAACTTTTTGAAATGATGAAATGAAATATTTTTGATCAATAGATAACTTTTAAAAAGCACCTACTTTTTTCTTTATTTAAATTCAATTTTATTTTTTTTAATTTCAATTTCAATCCCCTTCCCCATTTTGAAAATGAAAGAAAAACAAGAATCTTGTAACGATACCACATTGGCCATGTTAAAAAAAAATGTCTCAACTCATATCCTGAGTCCATAAAGGGGTGGGTAGCATGTTTCACCAAGAGTAATAATTAAGGTTTTAATGACATATAAGGTAAATTTTAATAGATCTAAATTCTTTTTTTTTTCTTTTTGGAGGGCAAGTGGGGTTAAGTGACTTGCCCAAGGTCACATGGCTAGTTTTTATGTTAAGTGTCTGAGGCCAGATTTGAACTCAGGTCCTCCTGACACCAGGGCTGGTTCTCTATTCACTTTACCACCTAGCCGCCCTAAATCTAAATTCATAGCAATCTGTAACCAACAATCCATTCATCCTAAGATGGGGTATTAAGTGCCAACAAGCAATAACAGTTAGTAGATGTTAAGATAACAAAATGTGGAGATTTTAAATGACTTCTCTCTCCTTTTTATGTAGTTCTGTATCTGGGTCAGGTTAAAATAAATTTTAATATACTTCCCCCTATAATGGCTACACTTGCACTATTCCTAGTGTGATACTTGTTGCCCTTTGGGAACAAATGAACCTGCGTCAAGATGAAGACGAGGGCATTATTTGGAGCTACAGTACAAGGAAGGGAAGAAAACTGGGTTCAGAAATAGCACTCTCACAAGTAATTTTGCAGGACAACTAAAACGTTCCTCCACTTACATTCATATGTGAAACGGTCTTTGGAATCCGAAGAAGCTAGGACCCTGGGTCCTCCTGGAACAGTTTATAAAACTCTGCTTTTGCCTAGAGGCAGCTGGGGATACAGTGAATAGTGCATCAGGTTTGTAATCGGGAAAATTCAAGTTCAAATCCAGCCTTAGACACTTACTAGCTGTGTGATCTGACTGTGGGCAAATCACTTAACTATTGCCTGCCTCAGTTTCCTCATCAGGGTTGTTGTGAAGATCAAAGGAGGTATTTGTAAAGTGCTTGGCATAGTAAGTACTTATTTCCTCTCTTTCCCCTTACTTTAGAGGGTCTTACTGTTCCTCAGTACTCCATCAACACAATAGCAACCCATCAATGCCTCTACTAATATGATTGCATTATTTTTGTGACTATTATTGGATTATCATTGATAATAACTTGATATCCAGAGAATATACAGAGAAATGGAAGGATCAATAGCTATCATAATTCAAGGTTATAAAGGGTTCTGAAACTCTGTGATGAAAATAACCAGGATTGTATATATCCTGGCTATTTTCATCACAGAGTGTCATGCATATACATATACATATACAATACATTTCATACATGTACATACATATACATACATATACATTTTCCCCCTGAAAAAGGCAGATCCTGAATATTATCTAGAAGGGTTATCAGTTGCAGCAGAGAATGGGGCCTCACAAGGCTTAGTGTCACTGCAGCACTCAAGAAGAGGAATTGGGTCTCACATGGCTCATTCCCAGCCTTGCCTGTGATACTAAGTAATGGAAACTTTTCTGTTATCTCAGTGTATCATTCTGTTAAATGGGGAAAGATGTGGGGGAGGTAGGGGGAGAGCTAATAGCCACCACCTGCTACACTGTGTCAATTGTCACAAAGAATCAATGAGGCTGTTTATTGCTTCCCTGCCATCTCATTGTTGAGCTATGAGACTTATTCATCTACTCCAGTAATCTAAGATTATTTTTGGGTAACTAGCAGGAATGTGGTTAGTATTATTCAAACGGGTTAAAACAATGAGATAAGGAGTGATAGGGTTTGTCTAATATTGGCAAAAGCCAAAATTCTCTCTCCTAGTCTATAATTTTCCAATTCATCACTTAGTTCCCTGAGGATGCTGATACTAATGAGCTACCATGCATCTCTAAAGATGAACTGTGGTTCACTGCATTGATGTAGCCATTACAGTGCGAGGGCCTGCTACCGGATGGAAGGCTAGAATTTCCTGGGACTCATCCTAGCTAAGCATCAGACACCAGGCTGCCCCCAGCACAGAACTGAGAATCACCGGAAAAGCACTAAATGGACGAATTGTTATTTGTAGGGAAAGAAATAAGCACAGTGTTTCCAATTATTCTTCATTTCAGACAACAACGAACTGTTCTAGTTAGCTAGGGTAGTAGTTGAATGGAGAACAATATTGAGTAAGCTGTGCTAAAGTAGGTTGAATGTGGGTCAATGAAATTTTTGAAAATTCAGTCCCAGCTTTATTTTAGCATGTTACTGGCAAGCCGATAATGAGTACGATAGAGAACAAATAGAAAGAATTGTAAATAAATTTTGGAGCACAAGAAATCCTTTTAGTTCAATAAATATACCTTTTTATTTTGGACCAACAAGAATTATTTCTGACCTAATCCAGGACCTCCCAAACCAGCTGTTGTTAATGTAAAGGATGAAGACACTTAACTGCCCAGAGGAAAGGGGAGGGGGGAACAACAACTGATAAGCTGTTAAAATGTTTTATGAAATATAAAAACGTGGGTCCTTTTAGAACTCTGATTAATGCAATTATAAACGATGAGTCCAGAGGACTGAAGATGAATCACACCACTTACCTCCTGCCAGAGAGGTAATGGATTTAAAATTCAGAAAGAGAAATGCATTTGTGGACATGGCCAATGTGGAAATTGTCTTTGCTGTACTCCGTATCTTTCTTATGAGGGTTTTTTATTGTTCAGTTGGGATGAAAGAAGTGGGAGGGAGAGGTAATAAATGTTTATAAAATAAATGCATATTTAAAAAAGAAAATAAAACGTGCATCCTGATTTTTGATTTGGAAAATATGGTCATCCAGAATTGAAAGATCCTATATATACCAAAATATTCATAGCAGCACTTTTTGCTGTATCTAAGAATTGGGAGGAAAAAAAAAGATGTCCACTGAGGGGAAATGGCTAAATAAGTTGTGGTACATGAATGTAATTGAATATTATTGCCACTATAAGAAATGACTATAAAGAATTCAGAGAGGCATGGGAAAACATATGAACAGATGTAGAATGAGGTAAACACAGACAGGAAAACAACATACATAAGGACTACAATGATGCACATGGAAAGAACAAAAAAAAAATCAAAACTAAATAGGCCCTAGAGGAGAAATGAAAAAAGTCATATCCCTCCCTTGAAGAGATGGGGTATTGTGGACACAGAACATACTATCATATTCAATTGATACATTGGTAAGTTTTTCTAGACTGCTTTTTTCATCTTTGTCATAGGGGATGCCTTGATGGGTATGGGAGGGGGAGGGCAATTTTCAGAATTGAAGTTGATATAAAAATGGGATATCAATAAAAATAAGAAACATTTTAAAATAGTCACCATATTCCCCCCCCCCCCACTCTCATGCTTACTCCACTCCTGTTAGGCATGCCTATATATTCCAACTCTTGGCCTATTTCTATTTGTTGGAAATCTGTAAAGAAATTTTACCATATATAGATTCCCATCATTAAACAAGTAAATTCAATGTATGATTCAAGTTTTGAAAGAGTATTTTTCTTCATTTCAAGGTTGAAGTTTCTAGGTAGGTTAGCTTATAAAGTAATAAGTCATCTACCATTTTTGGTCCTGGTGGTACAGGATTTATAAGAATATGCAAATAGGTTTTTTTATGTGGTTAAATACTATGCATATAAACATGGTCACTGTTATTTATATGCTTAAATATTTTAAAATATACCATACTAATAATCTAATAAAGAAATATATTTCCCCAAAATGAATTCCATATAACATCTCAGCTTACAAAAAGCAGTAAGGAATTTCTATTTAAATCTGATACACTAACCACAGATATAAAATATTACATAGTTATCTATCTAAGAATTAATACCATAGGTCAAGAGCAATCAGCAATTCCAGGTTTTCAAGTGAGAACTTTATCAAGTCTTTATCTCTTCATGAAAATCCAGCATTAGGTTTGTGCTACAGTTTTCTGCTTCCATCTATACTCTCACCAACTTCTATTGCCTCTGGAAGATATGCCCTCCAGTCCTGCAAGACATTTTAGATAGGCAGATTTGAAAGAACTAGAAATAAATTATGCTATAATGGGAAAAAAAGTACTGTGTTTAGAATCAGAACAGCTAGACTGAAATGTTGGCTCAGCTGCATACTACCTGTTTGACCATGGTGGTGGTGGGAAAATGTGCCTGGACCTCAGTTTCCCTAGATATAAAATGAGAAAATTGTAGCAGATAATCTCTAAGGTGTTTTTTAGCTCTAGCCTCTATGACTAGCTTTAGCTTCTTAGTTTCATTTGGGCCATCTAGTTACGTGATAATCATTTTAATGCTTTGGTGATGTTCCAACAATCTCTCCCCCTTTCAATCTGTTTTATACGTTATTGCCAGATGCCAGACTTCCTCAGGCTCAGCTTTCATGATGTTGCTTCTCTATTCAAAAACCTTCAATGTTTCACTGACTACAGGACCAAGTCCAAATTCTTTAGCCTGGCTTTCAAGGCACAACGCCCCCCCCCAGACCCTATATACCTTTCCAACCTTACTTTTCATTATTTCCCTACCCTACTGCAACTAACCTGTTCTATTCACTATTCCTAGAATATTCTATATGCATGACCAATTTCATGTCATCCCCCCTTCTTCTCAAATTCCACTCCCTATTCTATTTAAATAGATGCTAATTTATTCAATACCAACCTTCATTCAAGGCTTAATTCAAATTAAAGTATGTACTCCATGAAGTCTTCTGTGATCAACTCAACCTAGTACTTTCTCCTTCTGAACTTAAGGCACTTAGTGTGTTGTCTATCCTATCACTTACTGGCACAGTTACAATATATACACATGTATATGTGTACACATTCATGCTTGTTACATATAAGCATATGCACACATACATATTTATGTCACTTAGTACATAAGTATATATTAACACGTGTGCATTGATAGATAGATCAAGGATCACATATTACACATGTTTGCATTCCCCACATTATACAGCACTGTGCTATGAGTGGAACAGATGTTCAATAAATATTTATTTAATGAAGTGAACGAATGATCTTCTGCTCCTGAGATTGACTGTGTAAATGAATTGAGGAGAAACAATTGGACTGATAAGGAAGGATTTGGGATCTTTTATGTCATTTCTCTTGGAATTTTCCCCAAACCTTCCACTAGGTGAGTTAATGGTTTCCAATAAAGCTGTTTTAAAAATCCTTTGGAAGGAAGTCAAGATCTCATCCAAAGCTTCCATACACAGACCTAGGACAGCTTCTTACCTTCTTATTTCCATTTAGCTAAAACACAAGTGTTTGGTAGTGAAACTCCAGGGTTGCAGGAGGTTTTGTTTGTTTCTTAGTCTTTAAGGAAAATATAAAATATCAAAGCAAAGACATGTTTTTTCAGACTTAGTTAAAAAAATCAAGGGTGAGACTGCCTCACCTCTTCATTTGGTACTGAACAACATGACAAGATTCGATTTCTTTTGCTTATTTCTTAGATCCTGTTATTCTACCACCTCCCAATTTAATAAAAATTCAGATTTCTAAAATTTAATCTTTGCTGAGCTAGTTCTTTGGATAGAAATTAACTTCTAGTCTAGCTTAGTATCAGTTTTGAAATTCCTTTCACAACTTCTTACATAAAAGCTATAGATTCAAGCTAAACTTCCCTTTAAAAATGTACTCAGCATTACACAGAAAGGAAAAGCAAGCAATACATCCACTTTTACATTTAATTTTTCTTGTTATTCTCTCTGAGTGCTCTTAGATTCAGGATTCTCAGTTCAATGCTAGAAATGAGGTAAAGTGAGTTCCTAGATAGGACTGTAGCCACAGAAAATTGATAAGAGTTTTGTCCAACAGTTATAATGGGATTGAGCCTCCTGTAACTATCATGGGAGAAATTTCTTGGAACATTTAATTCAGCTTCTCCAAATCCCATTACAACAAACTCCAAGAGAATGTCTGATTCTTTTAGTGAACCAAGGAGTGCTTGAAATAAATGGGCCATCAATCTAGGCAACGTCTTTTGTGAGACAAACATTTCCATTATTGTAACTGGATTTGACCTTTTGTCCCCCATAGCCAAAAGTCTAAAAACATTTTGTAAAGTATAAAATGCTTTGCAAATATGGTCATTATTTAGTCAAATATAAAGACCTGGTTGGGGGTGGCTAGGTGATGCAGTGAATAGAGCACCGGCCCTGGAGTCAGGAGGAGCTTAGTTCAAATCTGGCCTTAGATACTTAACACACGTGCTAGCCGCATGACCTTGGACAATTCACTTAACCCTAATTGCCTTCCATCCCCTCCCCTCCAAAAAGCCAAAAAGAAAAAAAAAGAACTGGTTGACAAAATGTGATTTAATCATTTAATGAAATGAAGAGTTTTAGTTTATTTAGGTACTTGTAGTATATAACCTACCTTGAAAAGCAATGTGATATAAGAGATAGAGAAAGGGCCTCAGAGTCAAGAAGACTTGAGTTCAAGTCTCCGTACTGACACATATTGGCTGTGTGACTCTAGGGAAGTCATACTTAACCTCTTAGAGGCCTGGAGGGTATTAAACTCCCAAGCAGTTGCCCTCCTAGAGGGAATTCCTCACACTGTTGAAATCGCATGCTTTTTGTCCTTCCCAAAAAGTACGAATCTTACAGGGTTATCATGAGATTCAAACGAGATAAATGTGTCCTGTAAACTTTAAACTGTCATATGGGAAGGAGAGAAAAGGAACAAGCATTTAACTACCTACCTATCAGGCACTGTGCTAAGCACTTTACAAATATGATCTCATCTGACTTTCACAACAACCCTGAGATGCAGGTGCTGTTATTATCACCCCCATTTTACAGCTGAGGAAGCTGGGGCAAACAGGATTAAATGACTTGCCCAGGATCACCGGTGTCTGAGGCCACATTTGAATTCTGGTCAAAATCTTGATCAGCTTCTCCTTCTCCTTCTCCTCTTCCTCCTCCTCGTTCTCCTTATCATCATCATCTTCTTCTTCTTCTTCCTCTTCCTCTTCTTCTTCTTCTTCTTCTTCTTCTTCTTCTTCTTCTTCTTCTTCTTCTTCTTCTTCTTCTTCTTCTTCTTCTTCTTCTTCTTCAGTAGTAGTAGTAGCAGTGGCTACTACTAACATGGCTAGTAAGTGTTAAGTGTCTGATGCTGGATTTGAACTCAGGTTTTCCTGACTCCAGTGCTGGTGCTCTATTCATTGTGCCACCTAGCCACCCTCATTAAAATAATTATTTAAAAAATACAGCAACTTCAAAATCATGGAATATATGGAATTGAGGTAACTGATTTTTTTTAATGAAAATTTATGATGCTTTATGGCTGTGATTGTTGGAATACCAGGATTTCAGAAGACTCCAAAGGGCAACAGAAAGACACAAGGTGGTTATGAGTAAGCTTCAAGAGAAGTGACATAGAATGTTTCATAAGGTACATATGTGGTTGGAAGAGGAATAGGTGATATGACTGGTCATGTAGCCAGAGTAAGGATGACTGAGTGGTACATAGGCACCCATCACACAAATGAAAGAATCAGGGAAGAAACCCAGGATATTGGGCATGCATTCTACAGAGGATATACAGAAAAATAGGGACAGGAATCACATGGGCTGAAGAAACATAGAGGGGCTATGTTCTTTACCAGTGGAGAGAGCCCTGGAACTGGAGAGATGATAGAGCCAATGAAATTCGGAAATAACAGCAGCATCAACCACAAAATTTATAAAGCGCTTTAGTGCTTGCAAAGCATTTTGCAAATATTATCTTATTTGATTCTCATAACAATCCTGGGATGTAGAAGCTTTAGTCATCTCCATTTTAGTGATTGAGAAGCTGAGACAAATAAAGGCTAAGTGACTTGCCCAGGGTCACACCATCAGTAAGTTTCTGAGTCCGGAATTGAACTCACTTCTTCCTGACTGCAAATCTAGCCCCCCTTCTATTGAGCCACCTATATTTGAAAGTACAACTTGAACTGGAAAGAATCATGGATTAAGGGGCTAGGGGCAGTCTGTGTACTGTTTTGAGATTCTAACTGCATGTATCAAGAACAGGATAATCGAATCTTGTTCAGGCCGAAAGACATTCTACCTCAATTATATAGATGTTTAAGGAAAAGTCTTTAGCCTGAGTTACTCAAACAATTGCTGAATTTTCCACATTCCTTCCAGAGATATAGATAGAAGCCATGGTTACACTGATTATGTGTAGGTAATTATTTTGGGCATCATAGTTACCAACATGAATCATTCCATGAAAATTAGAGCTATGAGGCCCATCCAGTTGTGTTATGAGGTAAGGCCATAGACACAGCATGGTCATGGAGTTTTTCCCAGGAGTTTGCTGTACTTTTTGCTCTAGCTTCTGTTATTGTGTGATGGTAGCATTCAGGCCACGAATGACATTGGCAAACATCTCTCAAATCAAATACCCATTTCTCAACAAAATGTTTCATTAGGGGGCACTTAACTGCCAAAATGTTTGTTCCTGATGAAAATGCCTATTTTTCAATTTGGAGTGCCAGTTTGCTTCAAACATTTTAGCATAAACAAATATTTGAAGATAATAAAAATAATTTTTAGATGTCTCCATCAAATGATATTTTGAATGTTAAAAAGTGCTTCCCGATAGACCTATCTGTGAAATACATTAGTTTTAGACTAATATATATTGTTTTGGTTAGGAACAAATCTACACACAGTTTTTACGCTGAGAAAACTTCAAATTTGATAGTTCAAGCAAACTTTTTATTAGTCTCTTTAGGATTTTGGAGTTGGAAGAGACCTTAAGAGACCATCTAGTCCAACTCTTTTATTCTATAGTTGATAAAACTGAAGTCCAGAGAAATTAATAGATTTCCTACAGTTCCTAGAGTCTGGCAATCAATTAGCATTTATGATATGCTTATGATATGTTAGGCATTATGATAAACATTGGGGATGCAAAAAAAGGCAAAAGAAATCTTTGTTCTCAAGAAGTTCACATTCTAATGGGAGAGAGAACATGTAAATAACTAAGTGTATATGATAAATATATACATATATTGTATACAATACATATATATGTACACACAGACATCCAATACAGAAATATATACATGATATACACATACAAAATGTACACACATATGTATATACACATATATATTCATGTGCTATGAGGGACCAGTAAAGGCCTCTAAATGGAGGTTTGGCCAGAAGCTGGGTCTCCTGAGGTCCAGATCATTATGTTTTCAACTACAGCCACTGCCTTTCCAACTTCCTTCCACATCAGCTCATTTCAATATTATTTGTAATTGCCAAGGAAATTAATTTTTTAACAAAGCCCTATTCCTTTATGTATGTTTACTTACAGACCTATTTTCATATTAATATAATGAAACCATCACCCTTTTGTGGTGGGATGGCTAATTAACCAAGAAATGAGCCTTTAAAAAAAGAAAGAGTAAAAACCTCATTAATTTGTCTCCCAAGTTCTGGTGGCTAAAACTCCAAAGAACTTCATCTTTGAGGCGCAGAAAAGTGACTACGAGAAAAAAATCACAGCACAACTGATTTTTATCATGTTTTGAAATCTCTCAGCTTCCCACAGTCTGATTTCTTAACTAAACTTAAATGTTTTGGGGATTTGAGTCCAAACAAAAAATCAGTTCGTAGGATTTTGATCAATCAACAGCTCCACAACATTTCCATGCCTCATAAAATATTCAAAAAGCTTAAACATTTGGGGAAGAAGGGCTTGAGGCTAAACATATTTTCCCAATTTGTCTTAATTCAGACAGTTAAACTTGAAAATTAGCTCAAGAGGCTAGCTTTACAAACTGAGCCTGCCCTTTGGAATATTTGAAATTAAAAAATGAAATTTTACATATAAGATGCATGTAACAGACATATGATAATATGTATAAAAGGAGGATAAATAATACTATTAAGAGGACAATAATAGCTGGTATTAATCATATGCAAGTAAGACTTCTTTGTAAATACCAAACACGGCTGCCCTTGGGAGAAAGGATGAGATGACAGAGTGCAGAATCTGTTTGCTAGCACAGGCAGAATTCATGGCTGAGGAAAACCAATGATGTGGCATGGTTTTCTTTTTCCTACCTATCTCTGACCACTCACGGCCTTAACGAGAGGAAGCAGATACAGCAAAAGAAAGAACAGGAGGGAATTTCATAAATTTTATGAAATTTATAAAATTTCCGTGCTCAAAAAAGATGGGATAGAAGTAAAAGTCTTTCAAAGCAAAGCAAAACAAAACAAAACAAAATGGGATCAGTACTCTAGCTCATTCCATTGGACCTCAAAATGCTGAGCTGAATGCAATGGGGGTGAGGTTATACAATTATATCATTACTTTCTGCCTTCTGACAAACTATCCCCTTAACTATTCCAAACACTGAACTGGTGTTCTGATTTTTCAACATTTTGATAAAAGTCCCTACTGTTACCTCCATTGCAGCATTTAACAAACCTCCCTTCAGGCAGTGCTTTCTTATAGCTAACCTAAATCTCTCCTATTGCTAGGAGGGCTCCATGAGGGATGGTAGTTATGTAATCTTTAGCTCCATAAGTGCAGAGACCCCATATATTTAAATGTCATGTCTCCCTCTGTGTCTACAAGACTGGTCTGCACACAGCAAGCTCTTAACAAGGTGTTATGCATCCTAGTCAATAGTAATAGTAATACCTCTTCAATATATATTGAAAGTGATCATTTTACCTACCCAAAGCCTTGCCTTCTCTTGGATAAATAATTTCCCTGGGACAGCTCTTCAGTGACCTTGCCAAGGTCAACAGAACAGATCCTCTGCCTTGGTTGGATCACTCTCAAAACCACACCCAGGGACTAAGTTTCTGCTTCCAGGCTTCTTAAAGACACCAGCAGCAGGAGAAGGTCCTCGGGTTTCTTAAATAAGCCCGGGCATAAGTAAGAGCTGTCAGTGGCTGCCATCTCTGGGATACAGCTAATGACTTTTTGCTGGTGTCTTGAGAATATTACTGATAATAATTACATGCCGCTGTGGAGAATACATAGCTTCTAAACAAAATGTTCCAAATTTGTGGATGGGTTATCAGGATATGCTGGGGAAAATCAAGTGATATCAGGAAGTGCTTTTATTAATTCCTCCTACTACAAGGGAATACCAGGAAAATATTATTAAATAGGCAAAGGTCATCCCTTTCTTTTCTCCCATAAAATACTTTTATAATGCCTCCTAAGGGTATCCAGTATTCTTTCACCATTTCCACTCTTCTGACCAGAGGAAATTATCTGATGAGTCACTGATACCTTAGTGTGAATTAGCTTAATGTATTACACTTAGTGAGCATTTTTAAAAAAGAAAACTTCTGCAAGTAGAATCAAAAGGAATGAATTTCTGATAGTGGAATTTCAAACTGTATGTAGAAATAATTTGCAAGACTAGACCTTATGATTTCCCCTCAATTGTAAATCAATTACTAATCTTAAGTCTTCACAATTCCTAACTGCCTTGTAGTTTTGAAAATATATGATGACATACATAGATAAGTTGAGGGATTTTAAAAATCGTGATTGGTACAGGTATTGACAGATCTAAGTACAGCAGCCTCCATCATGTTCTTCTATATTGCCAAACACTTTGCAATAGAACACTCTATTCCATACTATATTTATGTGCCTTCCATAAATTAAAAAATAAAAGAAAACCTTAGTTTTCCTAATATTTTCTTCATTCATAATAATTTTCATTGGCAGGGAAAGTATCATAGAAACTGGTGCCTGGGGGTGACATTTCCTGAGTAAATATCACTATTTCAATGACAAACATTGATTGAGCTATCTGCTTGCCACTGCGTATACAAATACAAAGAATGAGACTATCCCTGCGCTGAAGGAGCTTTGCAGTCTAATGGAGGAGACAAGTACATATATAAACATATAAAAATAAATATAAACTCAAATAAATACAGGGTAGTTAAGTACAAGGTGAATTGGGAAGGAGAGAATTAGCAGATGGGATGGTCAAAAAAGGCTTCATTGAAGGTGGTGTTGGAGAGATGAAGAGGGACAGATTCTAGGCGTGGAGGATGGCCATTTCAAAGGCACAGAGATGGAATATGGAGGGTTGTGTTTGAGAAACAGAGAGAGGACTAATTTGGCTGGATTGTAAAAATATATATATATATATATATATATAATACATAATAATAACATAACATGAGGCTGGAAAGATAAGTTGCAGTTAGGTTGCAAGAGTTTTGAAAGCTAAACAGAAGAATTAATATTTTATCCTTACAATTGGAACCACTGAAGTTTGAGTAGACTTTAGGGAGAATTCACTTTTGGCAGCTGTGTGGAAGATAGACTGGTGTGGGGAGAAACTTGAATCAGGCAGCCCAATTAGGAGGCTGCTTTGATAGTCTAGGTGAGAGGTGATGAAGCTGAATTAAGGAGAATAAAAAATAATTTTTATAGAAATTAGGACACTTAAGTGGTACAGTGGATAGAGTGCCAGAAGAGTCAGGAAGACTAGCTGTGTGATGATGGGCAAGTCACTTAAGTTTTCCTCAGTTTCCTCATCTGTAAAATGAAAATAACAAAATTACTTTCCAGGGTTGTTGTGAGGATCAAATGAGATAATACTTATACAGCATTTAGCACAGTGCCTGGCACATAGCAAGTGTTACATAAATGTTAGTTATTATTATTATAACATGGGGTTGGAAGGGCCATTTAGTTTATCTGTACCAGAATAAGAATACCTTTTACAACAACATCTCCCATGAGTGTTTATTCATCCATTGCTTAAATAATAACAATAATAGTTGATCTTTATATAGACTTTGTTGAAGCATTTAGGAAATGGAGAAAAAGCTGGCCTAAGAGTCAGAAAGATTAGGATTCAAGTCTATATCTGACATATACTAAAATCTCTTAACCTATCAATGGTCCAGGCAATTCTACAAAACTATAAAGATGCTGGCCTGCCTAGGTAGAAGGAGTTTCTGTTCTGAGAGTTCCCTACACCAGTTCCCTATACCAATACAAGTCTAGTAAAAACAATAATAAATGTAGCACTATAAAGTTTTCATGGAATTTTACATACATTATCTTACAGAAATGAAATCTTATTTGTAAGAGATAATATGTGAGGTCAACAAGCATTTATTTATTTATTTTTAAAGCAATTGGGGTTAAGTAACTTGCTCAAGATTACACGGCTAGTCATTATTTATTCGTGGGTGCTCATTTTCTGAGGCTGGATCTGATCTCGGGTCATCCCAACTCCGAGGCCAGCACTCTTACTCACTGTGCCACCTAGCCGCCCCAACAAGCATTTATTAAGCTCCTACTGTGTTCTAGGTACAGTAGTAAGTTCCAAGGATACCAAAAAACAAACAAATTTAAAAAAACCAGTCTTTGCTCTCCAGGAGCTCATAATCTAACAGGGGAGACAACATACAAACAACTATGTGAAAACAACATATTATGTATACACAGACATACATATGTGTACATAAATGAATTAGAGGTAATCTCAGAGGGAAGGCACTAAGATTAAGGAGGATTGGGAAAGGCCTCTTAGCTGAAACTTGAAGTCAGGGAAGCCAAGAGATGGCAATGAAGAAGGAGAATGTTTCAGGCATGGGGGCCTTGAAATATATATATATATATATATATATATATATATATATATATATATATATATATATATATATATATATAAAATCTATAAACACACATATCTATCATATCTATATGTATGTATATATCATATACATACATATACTTGAAGCTAAGTAAAGTTCAATTTATAACCTAAAAATAAATCTAAAAATGAAAAAGTAAATGATTTTTACAGTTAAATTAACATCATCAGCATCATACAATCTACTTTACAGCTGGGTTACAGACCAAAGTAATAATGAATTATTTCATCATCATATATTAGCATGTATATGTGTCAGGTCATACATTTATAATTTAAATGCTAAAATGCATTAGTGTTTCCTTTCCTTTTCTTCCTTCCTTCCTCTCTTCCTTCTTCCCTCCCTTCCTCCCTCCCTGCCTCCCTCCCTCCCTTCCTCCCTTCCTTCCTTCTTTCCTTTTGTCTATATGTGTGTCTGTCTCACTCAGGCTGGACGTATGGTGTCATCATGGGCCCAATCCTACTGCTGATTGACCTGGAAGTTTTGACCAGCCTTATTTCCAACTAAGTTAGAGTCAGTTCACCCTTCCGTAGGCTTCCTGGTGGTCCTCTGATCCCAGAGACTCATGATATTGATACTAGACCTAATGAAGATGGCTGATGGGCTTTAAGCCAACTTCAATTCAGAACCTCTAAATTAAAGAGATTCTTCAGCCTCAGACTGCACTTACAGGCATATATCACCACATTGAGCTCTTGGTGTGTTTTTGACATCATTTGTTCTTTTACAAAGTTTTTCCAGGTGAAAAAAAGGAAAAAAACCACTTTACCTGATATACCCAAATTGCAGAAATACAGATTTATGTAAATTCAAACACTTAAAAATTTACTACTATCACAATTAAAATGCAATTCACTGTTCTTTTTGCTGCAAGAAATGTCAGACCTTCAAACAGTTTCCTTAAATGGGCAAAAGCCTATTATTTAATATCCTTCAGCTTCTCAGTTTTAGTTCTGAACAGAAACAGATGATATTCCATCTAAATACTAACACAGAAGTGAGGTTATAAGTTTGGACATTTTGCCATTTGCCCTAAAACGAATCTGAAATTTATAACTCAGGAGTAAACAGTTAATTTTTTTTTCTTCTGCTTGCATAACACAAAAACAACTGAACCAGTCTGGCATAAACTTTCCCCTCCAAAGTCACCTTTGTGCTGAAACCAAGCACCTCAGGTTTCAGTCAAATAACTTACAGATGAGAACAAGCTTCTAAAGAAAAGAAAATTCTCTTGCAATTTCAACTACAACATTAGTTATGGGCAGCTGGGGACAAAACTTTTTTTAAAAAATAATTAAGTGGGTCAGAAGAAGTGCTTTCTTCTTTGTCTTGTTTTCAGATGCATTGGCAATAAAAAAATATCAACAAGCTGGAAGTTTATACCCTCCCTTCCCCTCGATTTTGTGAAACTATTGTGGATCCAAGGCCATGTCTATTTGATGGAAAACAGATCTGAAAAAGTCAATCTGGGCTTTTTGGCCATATTAACAGCTGATTTGGATCATCCCATATTTGAGCCAATCAATTAGGGAAAAATTACTTAGGATGACTGAACAGCCCTCCCCCTCCCTCCATAAATTCAATGGCTATAATGTAGATTTCCACACCAATTATATAATAATCTAATTTAGGGGTTCCTAACCTTTTTTATGTCACGGAACCCTTAGGCAATGCAGTGAAACCTAAGCACATCCTTTCAAAATTGTTTTTAAATGTAAAAAATAAAAATTCATAGGAAACCAATTATGTTGAAATACCATTATAAAAAATTGTTAAAAAATAAACATACAGTCCCCAGGGTAAGAGCTCTTGATTTAAATGTTCTCTCCCTCTTTTGTCCCATAACCTAGTGGTTTTAGAAAGAGTACTAGAGCTTCAGCTATATGACGAGAGAGGTGGTCTTAGAACCATATTCAAACAAATGGGCCATTTAGTTCACGGCTACATGTAGTTCTCAACTATTAAAATAATTTTGTAGATTAGTGAATCCTCCTCTCCAAATTACTAGTCCAAAAAAACAAAAACAAAAGCGAAAACACAAAAACAAAAACCAATGACTAGTTTAGTATTCCTTCTGGGGCACTTGGCTGTTTCCCCCAATTATATCTTGAATGATGGCAGCAAGATAAAGGCCTTCCATAAACTTTTTTCCCTCATTTTTCTTTACCTCACCCTTCCCAACTAAAATCAGACTTTATTCTCATGAGGACTATTATTAAATAAATTGGCATTTTTTCAATGTAGTATTTTTATCCTGCATGTGTAGTTCACAGTAAACTCCACAATTTGAACGCCATCATTTGACTCAATCATTGAAAGAGGCCCTTCGTTTAATAAATGCTTAAGAGAACTACTTCTCTGAGTGTTTAGGCTTTATTATGAGTGAACAGTGAAGCCATCTATCTGGTAATTCCATACACCAAAGCAGCAAGTCATCTATGCCTTCTCATCTTGCATGATTCTTGTTCAGTTTTTTTTCCAGTAAATCTTCCACGAAGGATTTCCCCCAATGTACTAGAGACATTTCTCTGGTTTTTAAAAATAGTCCAGGGGTACCAGTGTATTTCGGGCTGGCCACCTGTTATTCCTCTCTCTTGCCACTTAACCAGACTCACTTCCTTTTTCAGTCATTAATGATGTTTTTATGCTCCTTGTTTTGTGAAAGTCCTTGTTAGTAATATTTGGCATCCTCCATACCCCCACTATGCATCTTTCCACTAACCTTTGGGTCAGCCATAATTTTGATTCTCCAGAGACCATAGTGTACCATTACTCTCATATAGAGTATCATTGGGAGAGTATATCCATGCTAAAAAAAAAATAAGGTCAAGAAGCAGTACGGAATCATTGAAGGCACTGTGTAATTTCCCATAAGCAATCTAGCTCACTTTCTGTTCAGTTCAGTGTTCACCTGCAACATAGATGTATTGATGGACCAACTCAATGGGTCATCCATCCAACTGCACTGCCATAATCTGGATTAAGGACTTGGGATTTTTATTTTATGGTGCTATTTGAGGGATTGGGTTTTCGGCCCTCTCCCATGCACTTCTGTTGAATTCCATGTACATTTGTAGATAACTGTCCTATTTCCCCTTTTAAATGAGGAACTCTGAGGGAAGAATTATATAATTTCTATTCTTTCTAACTGAATTCTTTGAGAAGGAACTGCTGTTCTCAATGGGAAATCGGGAGATCCAGGTTAAATCTTGATTTGCCAGCTGTGTGAACTTGGGCAAGTCCCTCTAACTATACAAGCCTCAGTTTCCTTTTCTATAATATGAGCTTTATGGTATTTAAGACAATCTACTTCACAGAATGGTTATGAGGAAAGGACATTATAAAATGTTACATCCTCCTCATCATCCTCATCATCATAATAGCTAACATTTCTGTAGTACCTACTACATGTTAAGCACTTTACAAATTTTATCTCATTTGACCTTCACAACAACTCTGAGAGGTGGGAGCTATTATTGCCCCCATTTTTCGGTTGATTCTCACAACAATTCTGTAAGATAAATACTATATATAAATACTATTATTATTTCCATATTTTTTGCTTTTTTTTTTTGGAGGGCAATTGGGTAACTTGCCCAAGGTCACACAGCTAGGTTTTTGTTTGTGTGCATTAAGTGTCTGAGGCTGTATCCGAATCCAGGTCCTTCTGACTCCAGGGCCGGTGCTCTACTCACTGTGCCACCTAGCCGCCCCCATTATCTCCATTTTACAGAAAGGTTAAGTGACTTACCTAGGGTCACACAGCTGGTGAATATCTAAAGCTAGATTTGAACTCAGGTCTTCCCGACTCCAATTTCAGCCCTCTATCAACTGTGCTATCTTCTTGCCTTAACACATGCTAACATGGGCACAAAGTATCCTACAAACCTCCTTGGTGACTAATTCATAGCTCTGTACATAATAAAGCTGCAGATTTGTTTAAAGACTAATATTTCATCTCCCTGGTTCCAAAAGGCAAGGACCCAGGTTCTCTACTTCCTCAGAAGAAACAAAATTGTGACATGCTACTGATGGGTATTTTGGAGCCAGGACTAATCCAGAGGTTAAGAACTCTGCCAAAGAATACTAGGAAGAGAAGGGAGATTAAGAGGATTTTTCTTCATAGCAGTCAAGCAGGTAGTTGCTTTCTGCCCTCAGCTTAAAAAAAGACAACAAAGACAACAAAATCCAATAATATTTGTATTTCCTTCCACCTGACAGTAAATAGTGACCGATAAGTAAAAGATTAACATGAGCAAGTTGGTTCTGAAAATGATTCTTAGACTTTTTTTTTTACCCCAAGGGATTCATAGCTAAGCACTGAAACCTCAACTTCTGTAAATTACATAGTATGAGGCCGTGAGAACTCTAATTAAAGTTGTGGCCTAAATGCCAGCATAGTTCACAGTATTCGTTTGCTCATAATGGGGGGGGGGGGCCTGTATGTGAGTCGTGGTTTTTCAAAGCAATTTACCTTCATACTTAGTCAAAAATGGAAAATTTGAGAAAAATTTTCCAGTTTTTGTTGACTTAATGGTAAGGGGTATACATTTGTGAGATTTTGGTTTCTGGTAACTAAAAAAAGTGTTGAATGATAAAACCAAACTTCTGTGAGTAGCAGATGGTTAAAGGAAGCACCAGGCCCCAGAACCACAGAAATGGGGGAATAACCTGGGAGCAAGCCCAGACCCTGGGAAGATCCAGGTGCTAATCCTGTGCTGCAAAGGCAATTATTACCTATGGTCTATTAAGGCCAGGTTTCAGAAGTGGTAAATCAGTGGTGTTAGTTGGCCTGACTGACATCATTCTGGAGGGGCAGGGGGTAGGATGGAATAATTCTAAAGGAAGGCTTTGAAGACAGATCTGAAGCAAGTTAGTCAACATGGATATGGTTGTCAAACATCTTTGGTCCCTTTACTTCTCTGTAAGTTCTTTGTGACATGATGAAGTGTCCATTAGCTTAAGAGGATGCCCAGTATCTCCCTGAGGTCCCTGTTTTTTAACTTGGGCAATAGAGGCATAAGGTTCAGGGCAAATAGGTCAATGACAGGTTGACCGACCAAAAACTCAGTTCCCTACTTTTGTCTAAAGCTTCTTGCTAAGGCTTATTCCTTTATCCTTGAGGACATGTTCATTTCAGAAGACTTGGTCCCTGACAATTTTCACATGTGACTTATCCAAGGCAAAGAATCTCCAAAGCACCACACAAACCTTTTTATTCCAAGGAAGTAAAAGGCAATTTCCATATGTATCCTTGTTGAATCTAGCTCCAACAATGTTTACTTAATAGATAAAACCAGGGAAATGTGCTCTAGAAAACTTTCCAATAGAAGTGTGTTTATAACTGAAGTGACAAATTAGAATTTTAGAGTTTAAAATTTAGAGTTTAAAGAAAAGCTCCCCTCCTGACTCTGGACTTCTCCGTGTGCCACCATGGGAAAGCTCTTTACTCTTGTGGTTTCATTTTCTAATTGGTGAGCTCCTCCTTGAACTTCTATTCTGAGAAGCCCTATGCCAGCCACATGCTCAAGCCTTCACTCCTCTTCCAGACTCTACTTATAACTCTCCAGATTTCTCTTCTATGCCCCAGCCAGCCCTACCCTTTCTGCTCCAACCCCTTTTAGCTTTTTTTTTTTTTTTTGCTTTTTTGGAGGGCAATTGGGGTTAAGTAACTTGCCCAAGGTCACACAGCAGCTAGGTTTTTGTTTGTGTGTGCATTAATTGTCTGAGGCTGGATCTGAACTCAGGTCCTTCTGACTCCAGGGCCGGCGCTCTACTCACTGCGCCACCTAGCTGCCCCGCCTTTTAGCTTTTTAGCTTTATTTGCTGCTTTCTTCTATTAGAATGTAAGCTTCTTGAGGGCATCGACTTTTCCTTTTGTTTTTTTTCTTGCTTAGGAATTTGTTTTCATAGAACTTAAAGCAATGCCTGGCACATAGTAAGCTCTGTTTGTTGACTGATTACAGCATGATGAAATTCTATTACTACCACTTAGTTCTTTCATTTGAAGAACAGAATCTCCAAGCACTTGGGTGTAGGAAACCAGAAATTTATGACACAAAAAGCTAAGGTGAATACATATCTGTTAAGAAAACAAAAAATGCAAAATCTCTTTGAAGTACAGAATACTTTATTTTCTCTCAGCCTAGAAGTTTCCATAACAGTACAAGATTTCCAGATATAGTAGTATAGACGTGGTCTTAGAACTACAGTCAAGTAGTTGGACCACTTAGTTCTTGTCTACAAGCAGCCATCAACTGGACTTTTTTGGGTTGGGTTGATGTCTACAGCTTTTTTAATGAACAATTTTTGTTCATTCAGTCAGAACAGCTATAAGTCAAACCAACTGGATTGTTAAGACGTTCAGAAAAAAATACTGGATTGACTTTTTTAACCCAAAGTTTTTGTTTTTGTTTTTCCTTTTAGAGATAGACCCTTGACAATCTGAGTAACTAAGTGCTCCTTTTCTCATAGAATCATATAATCCTTGTGTTAGGAGTGAACTCAGAGGTGATCTGACTCAACTTCTACTCAGAGCAGCAATCCCATTTACAATGTCCCTGACAGATGGTCATCCAAACCGCTGTAAAATGGGTTGGAGCTACTACCTTCCAAGGCAGCCCATTATATTGTTAGACAGCTCTCATGATTTGAAAGTTTCCTTGATTATTATTAATAATAATGACTAGCACTTACATGGTACATAATGTTTTCAAGGGAAACACATAGGTCATCTTATTTGATCCTCACAACAACCTTGTGAGGGAGATGCTATTATGATCCCCATTTTACAGCTGAGGAAATTGAGGCTGAAAGGTTAGGTTAAGTGACTTGTTGAGGGTCCTAGAATTAGTAACTGTTTAATGTAAGGATTCAAACCCAGGTCTTCCTGATTCCCAGATCCAGTCATCTAACCACTGAACCATCTAGTTGCTCTGAATATGTTAAGCCTAAATCTGATTCCATAAATGACACCCAGGTCTCCATAGGATTTTAGAGGTGAAAGGAAGCTTAGAGTGCATCTAGACCATGGCTATAATCCAATACAAATACATGGTGCCACCCAGACATCCCATACTTCCCCACCCCTTCCCCATATTGCTGAGTTGACAGGCTAATTGTAACAAAAAGAGTTAGTGTTCAGAGATGGGAACAGGGATGGTTACAAAAACAAAGTCATTTGGAAGTCACAGAGAGTACAGGTTGGAGGCACTAATGGCAGGGGAGCTCAAGAGGTGTTTCTTTAACTTAGGTAAATTTCTCTGAGGAGAAAAAAAAATCTAGGGACAAAAAAAGTCTAGGTTTGATAAAGAAGATCTAGGCAAACCTCTGGGGGTCTTTTGGATCAGGGGCTGGGAGATTAAGGAGAAGACAATTTCTACCTGAAACTAAAGAATTATGCTTGAAGCCAAGCAAGAAACTATATGTAGGAAAGCAATCAAGTGGGCCAGCTTAGGAGTAAAATGGACAGTTCTAACAATTTTTCTGCCTTGATCAAGCCTCTTGAACAAGACTCTTCTTATTGCTTAGAGCAGAAAATACTGAATCCCCGACATTTAAGGTCTTCCACAGTCATGCTCTAACTTATCTTTCTAATCCTATTTCATACAATCTCTCTTTATGAAGTCTATGCGACAGCTAAATTTGATTACCAGCAATTCCATTTTCTTTCTTGCCCATTTCCCCAACCTGGTGTTGGACCTCATCATCTTGCACCTGGACTATTGCAATTTCTTACTCATTCTTCTCATTTCTCAAGTTTCTCCCTATACCAATCTATCCTCCACTCATCTATCAAAGAAATTTGCCCTAAAGAGGTCTGTCCATGCTACTCCCCTTTTCAATAAACTCCAGTAACTCTCTATTGCTCCCAGGATTAAATATGAAATCCTCTGTTTGGCTCTTAGAGCCCTTCACAACCTCGCCCCTTCCTACCTTTCCAGTCTTCTGAGTTCAAATCTGGCATCACAGTCACTCCACTCTGTCTGCCAAGGCTCCTCATCTGTAAACTGGTAAGAGAGAAGAGAACATCAAGCACTTACCTCCCAGGGTTGTTATGAGAATCAAAAGAAACAATGTTGTAAAGCTTTTAGCACATAGTAGGTATTTAATAAATACTTGTTTCCTCCCTCCCTCCCCTCATCCCTTTTTTCCTGCCTTCCTTCTTTTCTCCTCTTCCTTCCTTCTTCCCTCTCCTTCCTTTTCTCCAACCTTCCTTCCTGCACTTAGGCCATGATCTAGCAACATTGGCCACCTTACTGTTCCTTGCATAAAATACTCCAGCTCCCAATTCGGTACAGTTTCACTTACTGTCCCCACACCTAGAATGTACACTCTCCTCTGTGCTTCCTGGCTTCCCTGACTTTAAAGTCTCAGCTAAAATCTCATTTTCTGCTCCCTCTTAATGTTAATGCCTTCCTCCTGAGCTTCTCCTGTCTATATCTTGCTTGTACATAGTGGTTTCCATGCTGTCTTCCCTGGTAGACAGGAACTTGAGTGAAGGCAGTATTTTTGTCTTTCTTTGTATCCCCAGTTTTTAGCATGGTACCTGAAGCATACAAAGTAAACACTTAATAAACACTTGTTGACTTAATTTGCATTCAAAGGTCATCCATCTACACCCAGTATGCCCCCTTTCTCTTCACCTTTCCCAGTTATATTTCTTCTTTTCATTCCAGGCTCAACAAAGGACCCCTCCTCCAAGAAACCTTGTTTGATCCCTTCAGCTGAAAGCAACCTCTCCCTCTAAATTTTCCAAAAGCACTTGATCTGGATTTCCTCTTTGACCTTTTATGGTCTATATGTACCATATTCATTTGTCAACATACTTTATCTTTTCTATTTGACTATAGGATTCTGGAGGGTAGGGACCATCATTTTAAAAAATGTGTCCCAAGTACCTTAAATATACCAGGCACTGGTTAAATTGTTAAATTTCACTGGGAAAGAAAGAGGTAAAAAGCCCATGGTAACACTCATAGACAATTAGATCTGAGGGGCTCTGAGAGGTCATCTAATCCAATGTCCTCATTCCACAAGTAAAGAAACTAAGCTCTAAGAAGTGGTTTGTCCAAGGCCATGTAGCTCATTAGTAGCAGAGCCTGGACAAAGGTCCATTTCTTTCAGTGAGATTAAGGCTTCTCAGGTGAAGGTCTTTGCAGGAGAAAGTAAATTCCTTGGATAGCCATGGCAGAATTTAGGTCACTTAGTTATTTGGCTGGATCTATGGATCTCATCAGTGTGGGAATTTCTTTCACTGTTCTCTTTCCCCGAATACATTGTATTTAATCTTCTGTTTATTTTTAAAGTTTTGTATCATGTCGTTTTTTTATTTTAGAGAAACTGAAACAAGGACTTTAAAAGTTGCTACATAAGTGCCAGTCAACAACTCCTATTAATAAAAAGCCCAAATCCCTGGAGTACAGATTGCTGACTTTGAAAAAAAAAAATCAGGGCCAAATTGTGGCTGCTCAGGGTCAAAAAATGAAATATCTGAACAACAGAGGGAAAATATTACAATGATATATTAAAAGGGTTATTTTGTTTTTTTTTTTTCTTAAATAAGCAGAGAAGTCCTGGCTGTTCCTTGTCCAAAAGTTAGCATAGTAAAGTAAAGGGACTGTTGGATTTGGAGTTAGAGGAGAGAAGTATTTACTAACTCTATTACCTTGAGTAAGGTAACAGGGTCTGGGCCTTAGTTTCCTCATCTGTAAAGGAGATTAGATGATCTCTAAGGCCCCTTCCAGATTTAAATCCATGATCTGATCTTCCCGGGGTACGAAAGCTTGGCCATTTTTTTGTTTTTGTTTTTTTTACCGACACGCAGAACAGAACTGGGTGGAAAGGAAATTACTGAGCAGACTTTTCTAAGATTCTTGTAGGAAAACAGGAGTAATAACTTCTTACTCCCTAGGACCGTGTCGGCAGCCGCAGCCCCGAGGGCCACTGCCCGTCCCTGCGCGTTGTGGGAGGCGTGAGACCACCGAGGCCCCGCCATGGCGCCCAAGCAGCCCCCAAAGGCCGAGTTCCAGCAGGGTGAGCGAGTGCTGTGCTTCCACGGGCCGCTTCTCTACGAGGCCAAGTGCCTGCAAGTGGCCACCGAGGACAATCAGGTGTGCTACCTGATCCACTACAGCGGCTGGAACAAGAACTGGGACGAGTGGGTCCCCGAGAGCCGCATCCTCAAGTACTCCGAGGCTAATCTGCAGAGGCAGCGCGACCTTCAGAGGGCCAACCAGGAGCAGCGGGCGCGAGGCGCTGCCCAGGGGCGCAGGGGCAGCGTGGCGGCCGCGGCTTCCCTGCAGCAGCAGCAGCAGAACGTGGAGACCCTCTTCCAGAACATTCGTATCACGCCCTCCACCTCCACGGCCACGGCCACGGCCACGGCCAGCTGGGAGGCCCCGGGGCGCCAAACTAGAAAGAGCAAGCAGAAAACGGGCACGGGAGAAGGGAGCAGCGGCGGTGCCAGCACCAGCACGGCCAGGGGGGGCTCCCAGCCGCCCCAGCGAAGAAGCACCCGAGGCCACCCCTCGGCCAAAGATGCAGGGACGTCCGCCACCCGCGCCGAGCCCCAAGTCCAGATCCCCGGGGAGCTGAAGCCACTGCTGGTGCAGGACGGGGACCTGGTCACCAAACGAAAGCAGCTCTTCACCCTTCCCGCCCAGAAGAACGTGGACTCCATCCTGGAGGAGTATGTCGCGTACAAGAAAGCACGTGGCGAGGGGGATAACACGGAGTACGCCGCCGAGGACGTGGTAGGGGGCATCCGAGCCCACTTCAACGTCCTGCTGGGCACCCAGCTCCTCTACGACTTCGAAAGGCCACAGTATGCAGAGATCCTTGCCAGTCATCCAGGTGTTCCCGCGTCTCAGCTCTATGGAGCTCCACATCTGCTGAGGCTGTTTGTTCGAATTGGAGCAATGCTGGCCCATTCGCCTTTCGACGAGAAGAGTCTGGCTTCCTTGTTCAACTACCTGCATGATTTCTTAAAATACTTAGCAAAGAATCCTTCAGCTTTTTTTAATGCCAGTGAGTACAAGGATGCTCCTCCCGAGTATAATCAAAAAGTTGCCTAAAAGTATAACCCTATTTGTTATATTTGGGTTTATAAAGGTGTTTTGTTAGTTCCTGAAATTGTGTTTGTGTATTGCAGAATCGCTGTTTGTTTCTAAAGTGTTCTGTTTGAAACTAAGTGAAAGGGTAGTCCCTTCTTCAAGGACTTTTTACCAGTATATGGGATAATGGATATAGAGAGTGACACAGTGGCTGATGTTTTATTGTATAATTGAAAAAAGCTTGCTTGAATTCTATGGTTCCATCTCTTTAATAGTAAGAACTTTTATAATCTATGTTAATGAAAAGTGATAAAACACAATGATTTCTGGTTTCAAAGATTTAAATCATGGGGTCCAGTTGAGGACTCTTTTTAATTTTTTTTTTGATGCTTTAAGTAAATATAGCCCTTTTGTGAAATGTGACTGTGTTATGCATAGACATTTCTCTTTGCCTAGATTGGGAAAGAGTGGTAATCTTTTGTGTGTGTGTGTATGAGTTTTGTATTCTAATGAATATTCTAACTTTCAGAATGCCATTATTGTCTATCTGTGGTTTTCTGGGAAATTTGGTCTTGCAGGAACTATTTTAAAAGTCTTCCCCCCCCCCAAATTAAATAAAAGGGAATTGGACTAAACCATCACTGAGGTTTCTTCCATTTCTGATGTTCTGGAAAAAAAACCCACTAAGTCTGTTTATTTTTCTATAAGAAAAAAATAGGATTTTTCTGTTTCTGATCAATTGATTTTTACATGTGGTGAGCTGCCTACATTATAATGGTAAGAGTCAAATTCATATCAGGATTTGGCCCTGTGTAATAAGGAAGGAAAGACTCATTAAGCACCTACTATGTGCCAAGCACTTTCCAAGTGCTTTACAAATATGATCTCATTTATTTTTAAGATTATAAGAGGTATGTAGATGCATATATCAAATTAACTGACACTAAGGGTCATTAAACTTCTTGGTTTGATCATTTGTTCTCAGCAAGAAATCATCATCACTAGCACTTATTTGCAAGGCACTTCACAAATAATACCTTACTGGATCCTAACAACAACCCTGGAAGGTAGGTGTTATTATTACCTGTATTTTACAGTTGAAGAAACTGAAGCAGAGGGAAGCTGACTTGTCCAGAGTCGAAGGGCTGGTCAGTGAGGTCAGATGTGAATTCCATTCTTCCTGACCATAGGTCTAATGCCCTATGCACTGCACACATGTATTAATAATTCAGCATTGTATAAGACTTTCAGGATTACAAAGCATTTTCTCTGTGAGGTAGGTGGTGCAAAAAGTTCAGGGTGTCCCAATTTTGCATGTGTAGAGACTTTTGGGGCTTTCTGGGTATCTATGAATACACTGAGTCAGTCATTAATCAATTATTAAGTACTTACTATGTACCAGGCAGCTAGGTGGCTCAGACAGAGTCCTGGGTCTGGAGTCAGGAAGATCTGAGTTCAAATGTGACCTCAGACACTTACTAGCTGTGTGACCCTTGGTAAGTCATTTACCCTATGTTTGCTTTACTCCATTGGAAAAGGAAACAGCAAGCCACTCCAACATCTTTACCAAAGAAAATCTCATGTTGGCATGACATGGTCCACTGGGTCAAAGAGAGTCAGATACAACTGAACTATAGTACCACAGCACTGGATGCCAGCCACTGTGCTTGTGCTGGGGAAACTAAGAAAGGTAAAAGACAGTCCCTGCCCTCAAGGAGATCACAGTCTAATAAACTCTAACTGAGATTCAGAGAGATTAAGTTTCTTGCTTGGAGCGGTTCAGGCAGTTTCAGAGCTGAGACTCAAACCCACGAGGTCCTAAATCCAAGGCCAGACTGCTTCCACTAAGCTAGCATTTGTTGTACATGACACCCCCTCCCCTGCTTCAAAGAGTCATGTGAAGCCTCTCTATTTGACCTTCTGGAGACTACCTTTTCCTACCTAAATTTCAGTTAGAAAAAATTGCAAAATTGGAGAGAATGTGTACATGATCCTAGATAATAAAAATAATATACTAAATGGTATTACTGAGACATTCCTCAAGAGGAATTTTGAGGATTCTTGTATCTACATAGTTTCCAGAAAGGCCACACAAGAAACTGCCTCAAGGTGAAGGCTCCAGCAAGGGGAGGAGATAATGCATGCCTTCATCAGGCTGTTGTCTCACATTTTTGAGTGTGTTTACATAATATTAAGAGCTAGTATTTATATTTTGATTTAAGGTTTGAAAAGCACTTTGTGTTAGTTCATCTGATCCTCACAACCCTGGAAGGTAGGTGCTCTTATTATCTGCATTTTTACAGATGAGGAAACTGAGGTACAGAGGGAAGTGACTTGCCCAGGGTCACATAGCTAATAAGTGTCTGAGGCAGGATTTTAACGGAGGTCTTCTTAACTTCATATCCAATACTCCATCCACAGTGCCATCTAGCTGCATAGTGATAGCTGGTACTTCTTTACCCTCCAACCCCCCCCAAAATATCCCACTGCTCATATAATAAGTTTCCAAACTGATCGATCATAAAACTATTTAAGATACTTAAAAACCAATCACTTTCCGTATCCCTCCCATTGGTCTGCCTCAGTATCTCTGGAGTATGGAGTGGACTGTGAATCCAATGGTAGACAATGCCAGGAGCACAGGATATATTTGGGTGACCCACAAACACAGCCCCAGGAGCCTAGATTTTTGAAGACTGGAGAAGAAACCTAAATGGGACAGATGAGAAATACTCCTTTACTAACTGTTCATCTTCCTGAGGCTATATAGGACATGCCAAATTGGTTCATTTATTCATTCACTCCTTCATTCATTAAAGCTTTAATCAGAGCATGCAAGGGACTGTCACAGCTGACTAACATGGATGAATTTTCTGGAGCATGTATAGGTAATCTTTGAGGCTTCACACAGTGCTAGGAACATCATAGCTGCTTATTAAACACCTGTAGATTAGAACTGAATTTTGTGAATGTTTATTAAGTGTCTGGGTTGCTAGGTGGCACAGTGGATAAGAGAGCCAGACCTAGAGTCAGGAATACCAGAGTTCAAATGCTGCCTCAGACACTATAGCTGTGTGACCCTTGGCAAGTCACTTAACCCTATTTGCCTCAGTTTCCTCATCTGTAAAATGAGTTGGAGAAGGAAATGGCAAACCATTTTAGAATCTCTGCCAAGAAAACCCCAAATGAGGTCACAAAGAGTTGAATACAAATAAAAAATGACTGAATATAAAGTATCTACTATATTCAAAGAACTGTGTGCTAAGGACCAGGGAGCCAAGGATGAAAAACAGGTCCCATCCTAAAAGAGGCCTAAGGGGATTTGGTATGTATAAAGAGCAAGAAAAGACAAATCAGAGTATTAAGGACTAAAGGATACACAATACAGGGTTGGGGTGACTAGCTAGAAGTTTATCTGAAAAAGATCTGGGGATTTTAGAGGACCCACAAGCTCAATATAAGTCAATCGTGTGATAATGGCAACAAAAATAGTGAATGTGGTCTTAGGCTGCTTGAGAATCTCAGCCTTCAGAACAATGAAGGTGAGAGGAATCATTCTACTTGGCTATGGTTAGCCCACATCTGGAGTCTTGTGTTCAGTTCTGTACCCCACATTTTAGAAAAGGGGTTGTGTTCAAAAGCATTCTTCTATATGTGGATTAGTTGAAGAAGCTGGAGATGTTTAAGCTAGAAGAAGAGATTTCAGAGGGATACGACATCCATCATCACAAAACAGAAGAACGGTCTCTTGCACAATTAGCTTTATTTTGTGTAGTGCTAGATGAAAGGACTGGGGGCAGTGGGTGGAAATTGGAATGATGAATCGGCACTAATTTAAGGAAAAGCTCCCTTACCATACAGCTATGTAAAGGTAGGTAGAATGGGCTGCCTCAGAGCAGTTAGATGTTGCCATAGTGGACAGAGCACTGAGCTTGGAGTCAGGAAGACACATCTTCCTGAGTTCAAATCCAGCCTCATACACTTACTAGCTGTTTGACCCTGGGCAAGTCACTTAACGGGCTTGCCTCAGTTTCCTCATCTATAAAATGAGTTAGAGAAGGAAGTGGGAAACTACTTTAGCATCATTGCCAAGAAAAACCCAATGGGGTCATGAAGAGACAGACACAACTAAATCAACAACAATATAATGGGCTGCTTTAAGGGTCTTTGAGTTCCCTCCCATTAGAGGTCTTCAGACAATGGATGGATGGAAACCTCTTGTCCGGAGCGATTCTTGAGGGAATTCTTTTTCAGACAGGAGTTGGGAAAGATGGCTTTGCAGCTCTGGATGGTTCTTTGAGATCTGGGAAAATTTGACACACTTTCTGCCAGTGGAATCAAGTAAGGATTTCATAGAGGGCAGGGGCTGTTTCATTTTTGTCTTTGTACCCTCAGCTCCTCAAACAGCACCTTATATATAGTAGAAGCTTACTAAATAATTGCCAAATGATTGAATCAAATTAGAGGAAGTCATACCTGAGCCTAGCCTTGAGGGAAGGGAAGCATTATGGTTGGTATAGATGAGGAGGACATGAGGGATGGCCTAAATGAATGTAATCGTAAATAGCTCAAGATAAATAGGAGACTTATTTTTCAGTATGTCATAATGATAACATTTAGCATCTATTTAAAGACTTTTCCTAATGTTCACTACAGATAATAGCAATGAACTCCTATTATCTCCATCCCAGGAATGAAGAAGAGGTGTATGAGAATAGACTTAGGATCTTTTTGTTCCCTCACTGCCCCCTGGGACCATGAGCTCCTTGTACTTCCATATGACCAGGTTAAGAGGAGATATGGCACATGATGTTTCTAAAGTCCAGCACCCGAGGCTGTACATGGTAAAATTATGAAATAGGAAAGGTGGGTCTCTAGTACTTACTGTACTCTTTGCTTCATTTGTTCCTTTCAGTGACCCCTACATTCCAGGCACTCTTAGCCTCACATCATCTACCCCATACCCCACAGTCGGTCAGTTGATCAATCAATAAACCTTTAGCCTCTCAGGATCCTTTACTGAGGAGCAATACCATGGTTATACTTTTCTTCGGTTCTATAGCCTTTCTAGGTTATTCTGTCAAGGTTATGCCTCCTGCTAGGAGCCCATGTGTCCCTTTACTGCCCTTGTGACCTTGGACAAGTCACTTAACCTCACTGGAACTCAGTTTCTCATCTGTAAAATGAGGAGGTTGAACTAGATAATGATAACAACTAGTATTTATATAGCACATACTATGTGCCAGGCACTATGCCGAATGCTTAAAAGATATTATTTCATTTGATCCTCACAGCCACCCTGAGAGGTAGGTATTATTGCTAGCTCTACTTTACAATAAAAAAAACACCAGTTTTGCAAATGAGGAAACTGAGGCAGATAGAAGTTGAAGTGATTTTTCCCAGGGTCACACAATAAGTATCTGAGACTGGATTTGAACTCAGGTCTTCCTGACTCCAAGGCCTAGGGCTCTATCTACTGTGTCACCTAGCTGCCTAGGAATATGTATATTATTATAACAACCTTCTGGAAATGATGCCTTAACCCAAAAGAATAACTCTAATGTTGGAAATTGGCAGCAGGCTGCTAGGCTGGGCTGGAGTGGGTCAGGGAGGAGGGGATATATTTTTGGGAAATTAGGTCTTTAGCTCTAACAGATAATACCACCTAAGCACTCACATAAGCACTATTGGTATCTTCTGGTTAAATTCTGGGACTAGTTCATTTTCCATATGTAGTGTCCGTCCCACAGAGATATACTGAAGGACTAGGTCTTGGGGTTACTCATCCAACTCCATCGAACAGGACGTAGCATCAGTCCTGATCATAGCTGTGATGCTGCATGACCCCACGGGCAGCAGAACAGTGCTCACCTAGAGGCTAACTGCAATTATCCTTCCTCTCTCAATAGTAAAGGCATGTTAACATTCTGCTGACAGACAGTACAACAAATGCTATACCTAGACCAAAAAGTAAGAAGTTTTTTTTTTATATAAAAAGGTCAAAGAGGGTTCTTTCCCCTACACATGAGAGGAAATATAGGGCTCTCCTAAGCTTGGGAATAGGGAGAGCTGCTGTGAATCCTCTCAACACCTTTTGAGGAAGTGAGACATTTAGCAGCTAAGCAAATTACCCAACATCACACAGTAAGTCAGGAGTAAAATCAGGTGTCCTGACTTTCAGTGCTTTTCCCCTCCCGGTTATAAGGGAAAATGAAGAGAGATAGGGACCAGTTAGCATGCTGACCATGCTAACTTAAAGTCCTCTTATTCTATTTTTCTGCTATATAAAAGCTCCAGAGGCATTGGATGGGCCTGGTATTTTGGTTCTTTGATTCCATTGCAGTTATGTAGAACCATTCATGAACATATGGATGAAGACTTTATTTACAGCACCTAGATTCAGTGAAGTGTACCAGAGTCAGCCAGGCCCAGCAAGAGTACAGCCAAGGAGGTGGTCACCACAGGTACCGTCCCTTTAGGGCACAGTCAATCTACCGCCACCTGCTGTCCACTTCCATGCTTGCTGGTTTATCTCCACTCCCTGCTCCTGTGCACACCAGGGAGTCCCCCACCCCCACCCCCACCAATTAGTGGGGAGATATGAAGGCTCTGGTTTGGGGAGTTTATGTCTTTGCATCTTCTGCAGTGCATTGCATATAGTAAGTGCCTAATATTTATTGGATACGGAATGAAGGAGTGAATGATGCTGATCTGGTGGTGGTGGGAAAGTAATTTGATCTGAACAAAAGAAGATAAATGGTTAATTCTGGTCCACAACCCTGAGGTGACAATAAGGGCTTGGAATAGCCTTGAGATGTACCCCAATACTGAATCCAGTTCCTTATACGGACTCTGTTTAATTTTGGCCCCCATTCAGAACTGTACTCACACTAGGGTATTGTCCTTTCAAACGTACATTGGGACAGAACAGAATCCCTTGGCTATCTGCAGTTTGTGACTGCAGTACCCAGAAGATGAAGAACAACGGCAGCCAGTATAAATTAATATGTATTTCTTGCTTGTATACCTGTTGGCTAAGCTGTATAGACCCTGTGGTTTTCAGCTGATGATTTCGAAAATACTTCACTTCATGCAAGTTAGCAATCACCAACACATCAGGCTTTATTTTAAACAAAGTTTTAGTTTCACTTCCATTTTAGAAGATTGAAAAGAAAAAATGAAATGATAATGCACCTGTTTTCCACAGAAGACAGCACTGGCCATTTTATGTTATCCAATTCATACCAATGACATTCTTAGGATATAAATAATGTCATCATCATTTTACAAATAATGCATAAAAGAAATGGAAGTATAGAAGGAAGTGAAAGCAGATTCAAATGGACTCAAACTAAGTCCCACAGAAGGTGAAGTGACTGACAAATCAGTCTCAGCAGAGCCAAAACTAGGTTGCTTTTCACTTTTTATATTGCTTCAGCTAAACTCTTAATTAAGCTACCACGAGTCTGAAATTTAAATGGAAAGTATATTAGTATAATGAAATATACCTACAGAGTTAAGTCAATTAAAAAAACATGAAGTCCTTGGTATAGTGCTATACAGAGTTAAGTAACAATGCTGCTTATTTTCATGGAGCCAGGAGAACCTGAGTTCAAATATGACCTCAGACACTTAACATTTACTAGCCATGTGACCTAGGGCAACTCACTTAACACCCCAATTGTCCTGCATTCCCCTCTCCAAAAAGCAAAAAAAAAAGTATGTGGGTGTTAGTGCTATATGCAGGCTGATCTTCTGTAGCTTCTATTGCTTAGCACAGTGTCTGATACATGCTTATTAATTTATTGAATGAATCACCTCCTTTCCTGGTTATATATCTTGTTGATGGTATCTTTGTTGCCAAAATGCTGCATCTTGTTTATGCCCCCTATATTTCTTCCCATTGAATGATCCACAATTTTGATTACTCAGAGACTGAGCTATTCCAAGGATAATTATGTTAAAAGGATGGGATTTTGTTTCAAGGAGAAGGTTGGCGTTGTTGAAAACACCGCACAATTTCCCAAATGCAATCCAGCTTATTCTCATCTTCTTGTTAAATTCTGGGACTATTTCATTGTCCATATGCAGTACATATTCAATACATAAACACTGAGAGATCACTGCTATGGGTTGTCCACCCAACTACATATAGTCTGGGTGATAGTATTCTTTACCTACTTGGTAAGAAGAACCAAGATTTTTAGGCCAAATACTTCTGAGTGTTTATAGATATCATTCTGGCAGCCCTGCAAAATTCTTGATACAATCTGTACAACATTCTATACAAACATCACCTTCTTTATGAAATTCCTCTTCTATTTGGAATCTGTTTTAAGTTGTCCATACCTTTGGTAACTACTTTTGGTGGGCATATGTTTCTTTATTTTATTCCTTGCTTGGTATGACCATCAGAGAATCCTCAAAAAAGATATCTTTGTTTTGTCTATCAATGAATCTTATCTGATCTTTACACATGGATAGGAGACAATTTGGAGTAGCATTTTACTCTACTGACAAATTATAGTCAACAACAAGCACAGTGATTATCTTGTTTTCTCTACACCTTCCAGTCAATTGAATAAGGATGTAATCTACTATTATTATTATTATTTCACTATTAGTGAAAGTTTGCCTGTTTCCTTTTCATATTTTCATCAAAGATGGGTCTGTAGCTAGGAAGATTCCTTTTCCTGACTTCAAATCTGACTTCAGACACTTACTAACTGTTTGACTTTGGACAAGTTACTTAACCCTGTTTGCCTCAGTTTCCTCATCTGTAAAATAAGCTGGAGAAGGAAATAGCAAACCATTCCAGTGTTGTTGTAAAAAAAAAAAACCAAACCCAAATGGGGTCATGAAGATTAGACACAACTAAAATGACTGAAAAACAAAAGCCCCTCAATACATGTATAAATTGTTTTTATAAAGATTTTGTAGAGATAAGGAAATAGGCATGGGACAGTGATCTCCTCACACTTGATTTTTTGGGAGGGAGGGGTGTCATAATAACTGTGATTTTTGCTAACCATTTAGTCTTTTCTCCTCTTTCAGATATTTTAATATTGAATTCTTCAGTACCTTTAAATTTGGGGGGGTCTCCATAATGTATCTTCTTTGTGGATAGTTGGCCTGACCCAGCATCTCTTCCAATTATTTTTAGTGCTATTTCTACTTCTTTATGTAGCACACTGGGAATTATGATATTAGAACTCAAATGGAATAGTTTCACTGTCACTGATAAAAATAGTTCGTTGTAGACAACTTAAAGATTGTTTCCATATTTTATCTGTTTTCTATTCTCTTTAGAATTTCGCCTTTAAATGCTCTTTGGATGATCTGGCTGGACTGGGTCATACATCAAGCTTTCTATAAATTTCTTTTTTTTTTATGACTTCTAGCTATTTTACTAAGTGACACTATTTTTAGTCTCATAATTGTCTTTTATCCTTATGTGTAAGATTTCACAATTGAGTTTATATTTTAAATTGGTATTGCTTTGGGTTACTATACCTCACTTTTTGGCAAAGAAATGAATTATGTTGGCTGATCTGGTTCCTGGTATCTTTTGGCTTCTTCACTATGATGACTTTTTTGTGTTGATATCTGTTCCTTTGTCCATTTTTCATTCTCAATATCTGGTTTAAATTAGCTAGCTTGGAGCTATTTTGATTACATTTTTTTTTCTTCCTTCTAATGTGGTGTTGATTTTGTTCTTTGCTCAGTTTGATAGCTTGCCTGTACATAAGCAGCTATATCGGAAATGACTCCCACATCAATAACCAGTTATTTCCTGTCTTTCAAGATACAACCAACTTCATATTTTGTGAAGTTATTTAGAGTTTGCCATATCTAGCATCTACCAACTCTTGGAAAAAGAATTAATGACATATGGGTCTAAATTTTTTTTCTTTAGTTTGTAAGCTTTTAACCTATTTTGTTTCTTGGTGCCGAGTCATATTTTCTAGTATAGTTTTCAACATACTTCTCTATACCTATCTTTATATTCAAGTTATGGGGTATAAAAATATATAGTTTTAGTTGGAATTTCTCATTTGCCTAATTCTTTGTAGAATTCCTCTACCTCCTCATACTCTGTAACAAAAAGTCATTGGATCACAGATTTTGAGCAGGAAGGGACCTTAGTTTTTCTATCTCTGTCTTCACCTTTTCCTCATGGAATTCTGAATTTCTTTGAAAGATTAGCTTAGGTGCAACCTTCAACATGGAGCCTGTTCAGATTCCTCTAATTCTTAGTGTCTCCCCTATCAAAAACATTAACTTGTATTTATTTATACATATTATTTCCCCTAATTGAATTGTTAACTCCTTGAGGGCAGATACTGTTTTTTTTTTAATTTCATATTCTCAGTTCCACAGTTTTTGGCACTAGTGGGCCCTTAATATTTTTTAAATTGAATGATCCAGTTCAACCCCCTTATTTTATAGATGAAGAAACTGAGCCCAAGAGAGATGAAGAGACTTGTCCAAGGTCACAAAGGCAGTGAGACATGGGAGAACTGGAATTTGAACCCAGGTCTCTTGACTTCAAATCTAATGATTTCTTTACTATACACTTCTTTTGACAACACTTTGAGAGTCCATCTTTGTTTTCGGAGACCTGTCTCTATCAGACTGACAGAACTCTGCCATTGAACTTTCTCCACCCTATTGGAAAACAAACTAAAATTATCTTCACGTTTTTCTTTTTCTCGTGCTCATTATGAGGATGAAAATGTGAAGTTGAGCTGGGGCTCCAAAGAAGGATGCTTCTTGTTGCCTTTGGACAAACAACATAATCAACTCCACCAGCACATTCATTTGCCTCTCCAAGAAAAACCTGTGAGCCATTCTTCCATTTAGTTGTAACTTCCTGAAATCTTCTGCTTTCCTTTATAGTGCAAATGTCAATATTGATGATTCACTTCCTCCAGTAACAGGTCAACAAGTTGGTAATTGGATAAAGCTCTCCCATTTAGAGGACCAACAGTTAGATTAATGTTTATAGAGCATCTAAAAACTGATTCTTCCCACTGACCACTTTTCTGCTACCCTGGAGGGGATAATATGGGCATAAGGCCATTTTGTACTTTTCTTTGTTTCATAGGTTGTCTTAGCCAAAAAATTCATCAACTAGTAGCCAGCCTATTCATAAGCCTCTCTATACTTAGCTAGGCTGATCCTGAGGACATAAACATAACAATACAAGAAACGCCATAGGCAGAGCATAATTAAGTCAATTAAGCAAACGTTTATTAAACACCTGTTATGTATAAAGCACTGTGTTCAGTACTAAGAATACAAAGATAAAAATGAAACAGCCCAGATGCTCAAGTTTATGTTAAACTGGTGGATACAACTCATGAACAGAGAGAAAAAGATGATTTGAGGAGGGAGATTACCAGAAAAGGCTTCATGTAACACGTGGGACCTGAGCTGGGCATGAAAGAAATCTAGGGACTGCCATACGAGTGTGACACAAAATAAATGTCATGAATTCAGAGTCCATTGTTGTCTGGAGAGTCCATTGTTGTCTGGAGAGATCTGGGAAGACTTCAAGGAGAAGGTGAATATTCATCCGGACTTGAAGAATGTAGAGGCTTTGGATAGGGCTAGTGAATTGGGCAGAACATCCTAGGCAGAGGGAATGGTGTGAGAAAAAACAGGAAAGTACAAATTGTGTCTGGGGAACAATAAATTAATTAATTTGATTAAAAGAGACAGTCTGTGCATGAGAGTAATGGAAGATAATGATAGAAAAGTGGGCTGAGGTTTATTCATAGAAACCTGGAATGTCAAATTAAAACATCAACACTTCATCCTATGGGCAATGGAGAGTCACTGAAAGATTATGGGTATAGAGTAACATAATGAAATCTGTTTTATGAAGATTAATCAAGTTCAATGTATTGGATGGATTGATGACAAGGCAGGCAGAGAAAAAACTGTAGATGGGGAAAACAATTATGAAGCAACTAAGGCCAAGAATAAGGTTATGAAGAACTGAACTATAGCAGTACTGATAGGAACAGAAAAGAAATTTAAATGTGAGAGATACTGGGGGAAAAAAGATAGAACTCAACTGATGGGATATGGTATTGTCTTCTTAAGATAAGTTTTAAATGTCTGTCCTCTTATAAAGCTCATTACTGATTGCCACATTAAATGAAATAGATGGATGGATTGATGGATAGAGAGATGATAGATTTAAGAATGGACTCTAAATATGACCTTACAGGCATTCTCCTTTTGTCTTTAAGCATGGGAATAAAAATGAACCTATATGTGATTGATGTTATTGTGCTTTTTGAAATTCTAGTTTTTTGGAGGAAATCACATGAAACCAAGAGGAAAAATAGTGTCAAGTCAGTGTTGTATGGTTTTGTAGATTCCATACTGAACTACTGTCATACAGAGACATTAATCTATACATTAGATGATCTCTTAGGTTTCATGATACTGTATCAAAATAACATTTTGATAACATATCCACATTTCATATGGAAATATTATCAGATTGAATAATTTCAAAGGCACATTGTAATATTTGATTTATAGTTTCCATTTGATCTCAAGGTTTACTTCTTCCATGAAGCCTTCCTTGACTTTGCCTGTTTATAGTGATCTTATTTTTAATTTCTTTATCATTTGAATCCCTACCTCAGCTTTATGTTACTCTGGAATAATTTTCTTTTTTACATATATATAGATATATAAATATATAATATATACACACATACGAAATACATACACACATATATAAAACTTCAACTTGTATATTCCAAAGTACCCAGTGTGGTACTATGTGGGTACCAGTTGCCCAAATTAGTTGGTAGCTAGGTGGACAGTTGATAAGAATGCTGAATTTGGATCTGACTCCAAATCTTGCCTTAGATACTTACTAGCTGAGTGACCCTAGCCAAGTCATTTAACTTTTTTCAGCCTCCTTTTCCTCACCTGTAAAATGGGACTAATAGTATCCCCTACCTAACAGGGTTCTAAGGATCAAATGAGATCGTATATGTAAAGCACTTTGCAAATCTTAAAACACTACATAATGCTAGTTATTATTACTACTAACAAATGCTTGTTGAATGAATGAATATCTTTTAGAATGTGATTTGAAAGACAAATGCCATCTTAGTTTGTATATTCAGTAAAAAGTCAAATGCAAAAATTTTTTTGATTTCTAATTTTAAAAATATAAAAAATTTTAAAAAGTATAATAATAAGGAGGCAATGTGCTTGAATGGATTCTGGACAAGAAAACATAGATTCTGTTCCAAAGTAGATAAAATGTAGACAAATATATATTCAAATAAACATAAGAAATAAAAATTATGATTCCTATGAAACATGGATTGATGGTATCAGAAGCACAGTACTGAAAAACATCCCAGTGACATGATCTGCATGCACAATTTTGTAAAAGGAAATAATAATAGGGTACAGCAGCGCTTTAATGAAATTCACAAAAATATATTCATCATTTTAGTTCAATATATCAGTTTCTTATTCTAGTGTACAAAACTAATGTTATAAAGTGATCTTCTGCTGGAGAGAGAACAAGTTACTCATTTGACAGCCTCCTCCGATATCCTCTGAGCAATGCCAATGCCAGTGACTTTTCCCTTAGCAGTCTGCTCTCTGTAGCAGCAGGGCCTTTCCCAAATATCAATGGTAAGCTGAGAATCAAACTGGGTTTCCTAAGAGGTTACCACCCTCATTCTTCCGGACTTCCTATTTTCCATTGCTGAGAAACTGACTTTAGGCAAACCTTGTGAGCTATTATTGAGTATGTTGAGAATACAAGGAGGTGGGAGCACTAGAAACTGGTTCTCCTATCGTCTTGGTTATCACCAACTGGCCAAAGTTGACATGATGGAGTCAGATAGAGGGGGAAAGGCAAATTCCCATTTCTGTCAACACCTGGGGCTTAAAAGAAGAGGATGATGACTCATAACGACAAGATGGGGTGATGGGTATTACTCATCAAAATACTTTGATTCAACAAATATTTATTGAGCTCCTATTATGGACAGTATGCCATGCTAAGCTCAGGGGGAGTGAGGAGGTGACACAAAAATGACTAAGGCACAGATCCTGTTCTCAAGAGTACTATAATTTAGTTCGAGAAATAAAAGTCCACAAATAATTATAATTTAGGAAGCGATATGCGTGATAAGAGCCATAAATGTCCTATAGGTGTTCAGAAGAAGAGATCAAATCTAATTGGAGAGAATAAGAGTAAAGCTTCATGAGAAAAATGAAATTTGTGGTATGCCCTGAAGGATGAATGGAATTTTGATAGGCAGAGATTGGGGAAAGGCATTCCAGGAACCTTGGGGTACTATGACAGCTCAACATTTAGTGGAAGAACAAAACATAAAGAGAAGAAAGGCTCTATTTTTCCTCAAACCAAATTTGTTGTAGACCCAAATCCATGGGAATCTGCATTTTTTTGTTTACTCATTCAAAGGCCAAAGCTATTGCATCTTTTCTGGAGTGTATCAATTTCCAGTTTCTGTTGAACAACTTCTTGTAAAGAGTTCCACAATTTAGTGCTCTCAACTGAGAAAACCTGTTCTTAATAACAAACAAAATGGTCAAATACTAAATTCCATAATGGAGATAGCCAGAGTTGTAGATTACGAACTGGTTTTTGTAAAAGTCTAAATTCCCTCATAATAAACATTAGGCCCATGGCTAACATTTGATACCCTAAAATCTCTAAAGCCATAACTGGAAATGTTCTCTTATTCCTGCTAGCAAAATTATTAACTTTTCCAATAGATGGTAAGTTTCTTGGGGGCTCAGTTCATATCTTCAATTCCCTTAGTAGCCAACCACTTTACCATCCTGCCAAAGAACTCAGATGTGTCATAATTGTTGATTGTAAAATCTGATGATTAAATTTTTATGTTTCTGAGCCTGCCCTTTTTACAAATAGTCACCTTTGCTTTAGCGATGTGCACTTTGATGTAAGACCTTAGGTAGGATATCAGAGTATAAAATGATGTGCTAATAAAGATGACTAGACCCAGCTAAAGTTGAAAGCACATGATAAGAAAGGCTTGGCCAGGTCAATGATATCTATTGAATGTTAGAGCTAGAAGGGAAGCTTGTTTTATGGATGAAGAAACTGAGGCTCAGCAAGGTTAAGTGAATTGTTAAATGAATAATAAATGGCAAAATCAGGGCAAGAACCCAAATTTTCCTTCTTCCATGCCAGTGCCCTTTCCATTTCATCATACAAATCTACTTCAAAAGACCTTTTTCTTCCCTCTAATTAAATAAGTGCATTACATCATAACTACCTACCCATGTATAAAAGCACAATGAGTTCAATTCAATTTATTAAACAAATATTAAACACCTACTATATGCTGAGTACAATGCTAGGAATTGAAGAGTACTCAGATATATTGATGACTTAGAACATTTTTTTGGAGGGGTAAACATTGTTGTCTTAAAATATTTGGAAAGTTGTCATTTGGAAGAGATATTTACTAACCTTGTTTTGCTTGGTCCTGGAGGAAATAACTAAAACCTATTGATTGCAAATTTTAGCTCAATACAGGGAAATAAATCCTAACAGTTAGAACTGTCAAAAAATAGAATAATTTGTTTTGGAGGGGAAAGGTTGGGGGAAGCTAGTAAGTTCCTCATTGGCTGACTCCAAGTGAAGTTTGGGTGAGTACTTTTTGGGTATGTTTTAGAGGGATTCATACTTCAGGTATGGGTTGGACTATATTACCTCTGAAATTCTTTAAACTCTTGACATTCAATGTGAATTGCCATTTAAGAAACAAACAGGGGGCAGCTAGGTGGCCCCTGTGGGTGGAGCACTGGCCCTGAAACCAGAACGACTTCAGTTAAAATCCAGCCTGAGATACTAGCTATGTGATCCAGGCAAGTCAATTAATTCCAATTGCCTTTTAAAAAAGGAGAAACAAACTACATTTTTCAAAAGTATAAAAAACTTAAGGCTTGTGGAAATGTTTTCACTCATTGCAGAAATTTCTTTTCTTCATTCAAGGCCTGGATCATGTGCCACCTTCTTTCATTCTTTCAACTAAAAGTGATCTTTAAATTTTTCTTATAGCACTTCATCTATTTCTTTTTCCTCCTGTCATACTGTGGGCTATGGGTCACAATATCCTACCTCATATTAAACTAATTTGTGCTCAGGTATAATGCTTCTTATTAAATTATAAACATTGTGAGGGAAAGGACATTGTTGTTTTTCATCCTTCTGTCTTCAACACTTATCATTGTTGTTCACTGGGTGTCCTCCCGGCTTGCAATTATCTCCTTCCAAATCTCTATTTCCTGGCTTTCCTGGCTTCCTTCAAATCCTAGCTAATAAATCCCATCTTCTACAAGAAGCCTTTTCTGATCCCCCTTAATTCTAGTGACTTCCCTCTGTGAATTCTCTCCAATTTATCCTGTAGATATCTGGTTTGTATATAGTTGTTTGAGTGTTGTCTCCTCCATTGAGCTGTGAGCTCCTGGAAGCCAGGGACTGGGCTTCCACCTCCCCCCTTTTGTATTTCTAGCACTTAACACAGTGCTTAGCACAGAAGTGGAGCATAATAAGTGCTTGCTGTTTTGCCTTAACTTGCACATATTGGGAACTTAGTAAATGTTTGTTGAGTTGATTTGAATTACAAGATAATGGCTTTGGTAAAATCTTATCCCACTTCTTACACCTCAGTCACAGTTAGGGGGTTGGACTAGAAAGCTTTTAGCTTTAGATCCTGTTATCCTAAGATCTTGTAATTCCTTGAAGACAAATAAATCTACCTTGACAAATTAAGTAATCAACCTCACCAGTCTAGTCTGCTTGTCTATAGTCATAAGCCAAATAAGGAAAACCAGTAATGAAAACAAATCAGATTTACATAAACAATCAGGATGTTATACAAAAGCCTTTAAATAATAACATTCATTTTAATACTTACCCCTAAGATACTGATCTGCATAAAACATAGTGAGTGACTAAAGCACAGGGAACCTGGCCTTTTTACCTCCAGCATTTCCTTTTGAAGCAAGGATTGTGCCTATTTTTTTTTTTTGTATTGCAATTTATCCCTTCAATCCTATGTTAAATGTATGGATGAGACATAAAAATGCTTAGAAATGGTCTGAGATTTTGGAGTGAAGGATACCTTGGAAATAGATAATTATAAAAAATATTGTATGAACTGCAGTGATGAAGGATATAACATGCTTCTATGGCTCCAGTCTATTCTTAAATACATTATTTTTCATTCTGGGGTGTCTTAATTCCCTGACAGTATAGGACAGTGGAGCTGAACTTGTTAGCAAGCAGCATTTTTAAGTCCCTCTGGACTTTAAATGTGAATCTATGAGGCTGCTAGGGGTTAGGCAATAAAATAATGAAGGAGAATTCACTCTCTCCTTTAACCCAATACTTCCCCAAACATATTCTAAAGGGGGTCGCTGAGGCTTTTCTTATCGATTGTTTAATAGCACCAAAGGTTGTTTCTTTCAGGCGTTGGGCCAAGAGTATTATTTTCGGGGCTAAAGTGGGGTTGGGCAGATTTCCCATCCCATCCCCTTTCCTAGTCCTATGTAAGGCAAATTATAAACAAGTGTAGCAAAACTAAAGCCTCAGTCTACAGGAATCCGCTGTTTCCTCCTCCTGTTCACCTAAAGCGCCAGGGCTGATGGGATAAGATGAAACTGTGATGATGAGGCATCTCAGGCCGTGAATCATTCCCTCTCTTGGTCTGGCTCTGGGTTCAAGCTGTAGAGCTCTGCGTCCATCTCAGCTGGGCTGGTGGTGAAGCCCCGCTCGCCCCGGTTTCCACCTCCTACCTCCCTGCCCACCTCCCACCTGGGTCGCCCTACTTACCATGGTCCCCGAGGTGGGTATCACCCGGGGTAGGAGGGCTGCCACCTGCCCCGCTCTAAGGCGGCTCCGTGGGAGCTGGGCGTTCGTCTCCAGCCCCTGGGTACCGGAGATCAGGTTCCTCCCCTCCTCCCCCTGGTGCTCCAGCCACTGCCGCTGCCTCCTTCCATGACACAGCAGAACGGCAGCTGCTGCAGTAGTCCAAACCCAGTGGCCCAGGAAGCGCAGCAACGCAGGAAGGGCGGGGGGCGGAGAGGAGAAGGAGACGTAGAAAGGAGGGGAATCCCCCACTCCCCAGCTTCTAGAGCTCCCGTTCCCTGCTCACCTACAGGGGAACCAGGTGGGGCTAGAGCCTCCCAGGTGAGAAGCAGAGGGGCCCGAGAGGGGAAGGGAGCTGAATAAGACGGGGCACAGGCAATTGGGGCCATGATGGGGAAGATCTGCTTGAGGAGATTCTGAACGGGAACCCCAGTACGAGATGGGCTATCTTCATAGAAAATGGTGGTGGGCAAGGGAATTGGGTAGGCGACTAAGAGAAAGACGACGCTTCAGGGAAGTCAGAGGTTCGAGGATGGATGGGGGTGGGGGGAGGCCGAGGTGAGACGAGAAGATCTGGCAAAGGATGCGCTGGTGGGGGCAGGAAGAAAGGGAGAAAGGGGAGTGGAGAGCTTGGAGGGGCCAGAGTTAAGATGCTAGTAGAAAAAGTAGTCCAATTTTGTGCCAGAGGAAAGAGAAGAGGGATATAAATATGGAAGGAAAGCATTAATGGGGGGGGGGGGAACCTGTGGGAACGTTTTAGTATATGAAGTGGTGCAATGGAAAAGTTTTATCACTGATATGAAATGGGATAAGGACAGTGGCAGCCTGAAGGGAAAACTGGTGAAAGGATGCTTAGAGTTCCTTCACCTCACTGTTTCGGCGAAGTTTTACATAATTCCGTCCTTCCAAACAGGGAACATTTATTACTTCTCACCTACAAAATACGCACGACATAATAACATTAACTTTCCTGGGGGTGGTGGTGGTGGTGGAGAAATGACATTCTTTCTAATATTTGGAACTCAGGGAAATTTTCTGACAGTGCAGGGGAATGTGAAAGAAATTAAAAGATAACAAGAAAAGTGTAATCTCGCAGTATGGAAGAAAGCATATGAAACTGAACTTCCTCTATTAGCGTAGATAGCAAAGTCTGGGTTGATTAAGAGATTGCCTCTCCATCTTTTTTTTTCTCTTTCTGACCCCCTGTTTCCTAAACCCACCAAGTTAGAACACATTTTGGGAACTAAAAAGTTAATTTCAGTTAAATATTGGGAAAGAATGTGTCAGGATGATGAGATTACTGAATATATTCTTCACTGTTTCAAAGTACATTCACAAGTCACTTTAGTAGAAATATTGCTTCCAAAATCTAGCATGTATGTTATTTTACATAATTTTAATATAATCTAGCATGAGATGTTTATATAAAATATATTTCCAAATCTCATCCCACAAAGACACCCCAACTATTTTCCAAATGGACACCCTTTCACTGGTCTTAAAGAGGGTGCCCAGAAAAATAACCGAAAAAAAAAAGTAACACCTTAGTTTCATCTGTACCTTCCGGGTCATATCTGAGAACTTTGCTTCCTGACACAAACAAGTTTTTACTGCTGTCAGCACCCAAACCCTAATTTAGCTGCGGAAGAGAAAAACTGCATTGCCTTTTGCCTCCCTCATGCATCATCGACACAGTTACTGGGGGGGATTCTAATTCTAGAAAGCTTTAGGGCTGGTGATGGGGCTGGTAATGATGTGTTCAAGGGAGCCTGGTTATTAGTGCTCTAGTTTGACTGTTTGGTCGTTGCTTGCTCCACCACAAATCAGACTGGAGTTGCAGAGGGAAAGCTAAAACCCTGTTTTTATTTTATATTATTTTTCAGCCTTTTAAAATGACTCATATCTGTTGGGGAACTCATTACGTCTGGGGAAACATAAAATAGGAAATACTGACATGTCATTTCGAACAGCGTGTGGGTTTTGTGAATGTCGGAAGGATTTAAGGAAGCACGGCTCTTTCTTCTGTTCAGTGTAATAATCCACTCTTAAAGAGAGAGAGAGAGAGAAGAGTGGCCCCTCGTTGTCGTCGCGCCCCGGCTTTTCCTCCCGCAGCCCCACGAGCCCCTGGGGGATGCTGCGAGGGGGGCTTGGTGGGTGGTGCTGAGACCAGCGCTGTTGCCGACGCCGGTCCCGCCGAGGCTGTTGTTGATGCTGCTGCTGCTGCTTGCTGCTGCTGCAGAGTCACGTGGGAGTCCCCTTTAAGTTTCCATAGAGAGGCCTCTCCGGTGTCACATGATGGACATGATATAATGAAACAACATTGTGGAGCGGAGAGCATTCGGGGAGCCCAGGGCTACAAAAACAAGTGAGTGAGAAGAGGTGGGAGGAAGAGAAACTACGCCACCTCCCCTGCAGACCAGCCCACACGCAGCAGCCGCCTCCGGGATAAGGAGGAGAGGGGTCCGTTGTGGGGGACGGGGGATGGGGGAACGGGCAAGGGGTGGAGGGCAGGGGTCCTCACCCCCGCATCCTGCAAGCCCCCCTTCCCCAAGACCGGGGCAGAGACCAACTTTCCTCCACCAGCCTTCTCCAGGACTGCACCTGTCACCAAAGTCGCGATAGTCAAAAAAGGGAAATTCTAGAAGAGGAGCCGCCGCGATACATGCGCATCTGTTTTTCCCCCGTTTCCACTTCGCTCACATGGAAGAAAACAGGAGGATTTTTTAGCGGCGTGTCAATTACCCAAAGGTAAGTTATTTATAGGAGCCCAAGCTGGTCCAGCAGGACTTTGGAAGAATTTTCTCCCCTTTGCTTTAATGAGGCTTGCCTTGTCTTTCCTTTAAATTAAAGGAAAAGAAGGGATGATGTTGGGAAAAGGCGTCTTTAGACTCGGTTTCACGGGTGGTTTGGTTTTTCTTTTTTTGGGGGGGGTAAATCGGCAACACTTTTCCCCCCTCTGGGCTGTGGTTCTCCCTTCCCACTCTTACCCTTCCCATCCTCCAGCGCCCCTCGGTTTTCCTCTCCTTTTCCTCCGGAGGGGTCCAGCAGCCCGAGGTGCCGATTTTGGGAAGCCGGGAGAGGGAAGGTGGGATTGGTTGCATCAAATGGGGATTTGGAGGTGATTTCGCCATGTTTGGGTGGCTAAGAGGACTTTCGTACCCCCCCACCCCCCCAGTTAGGTGGCTTGATGCCACATGGCTCCTCCGGAGCTGCTGCTGGGTTGAGAGAGTGGTGGCTTTTTTTTTTTCTTCAATGTCCGCATTCCAGCTAATGTTGCGCAGATAAAATTCAAACTTGAGGTAAACAGAAGAGGAGGAGGAGGAGGAGGAGGACGGGGAGGGGGGGGGAGAGGGGGGAGGGAAGGGAGGAGAAGGCTGTTTCCATTTCAAGAACCCACCTCTCCAGCCCTCGGAGAACAACATCCCAAACCTAGGGATAACTATTTCATTTCTTCCCCCTCCAACCCCCACCCTCAACCTTTGCTGTCAACAAAAATAAGGGGAGGGAGGGGGCGCGCGTGTCCGGGGCTGGTGCCTTCGCACCACATCCCTGAGATGCCCCCCTTATTTTTGCTTCATCTCTTCCCCCACCCTTTTCCGCCCAAGACCACGAGGGGGGCTCGCTCGCCTGAGCGCCCGCCGCCGAAGCCCCTTCCTTACTTTGCCCGGCGAGCCCGAATCACTTTCACGCCCTCCGCGCGCGCAGGAGCGGCTGGAGGTCCAGCCAAGGTGGGCAACGCCAGGCACCAGCAGCGCTTTGGATGCTTAGCAGGTGTGTGTGGCGGCCCAGGGGATCCTTTTTTAAAAAATAACTTAATTTTTTTTACTTTTTTCATGCCTTTTCTATTTGCTAGGACGGTGTGGGAAGTTTGCGACGCCTTAAGGGACAAGGGATGGACCTTGTTCTCCTCCCGGCTCCAGAGTATCCAGGAGAAGATCTCCTCCTCCTCCTCTTCTTTCCCACCCCGCGGGGGATCGCAGCTAAGATGAGATGGGTGGGTGTTCCAGGGTGGGGATGTGATTGCTGGTGACAGCTTGGAAGTCATTCTTCCCGGTCTGCCTGTCTGCCCACTCCCGTTCTTCCCACCCCCACCCCCGGCCACCCATCTTTTAAAACGCTGATGGGGCTGGGGGCGAAGGAAGCAGTGCCCCCACCACGTATTCACGGGTGGGGGTCCCGGCCCTCAAACGTTTTCAGGAGCAGTTGCGTAAGGGAGAAAACGACGGACAACCCCGGAGGTGGGAAAAGGACGCGCGTGGGGCGGGCGCGGGCGATGAGGGACAGATTTTGGCTGGCCCGGCACGGGCCGCTCCCACGCAGGACCGGGATGCACCGTGGGGGTGGAGGCGCGTCCCGGAGCCTAGTCCCCCGGCGGCGGTTTCCGGGCGCGGTCCCTGGGGGCAGATTCTGCCGCTTCCATTCCCGGCAGGGAGAAAAGGACACGGGCGGAGCTTGTGCAGTAAACAGGCTGTCAGCCGCCCGCGGCTCCCCGCCCCTGGGCTGACGCGGGAGCTGGGCCCGCGGAGCGGAGCCGCCGCTGCCGCCTCCGGCGCGCGTCCGTGGCCCCGGCTCGCGTCCCTTAGCGGCGGCGGCGGCGGCGGGCGTGCGGGCGCGTGCTCGCGCTCGCTCCCGCTCCACCCTCTCTCCCCACCCCACCTCCCGGCCCGCGATCCCTCCCTCCGGGGCGCGCCGCCGACGCCCGGCCGAGCCGGCCTCTGTTTTTGTTTTGATGGGACCCGCGTGCAGCTGACGCGTGTCGAGTCACGTGCCCGCTGGGTGGGAGGGGAGGAGAAGAGTGCGCATTGACGTCCGCGGGGCCCAGCTCCTGGCGGGGGCGGGGCCGAAGGCGGGGGCGGGCCCGGGGAAGGATGCGGGGGGCGGGGCGGGGTTAGCGGTGGTCCACGCTCCCGGCAGAGTCGGTGGGTAGGAGGCTCCCGGGCCGGGGCTGAGCCGGGCTCTACCGAAAGGCTTCGTACATCTGGGTAATTTACACGTGTGTCTCCTCTTCCCCGTTCTGTGTTCTGGGGGGCGAGGGGGAGCGCTCCGGAGTTAACGAGAGCTTTGCATGTGTTCCCGAGCGGCAACCGGAACGATTTCATGACTCCGCAGAACTTGGAAGCCTAGTGCAGGGAGGGGAGGACTTCAGATGACTGAAGTGGAGATCTCCCGCACCCCCCCCCCCCAAAAAAAAGGAAGTCTGGCCCGAGCAAGAGCAGAGGCCAGAGGAGGGAGATCGGGATGGGCTCGGGGTACAGGAGGCTGCACCCAGACCCGAGGTGGGAAAGGAGGGATGTTGGTCCAGGGCATGTCTAGCAGCCTCCATTTAAGGAAAAAGTAATGTCCATTTCTTTCCGTGAAAAAGTACCCTGATAAATTTGGGTGTAGGCTATATTAAATCGAATTAGGTGGGTAGATATAGATATCAACACTGAGCATAGGCAAGAGTTTGCAAATTTTAAAAAATGGATGTTATACATTCATATATGAATGTAAATATGTGTCTTATAAATATATATTTTTGCACATTTATATCTAAGTGTGTATATGTATATATAGATATGTAAATATTTGTGTGTATAGATGCGTATATATGTGCGTTTATATATCTCCATAACAATGAGTATGCATGTATATTTGCAGTATATCCTATATATGTGTGTATATATACATAGATCATGTGTATGTTGGTGTGTGTATATCCACAGATATATATATGGGTATTTAAAATGAGTGCATACGTGTATTATATATGTGTAACGTGTGTATACACACACTATTTCAAAAGTCTCAGTGCAGTTTTAAGGTGTTAAAACTTAACTATCATAAACTTTAAAATGCACTAAGATTTTTGGAGCACTGTATATAATGCAAGGAAGTTTTGAGCAAATTTGGGACAAGTAGACTTTTAAGAAAAAATTGGTTGGCCTATCCAAATTTTCACAGACATTTTGGTAGGTATATCATTAACAAGTTTGTCATACTTATATATAACAGGAAAATCTGCAGGTCATGCGCTGGGTGTGTCAGGGAGAAGGACAGGAATGTGTGTGGTGTAGCAGGAGCTGTTCTGTGGAACTCTTGAGGAGAAAAAATTGGGTCATGCTGTCTGTCCCGGAACAAACATCTCTTTTGCCACATATGTTTTGTAACCATTGGGACTGAAAGTAGTGAGCATTTATTTTTGTAAATACTTGTTCATGGAGATCTTGGATAAATAAGGTCTCTTCAAAGAAAGCACTATAAAGAAAAGTTCGAGTTGAAGATGTTTTTGTGACTGAAACGAATTTCCAAAAGCTAAGACTGTTATATAATGGGTAGCCTATCCTGAATTCTCATTATGAGCCACCATTTGTTAAACATCCGTTGGCTACGTGACATTTGAGTTTAGGGGCTGTGCTATTTACCAAGTGAAGGTTAGGATACATATCTGATTTTCAGGGCGCAGCTATCTGGTGGGGTAACAAGATGGAGCAACAGAGATTTGATAGACATTTATCTTGTAAATAAATTTAAATGTTGGTTTGGCCTGTTAATTTTGCTGGTATCTTCCGGTACCCAGACCTCATTTTCAGCCATCTTAAAATCTCTTCAATACTTTAACATAAGAGTATACTAGGGGAAAACATAGGTGGCTTTACACAGAAAAGATGGTACTTTGGCATACTTTGTATTTTGTTTGGTTTTCCGATGAAAATCAAGGAATATGGAAATAAAAGGGAGAGGAGGAGGAGGAGGAGTATAGTGCATTGGTCATGGCTTTCCCAGCCTCCTTGAGACCTCTTAATTCCTTTCGGCTCCTGAGCTCATATTTTCTTGGCTATAAGGTTAAATTAACATTTACTAGGGAGAGGCAGTTGGTCTTTGTCATTAACTTTATATCTTATCTGGGTGGAGAGAAAAAACATTACTGCAGTAACAAACGGGGACCATCCCTGGTCCATTACTTGCTGCGTCAGAGCTCGGTTTTCATTACAGGATGTTCTCTGTACATGTACATAAGGTGAGGGGAACAATTGGTAATCTTTTGGTAGTGGCAATAGTAATTAGGTCTAGGTCTTTGTGAAGAATTTACAGTCTATGTCTTTTTATTAGTGTCGTAGATTTAGAGCTGACAAGGAGCAGAAGTTCTTAAGTTTTTTGTGCCATGGACTACTTTGGCAGGATGGTAAAACCTATGGATGGCTTTTCAGAATAATGCTTTTAAATGCATAACATAAAATACATGGGGCTACAAAGGAAATCAGTTATATTGAAATAGTTATCTTTTTTTTTTTTTAGTATGAGGTTCATGGATAGCAGGTTAAGATACCCTGCTTAAAGGCTGTGTAGTTCAACCCTCTCATTTTAAAGGTAAGATAATATCTTAGAATTTTCTTTCAGCAAAAGCTGAAGGCAGGGAAGTTCAAGTTCTGACTTAGAATAAGCATTCTCTCTTAAACCTTTAATAGTTTAAAACTGCATTAGAGACTTTTGGGATAACCCTATATTTTAACCTAGTGCCTCAGTTAGTGTTTGAAATAACACACATACACACACACATATATAAAATATAGTATAGTATAGTATAATATGTTAGATGTATTTTAACCTAGTGCCTCAGTTAATGTTTGAAATAAAGGAAAATAGTAATACTGAAGGGAAAACTATAATTTATATTAGATGTTGAGATCTCAGGCTGTATGTTATATTTTATTGAGTGGGAGTTGGGCCAGTTGCTAAAAGTTATTTTATTTGCAAATGATAGGGTAAAGTAACATAGTTGAATTTCATTGCTGTCATTTTTCATTTGGTGGCTCGTCCTTGGTGCAGTATGGCAGTACAGTGTTTGTCTTTTAGTATGACAGAGAAGCTTGTAAAGGACTTGTTCTATTTTTAAGTCTTAGTAACGTAATTGGTAAACAAAATAAGGTGCTGCTTAAAAAAATGTCAGTTCATCCTCTGAGGGTAAACATCTGTTCATAGGCTAATATGTGGCACTATACTATATACTTTTGAACTGTTTATTAATGAATTCTGGTGATTTATTTTAAAAAAAAACAATGCGTCAGTTGTCTTGTAAACTTTCCATGGAAGCAATGTCCCTGATTCTTTCCTTTTTGGGGGAGTAAGTGCAGAAGTAGTTGCTAATAATAAGTAATTCTCCAGCAGGTGGATTAGAGGAGCTCTATGCTTTTTTCATAGCTGGGAGAATTTGTCTTATTTCTTACCCTGCTTCTGAGAGTGTATTATGAAGCTGGAATAGCAGCATAAGGACAAATTACTGTCTTTATTTTTATGTGATTTTGTTGTTTTGGGAAATTAAAAACTATTAACGTGAAGTCTGTCCAGAAGATTATAGACCTTGGTTTATAAGAGCCCAAGAAATCATCTTGTTCTAGTTATTTTACAGATGAGGAAACTGAGGTCCAAGGGAGGGAGGAAGTATTTGCCCAAGTTTTCACTCAGTTATTATTAGTTTGTTGGTTTTAATGATTCCTATTATCAGGTGCATATTTAATTGTTGCCCTTATATGCTAACTTGAAAATGCCTCACTTCAGAAATTTTGGTTGTCAAGGTCATAAAATTAATAGGGTTAAGAGACAAATATAGTTCATTTAAATGATTCCTTTACTTTATCCAGTTTGCCCATGTTTCTACTGATTCAGATGTGGGGGCGAAGTCCATACTGACTTATGTTGTTTAGACTTGTACAGCCAAAGATAGTTTTCAGTAGAGCTGAAAAAAACTCAAAATATCCTTCTCTTTTATTAAGAGCGAGAGTGAAAAATCCAACATTTTTGCAAAACAGAATAGAAATATTTATTTTATAGGCTTTTAAATCTCAGTTTGTGGCACATGTGACACCCAAGTTATAATCTCTTCAAAGAGGATGTTTATAACGGGAACAGAAACATTTTTTAACTCTACAGACAATCACTACCAGACTTTGAAATGTTGATATAAATAGGTAGGAGACACACTCAGCATCTGTTTAGAACAATTCTAAGATTGAAAACCCTGTAGGTTTCAGGTGACAGGTTCTATTTTGGCTGGGAGATGATATAGTTTAATATGTAAAGGATACATAAAAGTGAAATTTTTTAGAGTATTGTATATAATCAACTCCATCACATGTATTTTGGATTATCTACTTTCTGGATTAGCTAAAGTCAGATTTGAGGCCTGCCTGCCTGCTTTCTTTCTGTTATATTGACATTCCCGGAATATATACCCTGCCCTCCCATTCTTTGAGAAAGAAAAAATAATTTTGTATTAGGTTAAGCACCATATAATTAAGAATGTAAATCAGTCATTTCAGACTCCATATAGTACATTTCCTGAGTGCTGCATTTGGGTCAGGAAGACCTAATAACCTGATGGAGACACTCGGAGCTCTGTGTGATCTGAAACAAGTCACTTGACCCTAACCCAGAGAGGCCTGGGCTTCAGTTCCGCCTCTGTAAAATGAAGGATCTGGAGTAAATGAATGTAGAGGGAGGTTTCAGGTCTACATCAATGATTTCATGATGTGTAGATTCTTTTCTCAAAAATAATTTTTAATCAACAAAAATCTACCCCCCTTTCCATAATCCCCCCCCCAAGAATAAAAGAAAAACAAAACCCCAGTTACAAACATGTATAGTTAAGCAAACCAAATTTCCTCATTGGTAATGTTAAAAAACAAAACAAAACCCACCACATCTCATTCTGTAGTCCGAGTCTTTCACTTCTCTTTCAAGAGGTAAGTAGCATGTTGTGTCATTAGTGTCATTGTGGGTAGTCATTAGAGTTAGAGTGCCTCAATCTTTCAGAGTTTTCTGTCTTTACATATTGTTATCTTTATGCAGCTTGTTCTGGTTCTGTTCATTGCATTCCACATTATTTTATACAAATCCTCTCAGGTTTCTCTGAAACCTGCTCCTTCATTTCTTGCTGCATAATAAACAGTATTCAAATTCATTCATGTGCCATATTTCCATTCTTCCCCTCCCAGGCCTTTTTTCCTTCATTATCTGTGATGATAAGAGGATACAGAGGGCACACATGTATCATCTCCCCATATTGGGATGTAAACAGTTTAATCCTTTATGTTTGCTTGCACTTCTTTACCTTTTTACTCTTCTCTTGACGCGTGCTTGTACTTGAAAATGTCTATGAAACTATAGTTATTTTATCAGGAATGCTTGGAAGTCCTCTGTTTTATTAAAAATCTATTTTTTTCCTTCTCAGTTTTGCTGGGTAAATTAACCTTGCTTGTAAGCCTTTGTTCTCTAGAATATTGTATTTCAGTCTCTCTGTTTCTTTTATCGTGATGGCTGCTAAATTGAGTGTAATCCTGATGGTTGGCTCCTTGGTAGTATTTAAATTCTTTATTTATGGCTTCTTTAAGTATTTTTTCCTTTATCTGGAAATGTTGGATTTTGGCTATAATTTTCCTGTGAATTTTCATTTTCAATTTTAGGGGGTTATTGGTGGATTCTTGCTATTTCCCCTTTGCTGACTGATTCTAGGGCATCTTGGTGGCAAAGTGGCATCTATTAGCTATGTGACTGACCCTGGGCATGTCACTTAACGCTGTTTGCCTCAGATCCTCATCTGAGGAAGGAAATGGAGAAGGAAATGAAAATAGTTCTAAGAGACCCAGAGAATTTTCTTTTATAATTTCTTGAAACAAGACCCTCGTGTTTTGTTTTTGTTGTTGTTGTTGTTGTTTTTGTTTTTATCTTGGTGTTTGAGTAGTCCAATAATTCTTATATTTTCTTTCTTTGATCTGTTTTCAGTTGGTTCAGCTCAGTTGTTTTTGATGTGAGATACCTTACATTTTCCCCATTGTTTCAGTCTTTTGATCTTGTTTTGATAATTTCTTAGTCACTAGCTTCTATTGGGTCTATTCTGATTTTCAGGAAGTTTTTTACTTGGGTTGTCCCTGCCTCTTTTGACAAGCTGTTAATTCCCTTTCCAGTGCTTTGTTCTGTAACTCTCATTTCTTTTCCAGTTTTTGCTCTAGTGCTTTAATTTCATTTATAAAAAAAAATTAAACTTTTAAGACTCCTGCTTCATCTCTTTCAGGAATTCTAGTTGAATCTTTGCCAAAGCTATGTTTTTCTTTGAGGCTTTGCTTGTAACTGTTCTGGAGTCATTCATTTCTCCTGGGTTTGCATCTTGAATATCTGTGTTGCCATGATAGTTTTTATAGTGGCATTCTTTTTTGTTTCTTATTCTTTCAGGTACTTCTTGACATTGGACTTTTATATTAGGGCCAGGCTCTGCACATTTCTGGAGAGGGAATGTCCAGGCTGGTCCTCCTGCTTCTTTCTCAGATAACTGAATGTTGTATTATTCTAAGATCTGAGGGATAGTTCACACTGGGGACCTACAAGTTGTCATTGCTCCTAAAATGGTCAGATTCAAGACAGAGTCTGAACAGTGGACCTCTGGACCAAACTCTGCAAATTCCTTACTTGGGTTTGGGTCTGAGCAACAGGCCAGCAGGCTTATCAGTTTGGGGTTTCAGTAGATTGCTGCTAGACTCACTACTGTGAGCCAGCTGGAAAGCTCGGAGGGTTCAGAGTAACTGAACGGCAGGCTTCGCTTCGGTCTGGGATTCTTGCCCTGGTTATTCCTCTGTAGGCTAGAATTGAGTCTTTGCTCTGCTCCTGGGATGAGAGCCACATAACTTATGCTTGCATCTGACCTTGCTTTTTGCTCAGTACCCATTCTAGGGCCCAGGATTATTGCTTACCCTAGACTGCCATCCCTAGACACAGGTATCCTCCAGCATGCCTTGGATATATGCCTTAGATCTGGGTAGTGACTCACAGAGGTGTCTGTTGGCATCTGTCTGTGCACCCCACACCAGTTTGGGTCCCATTGATGTTGGATGTGGGACTTCTCCTTGCCATGGTACACTGCCTCTCCCTGCCCTGGAATGCTTCACTCCTGGCCAGAGTTTGTCCCCAGTGTCTGCAGACCTCTTTGTCTATTTTCCTATGCCAAACTGGGCTGGAAAAATGACTAATTTTTTCTTGGATTTCCTGATCAGGATTCAGTCTGGTGTGTTTTCTTTTTTTTTTCTGGTGTGTTTTCTAGATCTGTTTGGAGGAGTTTTTTGGGGGGAGAGGGGTGGAAGGGAGGAGCTTGGCTGTATTTCTTCCTGCTACTCTGCCATCTTGGCTCTACCTGAAGTAGAAATTCTTCATTCATACCACTTCACTGCTTCCTCACTATAAATCCATGAATGATTTTTTTTACAGACTGCCTATTCTATTCATTTCCATTTGCTCTCATTCCAGATCCCATTTAATATGAATGAAAAAAGTGTTGCTGCTTTTGTTGCGATACCCATGAAGTGATAACTTTTAAAAGTTAAATACTTTGAGTAAAATGCTCATTTAAGAAATGAAATACAGATATTATAAGCATTAATACTAAAAGAGACCAAGATATAGATATTCCTTTTGTACTATTAATCTGAGAAGCAATAATGGGTATAGTCAATAGTTGACTTTATTGGTACTTTTCCTAGCCTGGTCATTCCTACCTTTTTTGGAGTTAAAACATTCTGTCACTTATTTGGTTTTGTAATATCATCTCCTTCTCAAGTCAAAGTGAATTAAATGTTATTTTGTTTTGATATTCTCTCTCTTTGTATCTCTCTTTCTGTCCCCTTTGTCTTTTCTTTCTTCCCTCCTTCCTCTCCCTCTCTCCCTTTTATCTTTTCCCTCTCTCCTTATCTCTGTCACTCTATCTGTATATATTTAGATAAATAGAGTTAAGGTTAGGAGTTATTCTTCTATTCCTCTCTGGGGATGGTAGGTTGTAGGCCATTTGGTTATAAAGATTGAATATCCAGGGGCGGGTAGGTGGCACAGTGAATAGAGCACAGGCCCTGGAGTCAGGAGGACCTGAGTTCAAATTTGGCCTCAGATACTTAACACTTAACTAGCTGTGTGACCGTGGGCAAGTCACTTAACCCCAACTGCACTGCTGTCCCCCCTCCAAAAAGCAAAAAAAAAAAAAAAGAATTTTGAATGTGCAGACCCAAAGAGTAGTTTCTATGTTGTTGGGTTGTTTTTTTCCCCCCAACTTGAAAGGATGTAGCATAACCTAGGAATAATACAAGCTTCTTATCACTTGGGTTCAAAACAGTTAAACTTTACAATCCAAGATGTGGAGGCATGAGTAGATAGAAATTCACATGAGAAAGATCTGGGGATTTTAGTAAACTCATTTCAACTGTGCTGCCTGCCCCAAAAGTGAAAGTGGTTTTAGGCTACTAAGAGCAACATACATCCAGGCATAAGTGGGTGAGAATCGTGTTAGAATCGTGTTATACTGTGCCCTGGTCAGAGCAAGGCTGAATTCTCATGTTCAGACTAAGTGACTCATCTTAGGAAAGACATTTGATAAGCTTGAGAATGTCCCCTGAGATGGGAAAGGGCTCTGGGTCATGCTTTGTAGACCAGGGAAGAGAAGGTTTTGGGGTGACAATATCTATGGATATTTGAAGGGCTATTATATGCAGGGAGGATTAGAAGCAGCTGAAACACCATCTTCTCCATGGGGCCTCCCCTGCTCTCTCCCCCACTGTTCGTCCCCTCCCTCCTTAGCTTCCTTATGCTTCACAGTCCTGTATTTATTCTGTATCTCTTTATACTTGTACATGTTGTCTTTCCTAATAGAAGGGAAACTTTATGACCAGGGATTTTTAAAATTTGCAACCCCAACACCTAGTACAGTGCCCACGAGCACATAGTAGGTGCACACTAATGCTTGTTAACTGATCAGTTAGCTACCTTATTCTACTTGGGCCCCACACTTCAGAATTGGAGCAGTGGATGAAAGTTACAAAGAGGTAAATTTAGGCAAATTACTAGCAATTAGTGTATTAAAAAGGGAACAGCTCTCCTTGGGAGGTAGTGACTTTTCTCTAGGGGAGGGAGGAGGAAATAGCTGACATTTATGGAATACTTAAAGGTTTGCAAGGAGCTCAACATGCATCCTGACAACAACCCTGTGAATTCAGCCCTGTGGTTATTATCTGCATTTGACAGATTCTGGGCCGTCTCCAGTCGTCCTGATCTATATCTGGCCACCGGACCCAGATGGCTCCAGAGGAGAAGGCGAGGCACCTGGTGACTTCGAAGCCCTCCCTCACTTAAGTCTAATTCACTTGCATGTCATGGCATCACCTTCCTGATGTCATGGTCCTCTTCAAGAAAGGACAAACCACATTTGATAGATTAATAAACTAAGAGGTCAAATTAATTGCCTAGGGGTCACACAGCATTAAGTGTATCTGAGACAGGATTCAAACTTAGGTCTTCCTAACTGATTGTCAGTGTAGACACTATATCCTGTCTCCTCTAAAGCTAAGTGATTTTTTCTTAGAAACCTTTGAGGTTCTTTCTGAATCTGAGTTTGTGTTGATAAACTAGTGCTATTACCAAACAATAAAATTACTTGCTACCCTTTACAATATATATCTATATATATATCTTAATAAAAGGTAAAAGTTATGTAGCATTAGTTGTTTTTTATTTCTCTTTATGAATAATCAATTTCTAATGAATCTTTCAGTAGTACAAAATTAAGATTCAGGTCTTAGTAGGAGACAGTAGTTCTAATGGTATTTGTAAAGTATTAAAAAAGTTTTTTTTATCTTGTACATATAAGCCATATTTACATAAAATACAAAGTTTTTTATGTAGCATGTGATTTTAAAGCACGAGGAAATCATAAGGTCATAGATTTAGAGCTGGAATGAGCCCCAGATGCCATCTAGTCCAACTGTCCCAACACATTCTGTAAATGAGGAAATGAGGCCTGGGAAGGTTAAGTAACCACCCAGGTCACAGAGGCAGCAAGTAAAAGTGTCAGAATTTGAATCCTGGTCCTGTGATTCCAAATGTAGCCCTATACCATAGTTCTTGTTAGAATATGGTATACATTACAAATCTTAATTTTGAAGTTTTTCTCAGGCAAAAAAAGGTGTGTTTCACCTGATAGAACTCCCATCTCATCTTAAATTGTAGAAATCTTGTCTGACATCAGATTTCCAGAGAGAAAGGGAGTTATGTGCATCTACAAAAAAAAACCTAATTGAAACAAACAAACAGAAAACAACCGTGGTATATTTTTAGTATTTTTTTTTCTGGGAAATAACGAGGTTGGCAAGTTAACAACTTAGGAAGAATGATTAGATTTTTGTGTAATTGAGTACATATCCAGTTCTAAAGTTTGAGCATCTATAGGAATGCAGTGAGGTTGGTGAAGGGCCTTGAGACCATGCCATGGGGGGATTGGTAGGAGGAACTAGTTTGTTTGGTTTGGAGAGAAGGCCTAAAGGGGAACTCAGTTGGTGTCTTTTAGTACAAGGACTGTTGTATTGGAGTGGGCTTAGTTAGACCTTTGCTTCTTGGCTTAGGAAGATAGAATGAGGAGAAGTGGGTGGAAGTTTCAGAAGAGTATATTTCGGCCTGATAGAAAGAAGAAACGTCCAGACAATTAAATCCTACGCTTCCTGGTCATCTCAAACCCCCACTTCTGTGGAAGGCACCACCAATCTTGCCCTTGTGTCAGGTTTGTAAACTTAGCAGTGTCCTTGATTCCTTACTCTACACATCCATCCAGTCATGTTTGCTTTTTTTTACTGTCCCAACACATCTCAAGAACAGTCTTCCCCCCTCCCCAGTTACTGTAACTGCCTCTTAATTGTTCTCCTGGCCTCAAGTCTTCCATCTCTCTAGTCCATTCTACTTATTTCCAAAATAATTTTCCTTAAGAGCAGATGAGACTATGTGACTCCCTACTCTCAAGCAATTCCAGCCACTTCTTGTTGCCTCTAGAATAAAAAATAAACCTGTCTGTGTAGCTTTAAAAGCCTTACCCAAAATGGCCCCTTCCTACCTTTCTCACTGTGTTGGACCTTACTCCCTCTCCTGCATTCTCTGCTCCAGTCAGACCTGTACTCATTGCTTTCTGTTGTTCACACAAGGTATCCTGATCTTTATACTGATCTTTTCCCATGCTTTCAATGTGTTTCTCCCTTGCTTCGTCTCGCAAAGGTTCTTTCTTCCCTTAAGGTGCAGCTCAGACGCCATCTTCTTCATGAAGCCTTTCTTGATCTTGCCCTACTGGTAGTTTCCTTCCTCCTATAATGCCTTGTATTCAACTGTTTTTGTGTATGTTTTCATTAACTTTATTTTTTATATGTATCATTGAGAGTGGAAATGGTTTTAACCGTATAAGCACTTAGGAAGGAGGACTTAACTGTGTACCTGCCTACATGGCCAAGCACTGAGGTTACCAAATGGAAAAGCAGACTGGACCCTGCCCTCAAGGATTTTAAGTTTTTTTTTTTTGTTGTTTGTTTTGTTTTTTGATTTTTTTTTTTTTTGGAGGGCAACTGGGGTTAAGTAACTTGCCCGAGGTCACACAGCTAGGTTTTTGTTTGTGTGTGCGTTAAGTGTCTGAGGCCAGATCCGAACTCAGGTACTTCTGACTCCAGGGCCGATGCTCTACTCACTGCACCACCTAGCCACCCCTGGGTTTTACGTTTTAACAGAGGGAGACAATATACATAGGGAAATTGTAGTTAGTGAAGTCTGTTTCAGTTTGGAAAGTTACAGGCTTGGTGGTGAATGGGACCATAGAGAAATATATTGATATACCCCTTCCAGGAACTGGAGCCGAATTGATTTGATCACTGAATAGAAGTGAATTGGAGGAGAGAGGGTGCCAGTGGATCAACTGAGGCAGTTAAACTGTCAGAACAGTTGGGGCCCCAGGGCAGAGATTCTGGAGATAGAAAGGTTCAGATCTCCAGGGCATGGATTCTAATTTGGTTGGCAAGGAGGGTTGTTGAGGTGTGGACTTTGGATATGTCTTCATAAAACGAAGGGATTGGATTTGAATAACCTTTGAGTCAAGAATTGATCTGTTGTAGAGGGATTTTTTTGGGGTATGAGTTGGACTAGATAACCTCTGAAGGCCCTTCTAATTCTAAGATTTAGTATAAGCCAATGAAGGAATTCATTATCATCAGTGTTGAAGATCTCTAAGTTAATTATCAGAAGTAATTAGTTTTTGTTTTTTATCTTTGCAAAATATTTTGGAAGTTTAAAGCTGGTATAATATGTTGACTTGAACATATGTTTTTGGGTCTAGTAATAAGCTATTTTGTCTGTCTCTCCTGCCACTTCCCTTCTAAGTATTTGTTTGTGTGTGGGTTTGTATGTGTGTATGTGTGCCCTCTATTTACCACACTCTGTGACCTCTGTGAATTTTGTTTGTTTATGTAGTCTGCTCAGTGTTAGAAGTGCCCAGTGATTAATTGCTTGATTTATTATTGACTGACTCACAAGGGAGGATTTTGATCCCTGTTTATCTTTCTAAGGTGAATGAGGCATGTTGATGTGTTATTATGATATCAAAGGCAGATGGTTATTCCTAAATGAAAGAGGCTTGTCGATGGTGTACATGACTCAGTCTTTATAATGATGTTTTACCATGGGCCATTAAGATGGGCATGTGAAATACAGAACATTTTTAGTCACTCATTCTTCAGTGTCCATATAGATAGGCTGTAGCAAATAAGAATGAACCAATCTTTTGGTTGTTACTTGATGGGCAGGAATATATATATATATATATATTAGATTAATTTATTCATTCAGCAAGCATTTCTAAAATACTTACTATGTGTCAAGCCTTGGGCAAAAATTCAGTGTCTCCCCTCAAGGACCTCATGTTTTTCTGGAGGGGAGACAACATGCGTGCAAATACTTAACAATCTTGTATACAAGATATATACCATGTAAGTGGAAGAGACTCTCAGAAGGAAGGCACCAACAGTAGGAGTTGAGGGTGAGGTTGGGTGATTGGGGGGAAGGGAGTGGTGGAGGGGAAAAGACCAAAAGGGTGTCCTGAAGAAGCTGGGTGAGGCAGAAATCTGGAGATGGAGTGTAGTTAGTGTAGGAGAACAGTAAGAAGGTCTGCATCTCTGGATCATGGAGGGAGTAAGTATAAGAAGATAAGGCTGAAAAGGTGGGAAGGGGTAAATGGTGAAGAGATTAAAATGCCAGATACCCAGTTTTATATTTGATCCTGGAGGTAGTAGGGAGTCACTGGAGTTCATTGAGGTTAGACCTGTTGGAAGCTCAGTAGAAGGTACAAAACCTGAGACTGGGAGCCCAACCAGAAAGCTGTCATAGTAAGCAGGGTGTGTGAGTTGGTGAGGGCCAGTGCCAACGTGGCAGCTGGGTGAGTGGAGAGAAAGGGACAGATAATAGAGATGTTGTAAAGATAGAAGTGACAGGAGAGACTCCTGTGGGGAGAGTGTGAGGAGCAGAGGTGGACAGTGAGGTGTGAGCCTGGGCAATATCTTTCATGCAGTAATGGGGAAGATGAGAGGGCTTTGGGGGGAAAGAGAATGAGATCTGTTTAGTCCAAGATGTCTAAGAGGCTATTTTTTAGGTCACTGGACCTAAGGAGAAAGCCTGGGGCTGGAGATCTAGGTCTGGGAATCATCCATACAGAGAATGAGAATTGAAACCTTGGGAGCCTATTAAGATTCCCCAGGTGAGGTATGGTTTACATTTATAGACATGGACAGCATTGTATGGCAAGTTAAATGCTGTGAATGGACTGAAATGACTGTTATTACATCTTCCATTCCTGAGCCAAGTTTTAACCAAATTGTGTGGATTTGGGTTCCCTACTAGTCTAGGGTGATCCCAGAAGGCCAACTCCTATTGAAGTAGCAGTGGTGGTGGAGTGGAGAGGCCAGGGGAGGACCACTCATCTCCCCAAGTTTCTGAATGTTAGAACATATTCAGTTAGTTCTGGAACCACCTCAGGTTTTAGGCTCTTCTGCAATGGGGTGTCCTGGGAGGGTGTCAGATGAAGCTAGGCTCCCAGAATCTCAGATGATACTGTTCATTGAATTGCTGCCTGGTGAGGGCATTCCAGTGTAATGGAAAGCCATTCATTTGGGCATGGTGGGTGCACCCCTTCTCTATCCTTTATAACTCACATTTATGCAGTACTTCGTGGTTTACAAAGCCTGTGACCCAGGTAGTCCAAGTCTTATTAATCCCAGATGAGAAACCAGCTTCAGAGAGATGGTGTTTTGTTCATAGCCACATAGCTAGTGTCAGAGGCAGGACTGGAATCCAGGTCTCCAGATGGGCCAGCCCAGTGATCTTTACATCATATCAGAAAGTAAACCCTTTGTCCCAGGACATCTCCACTGCCTTTGCATGCTCAGAGAACTTGAATCAGACCTTGGGCACATCACTTTTAAAAAGCTGATAATTCTTGATTTGTAGGATTCTTCTCTCACCAGTTGCACATATCGTGATCCAACCACATCAGTCCATTCACCTTTCTTTCTGTACAGGTATCATTTTCTGCTCTCCCTGATGCTTGGAAAGGCCTCCCCTCACACTTTGACTCCCTGAAATCCTCCTTATCCTTCAAGTGACAGCTGAAAACTTCCTTGATTGTCCCTGCCAGGAGCAGTCCCTGTGCTCTGTGAGGAACTTTGTGTTGTCTTCGAGTATAGGACTAAGTTCTTCCCCTACTAAACTCTGAGTTCCTTGAAAGGAAGCGATTGAATTTATTTATTTGTTTGTTTGTTTGTTTATTTTTGTGTTTTTGTATTTCCCTCAGTGCTCAGTACAGTGCCTTAGAAAAACTAAGCGTCAGTGGATGTTAACTGCATAGGATTCATGATGGAGACAGTGGCTGCTGAGATGCTTTCAGTGTGGCTGAGTGTATAGAGCTGTGTAAACTTTTAAAAGTCTGCAGAACAGTTCTTCTAGAACACTGACCATAGATTGTAAAATTGCCATCCTTGGTCTTTATCTTGCAGAGCTTTCTGTGACCTTGAGTACACATTTCCTGTTTCAAGAAGGGTATTATTAGTACAGAACCTTCTGGTTTGTTCACAATCCTACCAAACTCCTCCTCAGCTCAGAGCTGAGTGGGGGCATTGAAGATTTGCTTAGGTTTTTGTTGTTTTTCACTCTTGTGAGTGACCAGTTTTCTTTTATCTTGCATTACAATTTAAAAATTTTAAATTCTGCAGAGGGAATTCAGGCAGCTAGGTAGTGCAGTGGAGAGAGCTCCAGGACTGGAGTCAGGAAGACTCTTCTTGAGTCAAATTTGGCTCCAGACACTTAGTAGTTCTGTGACCCTGGGCAAGTCACTTAACCCTGTTTGCCTCAGTTCCTCATCTGGAAAATGAACTAGAGAAGGATATGGCAAACCACTCCATTATCTTTGCTAAGAAAACCCCAGATGAGGGTCACAAAGATTCAGACATGACTGAAATGGGAATTCAGTTGGATTTAATTAAACATTTATTAAATGTGGGCTGTGAGTTAGGCATTGTAGTAGGTCGTGGGAGACACAGAAACCCCAAACAAGCCAGTCCCTGCACTTCTGGAGTTCACATTCTATTGAGAGAATACAACAGTAAGTATAATACAAGGAAAGATAAGGTGAGAGAGGGCACTGATGGGGTTTGGGGAAGTCGAGGAAGACTTTAGGTAGGAAGGATTTCAGTTGAACTTTGAAGGAAAACATATCTTTAGAGATGGAAATGAGGCATTTTAGGTGTTGAGGGTATAGCTGGTAGTGTAGTTGGGTTGTAATACAAAGTTTGTGGAAAGTAATCATCTGAGACAAGACTGGAAAGGCAGCACTGGACAGACTGTGGAGGGCCTTAAATGCCAGGCAAAGGAGCTGCATGTTATCTAATGATACCTCCCAGGATTGTGATGAGGATCAAATAAGATAAAACTTGTCAAGGGCTTTGCACAGTGTCTAGCACATAGTAGGTGCCATATTAGCTACTATTATAAAAAAAATAAATTAGTTTTTATTTCATTTTTTTCTCAATTGCAGGTAAACAAAGTTTTGACATTTTTTTAAATTTTAAGTTTTAAATTGTCTCCCCTTCTCTCTCCTCCCCCCTTCCTTGAGAAGGCAAACAATTTAATATAGATTATACACGTGTAGTCATGAAAAACATATTAGCCATGTTGCAAAAGTAAATGCAGACCAAAAAACCCCTAAGAATAACAAAGATGTATTTTTAAAAAGCATGATTCAGTGTGCATTCAGACTTCATCAGTTCTTTGGAGGTAGATACCTTTTTTCCTAAGTAATTTGGAATTGTCTTGGATCACTATTGATCAGAATAGTTAAGTCTTTTACAGCTGATCATTAACAGTATTGGTGTTACTGTGTTTAGTGTTCTCTTGGTTCTGCTCATTTCACTTTGCATCAGTTCATGCAAGTCTTCCCAGGTTTTTCCAAAAGCATCCTGCTCATAATTTCTTAAAGCACAAAAGCATTTCATTGTAATCATATACCACAACTTGTTCAGCCATCCCAATTGATGGGCATCCCCTCAATTTCTAATTCTTCACCACCACAAAAAGAGCTGCTATAAATATTTTTGTGCTTTAAGTCCCTTTCTTTTTTCTTTAGTCTCTTTGGGATACAGACCTAGTAGTGGTATTGCTGAGTCAAAGGGTACTAGCTATTATTTTTATTATTTTATAGTCACTGGGGTGCCACTGATAATTTTTGAGCAAAAAAAGTGACATGGTCAGATCTGTGCCTTTGGAAAATTATTTTAGCAACTGTTTGCAGAATGGATTGGAGAGAAGGGAGATGGGAAACAGGGAGACTAATGAGAAGACTATTTCAGTAGTTCAAGTGAGAGGTGAAAAGGGACTGAAATAGAGTGGCGGCAGCGTGAATAGAAAATAGGGGGATGGATTCCAGAAATTTTATGTAGATAGAACCAGTAAGACTCAAGCAGTTGTCTCTATATTGAATATATGGAGGTGGAGAGGAAGGAAGATTCTGAGGTTACCACCTGGGTGACTGAGAAGGATAGTGGGGAGGCTGGAAAGAGTGACAGGTTTAAGGGGGATGATAATGCATTAAGTTCTAAACTTGTCCGATTTGAGATACCTATGAGACATCCACAAGTACATAGCCCACAGGAAGCTGATAATGAGTTCAGGAAATGGATTAGAGCTGGCTAGGTAGATTTGGGGATTCATTGATGCAGAAATGATACCCGAACCTACGGAGTCTGCTGAGAGCAGAGAAAAGGGCCCGGGCCAGAGTCCTACGAAACACCCATTCTGAGGCCTCAGGAGAGAGAAAATATAGCAGAAGAATCTCAGAAGAGGGGGCCACACACACAAGAGAACCAGGAGAGAGAAGAGTGTCTGGAAGTCAGGGGAGGAGGAAGAGTGGGTAACGGCATCAAAAGCTGTAGAGAGGTCAAGGAGAGTGAGGGCTGAGAAAAGGTAATTGGATTTAGTAGTTAAAGAGATTGGTGGTAACCTTGGAGATAGCTGTTAAGTGTGGGGCCGAAAGCCAGATTACAAAGGATTGAGCAGTGAGTGAGTGAGGGAAGAGATGTAAAACCCTGTGAGCTCCCTCTTCTCCCTCTTCCTCACTGCCTTGGGCAGCTCAGGTGCAGTCGAGAGAACCACAGGTCTGGGGTCAGGCAGACTCCTCTGCCCGAGTTCAAATCTGACCTCAGACTAGCTGTGTGACCCCAGGCAAGTCATTTTACCCTGTTTGCCTCAGTTTCCTCTGGACACAGCTGAAGAATGACTGATGAGCAGTCATGCTGGTGCCTTGTGCAACTCTGTCCTCCTTCACCTGTCTCACATGATAGTGGCCTGACTCCTTACCAGTGCTGACTAACTTACTAGAGCTAACTTTTCTACCCCCTCTCCTCCTTGGGGTTGCCCCCTCCTGTTATCCCCACCCCTTCACTTATTTTCAGTTCTCCCTGTCTACTGGCTCATTCCCTGCTACCTGCAAACATGCCCCCATCCTGAGAAAACCCTTTCCTTAGGCCTGCCTTCTCTGCTATCATCTGATTTTTCTTCCACCTTCTGTAGCTAACCTCCTTGAAAAGGCCCTCTACAATAGGGGTCTCCACTTTCTTTCATCTCTTCTTGATTCCTTACACACCAGCTTCTGACCTTATCATTCCACTAAAACTGCTCTCTCCAAAGTTACCAACGATCAGGTGATGATTACTTGCCACATTCAGTAGTCTTTCCTCCATCCTCATTCTCCTTGACCTCTCTGCAGCCTTTGGACACTGTTGATCTCTCTCTCCTCCTTGATATCCTTCTTTCTAGATTTTCAGGATGCCACTCTCTGCTGATTGTCCTCCTACCTATATGATCACTGCTTCTTAGTTTCCTTTGCTGGATCTTCCTCTAGATCATGCCCTCAAACCCTAGGAGTCCCACAGGATTCTGTCCCGGGCCTGCTCTCGCTCCTTCTCTCCCTCCCTCTCCCTCTTCCTCCCTCCCTCCTGCACTTGGTGATCTTGTCAGTTCCCATGGATTTTCTCTTAAGCTAATGATTCTTCAGTCTACTTCTCCTGCCCTCACCATTCTGCTGACCTCCAGTCTCACATCTCCAGCTGCTTTTCAGACATCTTGAACTGGATGTCCAGCAATTATATTAAACTCAGTACATGTCCAAACCAGAACTCGGCATCTTTCACCCTAATCCTTCTTTCCCTCCCTTCCTCCGGTCCTGGCAGTTTATTGGGCAGCACCATCCTCCCAGTGCCTCAGGCTGGAAATCCAGGAACCACCCTCAGCTCCTCACTGTCTCTCACCAGCCCTTCCTTCTCCTACCCATAAGCTGCTGTCCATGTCTGTGGATTTAACCTTTGCAGCATCTCCCTTCCCTCCTCTGACTCTGCCACCACTCAAGTGCAGTCCTGGATTATTGTGATTGCCTGCTGGTGGGTCGGCCTCAAGTCTGTCCCGAGCCCACTCCATTCTCCATGCAGCCACCAAAGACTAAAGCGAAAGACCAGTCTGGTCACTCCCCTGCTCAGTGAAATCTGCTGGCTTCCTGTTGCCTCCAGGATTCAATACAAAACCCTCTGTTTCACTCAGAGCCCTTTATACTGTTCCCTTCCTACCCCTTTCCAGTCTTCTCACGTTCTTTTGGATCTGGTAACGCAGGGCTCTTGGCTGTGCTAGGGGTGAGACACTCTTGTCTTGTTGGCATTTCCTCTGGATGTCTGTCAGTCTGATGTGCCCTCCTCAGCTCTGCCTATTGACTTCTTGGCTTCAGGTGCCAGCTAAAATCCCATATTTTGCAAGAAGCCTTTCCTACTCCCTCTAGTGCCTCCCCTCTCTTAATTTATTTCCTATTTATCCTGTCTATAGCTTCCTCTGTGTCTGCTTGGTGTCTCCTATATTAGGCTTTAAGTTCCTTCAGGGCAGGTATTGTCTTTTGCCTCTTTTTGATAGAGTAAGGTTGATAAATGTTGGTTGATTGACAGCTCTTTTTAGAAGGTTGGCAGTGAAAAGGAGAAACATAGGATATAACCTTGGAGGGATAGAAGGGTCAAGTGAGCTCTCCTCTCCCTCTCTCCCTCTCTCCTCTCTCTCTCCCTCTCTCCCTCCTCCCCTCTCTCATTCCCCCCATATCTCTCTCTCTCTCTCTCTCTCTCTCTCTCTCTCTCTCTCTCTCCTCTCTCTCTCCCTCTCTCTCTTTCTCTCCTTCTCCCCCTCTCCCCCTCTCCTTCTTCCTTCTCCCTCTCCTCTCTCCCCCCCTCCCTCTCTCTCTCCCTCCCTCCTCCTTCTCCCTCTCCCTCTCTCTCTCCCCCTCTTTTTTAAAGGATGGACTAGACCTGAGCACTGGGGCATAGGTAGGCACCAGGGAAATGACCCAGCAGGTAGGGAGAGAGAAAAGGAATGATGGGGCAGTCACCAGTAGAAGATGGGAAGGGATGGATTCAAGGGCATAGATAAAGGGGTTGTCTTTGGCAGGAAGGGCCACTTTTCTTGGAGAAAGGAGTAAAGGAGGAGAGAATGAGTTAAGATATAGATTGAGGCTAAGGTATTTATGGAGTAGGAGAGAACTGGGAGGTTATACATTGAGATGCTAAGAAGTTTTAATTGAGGCAGCTTGTAATTTTGAAACTTTCATCATTTCTTGTCTTCAACTCTACACGTAGTTCTCTAAAATGTCGAAATTTTCTACTTGAGTTCATTTTGAAGTATTTGAGACAAATATACTATCCAGGTATTAGTTACTAGAGCAGTTAGCAAGGGAATTATTTACAAGTTAACAAATGATTATTTCTTCACGCCATTCATTCTTTCTTTGTATATTATCTTTTGAATTTGAGCTTTTGTTTTGTATCTTGGCTATAATTATCATACTTGTGAAATTAGCCTTTCTTACAGCCAACTATGTACCAGAAAATAGCTTCTTTTTCCATCCTTTTGAACTCATAAATTAATAAGATTTTTTTCCCTTTCTCCACTTACTTTTATGGAAGTTAAATTACTTTGTTTATTGTGAATGCATTTTTAAAAATGCTTTGACTCTGGCAGTTGTGAATCTTCTCCCTCTGCCGTGTCATTTCACCTTCTGTCTGTATTCCTTAGACCACTATATTTTTTTTTACTTCCAGAGGGTGTAGCTATGTTCTGTCCTCTGGAAGTCCAGTCCTTGTTAAATGTTTAGTAAAGGCAAGCCTTGGAATGTAGGAGGAGGCAGAAATGAATATGTCCTCTCTTACCACACTTTGAAGGTGTTTCATGGAACCCTGTGGTTTCACAGCACACAGTCAGAAAGCTGCACTCTTGGGTAGGAGTACTGTACTGGCACCACTGTACCCCCATTTTTAAGATTCTTTTTCCCATTCATACCTTTTCTTTCTTTTTTCCCTTCTGTTTTCTTGATTTCCCAATTCCTCTCCTTTTGCATTTTCCTTTCAAAGTCGTTATTTTCTTTCCCCTTTCCTACTGAGCACTACTGCTGGTGTCCTGCAGCATCCATCACTGGTAAACTACACTAATTAGTGAACTACATTAACTACAGCCAGGGCTAAAGAAGGTGTAGATCCTTATTCTAAACTCTGATGTCAGTACTGAGCATACTGCCTGTAAACTGCCATGTTGATGGTACTTATTTCTTTTTTTCTTTGCTTTTTGGAGGGCAATTGGAGTTAAGTAACTTGCCCAAGGTCACACGGCTAGGTTTTTGTTTGTGTATGTGTTAAGTGTCTGAGGCCGGAACCGAACTCAGGTCCTTCTGACTCCAGGGCTGGCGCTCTGCTCACCGTGCCACCTAGCCGCCCCGATGCTACTTATTTCTAAAGAGTTGAACTGTTAAGGAAGGTAAATCACCCTTAGATATATCTGTATTATTGCTTTGATATATCAGTGATATTTGATCAACCATTATTGAAATACATGCAGCAAAACAGTCAATGAAACTTGATATATTTCTACACTTTTCTGTGGTTGTGTTGGCAGTATTCTAAGGCGATAAGTGTTTCCTAAAGTCTTTTGATATTCTTAAATATATTTTCATTTGGAAAGAAAAGATTCTTCCATTGTATTTTTAGGAGGCAAGTATATTCCAAATGTAGGGGCAGCTAAGTGGATAGAGCGCTGGGCCTGGAGTCAGGAACTCTGTTCTTCCTGAGTTCAAATCTGACCTCAGACACTCTGTGACCCTGGGCACCCTGTTTGCCTCAGTTTCCTCATCTGTAAAATGAGCTGGAGAAGGAATAGCAAACCACTCCAGTATCTTTGCCAAGAAAGCCCCAAATGGGATCATGAAGAGTTGGACATGACTGGAAAACAACTAAACAGCAACAGCAATAAATATTCCAGATATGTTTTCCACCTGATTCTCAGGGTTGGCAGCCTTCTTGGAACTGGGTAAAAAAATAAATAGGGTAGTAGCCTCCTTGCCATCCAACCAAGGGACAGTTGTCAGAAGAATTGATTTAAAAAATTTTCTATTGATTATTTCAGCAGATTCATCTTCGGGGCCATGGGCTGTGATCAGTGACCAGTGATAAATTTAAGTTTGGGAATTCTAAGTCATATTCATCAAAAGGTGCCCCCTCCCCCCTTATAAATAGTCCCCAGCAAGCTCTTTCTATCTGCCACGATGGAAGCTGAGTAAGTAGTTGCTTCGGCACTGTCCATAATATATAAATTGACTTGACCAACTTAAAAAAAATCTCGACCTGTTAGGTGTGGCATAGATTCCATACTATTTGTTAAATACAGCAGCGTGGTTTTTAAAAATCCTCTCTGGGCCTCTTTTTTTTTTCCTGACTCATTATCTGCTTGAGTGTTAGTCACGTAGTGAATACTATATTTTAAAACGGTCCCATCTGTGTATTTTGGTGGCAGACTTCACAGTCCCTTAAAGATTCTAATGATTTCTTCTCTAACTCTCTGCTAGTTATTTGTTGAATGAATGAAAGAGGAGTTGTGAGAAGTTGAGCTGTTTCTGGGTTCTCCTCTCCACAGGTGTCATTTCCACTCTGTCTCAAACCAGTTTGTTGTTATAGTTATTGTTTGTCCTTCATTTTTGAGGTTTTCTATCAAAGGATATTTTGCTGAACTTTAAGCAATGAAATTATTTTTATAAGTTATAGCTTTAGAATATTAATAAAAGCAACTGTTGTCTTTTGTTGACCTCCCTTGTAATGTTAGGAGCATAAAAATTAATGGCCGTTTTATGCAAGGGGCATTGGGGTCAAATCCCCGTTCTGGCTTCAGGGTCTTAGACTACTTGAGCTCCAGAGCCCCTCCTAGCTTCACAGCCAGTGATTGGTTTAGTGCTTTTTAGATAGCACATTTGATTGATAAGAAACAGAAAAACTGATAGCAGTTGGGTGATCTTGGCTCTAATTCTGCCTCTTCTCTCTCTTTGGCTTTGGGGAAGTTCCCGAATTGCCTTGGGAATCAGTTTTCTTCTCGGTAAGATGAGGATCAGCTCAGTGGTGCAGTGACCTGGTCTGGACTCAGGAAGACCTGAGTTCAAATTCAGCCTCAGGCATTTACTATCTGTGTGACTCCGGGCCAGTCACTTAACCCTGTTTCCCTCAATTTCCTTCTCTGCAAAATAAGCTGGAGAGGGAAATGGCAAATCACTCCAGTGTCTATGCCAAGAATACCCCAGTGGGGTCAGACAGTTAGACACAACTGAACAATAAAATATAAGACTAAGTGGTTTCTGAAGTCCTCCCCAATTCTGAGGTTTCTTTACATCAAAACAAGTTTTAAGCTTATTAACTATTAACAAAAGCAAATAACCACGAAAAATTGGAAACAAAATCCTCTTTAAACCTTCTAGTTTGGAACAATTCAGAAACAAAAGAATTAACAACCAGTAAACAAGCTGCCTTTGTTTTATGTCCCCCTCCTGTTCTGTCTGCCCCATCTTTTCCCTTCTGGCTTCCTATTGCTTTCTTTCCTTTTTCCTTTCTCCTTTTTTCTTCCTTCTCTTCTTTTTTATCCTTCCTCTTCTTTTAATAATATATTTGGAATCACCAGATAGTTCTGGTTCTGTTTCTTTTACTCTGTATCACCAAATTTGGTCTTTCCACATTTCCTTATGTTTTATATTTTTATTATAATATAGTCCATCATATTAAAATATCATTATTTAGTTGTACTCCAGTTGTTTTACATGTAGGTTATTTTCAATTTTCCATTATTACACATAGATCAGGTATCAATATTTTTATAGACTTAGGCCTTTTTAATTTTATGATGTTTGGGGGGACATGAGATTTGTTTTTAAATCTAAGTTAACTGCAACAAAGTCATTTGTGAAAAACAGATTTAAATTAATTCAGCTATAATATATTCAGATTTTATTTATATTACATATGGCACCTGTTTTTAGCCAGACAGAGATCCTTTGCCAGCATATTTAAATTTCATATTAGTGAATCACGTTTTCCAATCAAAGCACGCCATCAGATTAGATAACAGATCGTTATTTCAGCATTAAGAAATGGCACCATTATTATTAGTTGATAAGCCTGTTTCTCTTGTTCCCTTGTTCACTAATAGGTTCAAACAAATTTTCAGAGACTGAAGGACACATTTTCTGTGTTTGTTCAGGATGGGATGATTTCTCTTGCCTGTACTTGAATAAAATGGTACCTTGCATGACTGCTGTTTGAGTATTCCCTAGGCCACTGTGGGTCAAGCACCCTAGACCATTTTCAGAGTGAAGATCAAAGCGGTGGTTCCAGTGCTGTTGTTCCAGTGTGTTTTTCCATTTATTTTTTAATAAACACCCATTAAATACCTGTGTGAATCATAGCACTGTGTTAAATAGGAGAAACAGGAGGCATAGTAGTGCCCTTATGAGTCACTGCTAGTAGTGGTGGGGAAGAAGACATAAACATATGAAAGAGTAATTGTGACCAGAATGGTGAAGGGGCTCAAGGTGATGCCATAGACAAGTGAAGGATTGGAAAGATTTGTGGTGGAGAAGAGAAGATTTGGTGTGTTTTTATGGGGTAGTGGGACCATGGAAGCTATTTTCAAAGCATTGTCATTTGGAAAAGAGCTTCAGCTTGTTCTTTGAGGCCCTGAAGGAGGAGCAGTGGATGAAAGGGGTAGAGATAAAGATTGAGGCTTGATAGAAGGAAGAATCCATTCTTCAGTACACTGGGTAAGTGGTTGACCATTCAGCCTTTGATTGAGAACTCTCCTAAGAGGACAGACCCCTGCTCCCTCATGAGACAAGGCAATTCCACTTTTACATAGGCTAATTGTTAAGAAGCTTTTCCTTACATTAAACTTTTGTGAAGTCCCTATTATTTTCAAGGCACTGCCCTAGACATTGGGGATACAAAGACAAAATTCTATTGGGGGTGGGGTGGGGGGGAGAGCATTGCATTTACATAGGGTATAAATATGTAATTATAGTGGGTGGAGTTTAAGGGCCTAGCCTATGTTAAGAAATGGCTTGATATATGAAGAAAATAACTGAGTCACTGCAGTATGAAGTATTTATCGATCCTTTAGGAAGAATGAAGAAGCTCCTTTATCAGTTGGATAGAATTTTAGGGGTGCCCTCAGTCTGCTAGTTGAGGGATCAGTCACATTCCTGGGGATCTTTGAAAAGCTGGCTACCTTTGTAGGCAATACTCATTTCCTTTAAGAGGTCAGGAAAGGCAGGAGGTGCTTCTGAGAATGTTAGCTATAGCAGTAGAGGGGAGTTGGGAGTTTCTCTCTTCTCCCACCACCCTTATCATCCAAGGCACTTGACCTGTAGGAGACGTTGGGTCCAACAGAGAACAGGCCCAGGGACAGCCCAGCACTCTGGAGTCTAGTTCTGGAGAGGGACTTGCCCAGAGATGCTGTGTCCTGGGAAATAGTGATGAGGGCATTTCTAGGAGGCCCTGCAGTGCCAGGGGTTTCCTAGATCTGCTGCCCCTCTGTGTGTGCTGAGTGTTTTTGTGAGGGAGTGTACCCCTGGTTTATGGAGAAAATAGTTTTCATAGTTCATTCTGTGCCATTTCAGTAAATGCCTTTGCTTTGAGCTGATGGTGTGACTTGGCTGGATTTTAAAGAGGAACATCCTGGTGAGGGCTCCTGAGCTCTCCTTTTAGGAGTGTGGATCCACAGAGAACCTTTGGTTTCCTAGGACACCCATCCTGTGCATTAGTGGGAGAACACACAAGGTGGGGGGGGGCTACATCATAAATCCCACAGGAAAGGGGTTTGTTTCAAAGATTTCTCTTACTGCATAAAGCTGTTAATTTTTTAGTACTGCTCCTTAAGTTACATACCATTCAGGATGTGGTATATGAAATGCAAAAATTAATTGCCAAGTTGATTTTTCAGCTAAGGTATGATTAGCACAGATATATTGATTGGTACTTAGCGCCTCTTCTGACGAAGGCCAAATGCATTTTTCTCAATGTTTATTAAGCTCTGGAGTGTTGAATTGAGGTTCTGCAGGCATTTGGCATTTTGTGGTTAATGGAGACAAATGGGTCTGTCCTTAATAATTCACAGAATTCTACTTATGTCTGTGCTTATGAGTTGTTATCAAAGGCATATAAAAGGCACTATTTTGAGAATAGCAGTAAAACAAATTCTCTCCTTATCTACTGATAGGCTGACTTTTATTAGAATTCATTTCATCAGACTCTGTAGAAAGAATTCTGTTGGTACTTACCTGAAATCTGGCTTAATCATGTTGAAGACTGCCTTTCAGCTGGCATTAAGTCTTTGTTAACTTTTGTCAGACAAAGGTATAGTAATAACATTTCATCTGTTGTAGTAACTCAGACTGATAATGTTAAAATTAAACTTAGCCTATTTTATCATCATGTAGGAGACTGATCTCAAGATCACATATTGGGCAAGAACTTAATCTACAAATGTGTATTAAACAGAGACTTGTGTAAGGCTACAAAAGAGGTGTGACATGGGCTTTCCTCTGAAGAAGTGTATAATTGAGTTCAGCCGTATGCCTGTGTGTGAGAGACAGCCTAAGGAAAAGTGAAGCTGACCTGGGAGCCAGGACCACCTGCCTCTGATACATCCTGCCCACAGGGGCCTGCAGAGGGCACTGGACTTCCTGGGTGCCCCTGGCAGGTCTCTAGGCCTCCAGCTGCCAGGCTCCCTACACTCCTCAGATCACCTCTCTGTCTGCCTGCCTATTGGGAAAGCAGTTGTGGCTGGAAGTCCAGAAGACCTGGGTTAGTCTGCCTCAGACACCTAATAACTGTGACCATGGAAGGGTTGTCTTCTGCAGTGTGCTTTAGGCGGCTTCCTGCAGGTTAGTGATGGGACTGACTTCCATCCTGGGGATTGTGTAAACCAATGAGGTCATGGATCCTTAGCTGTCTGTGTGTCTGTACAGCGGTATATGTTGAGCTTTGTGCCCTGTCCATGTACATACATGTGCATATGCATATATGGAAATTGATTTCTATGTGCATGCACGTGTAAATATATGTATGTAGGTATGTATGAGTATGTAAGTCTGTGTGTGTGTGCATATGTATATACATGTATGGGGAAGAGAGAGGAAGACAGCGAGAGAGCAGAAGGAAGGGGCGTTAGAAGGCAGGGCAGGTGGTGGAGGATAGGGCTTGAGGTCAGGAAGAACTGAATTCAGGTCCTTCCTCTGATGGTATACCAGCGGTGTGACTTCACTTCCCAGGGCTCCAGGGTTCTAAGACCCTTCAGTTTCAGAGACGGTGCTGAACTTGAAGGTGAGAGTTCCTTACCTGGGAAGGTCCCTATCCCGGTGAAATAGCAGGACCATCACTGCTGTCATCTTAGTTATAGGTTCTACTTGAACTCAAACTCAAAATGGTTTTCCCTGGAGATCCAGGTTTGGGGCATAATGAGTAAGAATATAAGAAAAAGCCTTATCTTTGAGGGCAGATTGTATTAGTCTTGTGCCAGAGCCGTGGTTCTTCTGTTGTTGGTCAGTTGAATCCAGCTTTTTCTGGCCCTATTGGGGATTTTCTTGGCAGAGATCATGGAGTGGTTTGCTATTCCCTTCTCCAGCTCACTTTACAGATGAGGCAACTGAGGCAGACAGGGTTAAGTGACTTTCCCAGGGTCACACAGCTAGTGCGTGTCTGAGGCTGAATTTGAACTCAGGAAGATGAGTCTTCCTGACTGTAGGCCTGGTACTCTGTCCATTTATCTGCTCTTGCTCTGGTTCTGGCTCCTCCTCAAAGTGAGGAGATTCAGGTTCCCTTTGGACACAAGCTTCCACCTTAAGTGCAGAGATCTTCCCTGGATCCTGGCTCCTCGATCCAGGCACAGTGCGCCAGAGAGTGTGAGGAGAAGTCTGAATCTCTGCACTCTGAGGGGGGGTGGGGGCAGCCCCTGTGGGTCAGGCATTAGATGTGTGTTGGCACAAGGTGGCACAGTGGATGGAGTGCCAGCCCTGGAACTGGGAAGGCCTGCATTCAGATCTGGCCTCAGGCACTTACTTTAGTTGTGTGACCTCGAGCAAGTCATGGAAGCCTGTTCCCCTCAGTTTCCTTGTCTATAAAATGAGCTAGAGAAGCAAATGGAAAACCATTCCAGTGTCTTTACCCAGAAACCCCCAAATGAGGTCACAGACAATCAGATGCAACTGAAATAATTGAACAACAACAAAAATATTTATTAAGCTTGTAGTAGGTGCCAGGCAGTGTGCTAAGACCTGTAGATATAGAGAAAGGTAAAAGACAGTCCCTGTTCTCAGTGAACCACCCATCTAATGGGAGAGACAGCACATAAATAACCATGTACAAATAAGCCACATATGGGAGAAATGGACATAATTAACAGAGGAAAGGCACTGGAATAAAGGGAGATTGGGAAAGGCTTCCTATAGAAGGTGGGCTTTTACCTGGGACTTGAAGGAAGTCGGGGAATAGGCAGAGGGAAAGCATTCCTGGCATTGAGGACCACCAATGAAAATGCCCTGAGTCTGCAGGGAGAGTGAATTTTGAGAGGAAGAGCAAGGAGGCCAGGCCCACTGTATCCCAGAATGTGTGGGAGGGCAGTGTGAAAAGTTTGGAAAGGTTGGGGAGGGAGCAGCTTATTTTATTTTATTTTTTGCTTTTTGGAGGGGAGAGGGTAGGGCAATTGGGGTTGAGTGACTTGCCCAAAGTCACATGGCTAGTAAGTGTGTCAAGTGTCTGAGGCCAGATCCAAACCCAGGTCCTTCTGACTCCAGGGCCAGTGCTCTACTCACTGTGCCACCTAGTTGTCCCTGGGGGCAGCTTATAAAGGGCATTGAGTGCCAAGCAGAGGCTTTTATATTTGGTCTGGGAGATAATGAGGAACCTGGGGAGTTTATGGAGTAGCTTGGTGCCATTGTCAGACCTGAGCTTCTGGAAGGTTTCTTTTACAGCAGACCAACCAGAAGCACTTAGCACAGAACATAGCAGGTGCTGTATAAAAGCCTATCCCCTTCCCTTCCCCCTCCTCCCCACTCATTGCAGTAGACCCAGCATGAGATGGCCCAAACCACATTGGGGAGAAGGGGGCGCCTTTGAGAGAAGTTAGGAAGGTAGATTTGACAGGCCTTAATAACAGATTGGATATGGTACTTGCAAGAGAATGAAGAATTGAGGATGGGGTGACCAGGCACATGGTGGTGCTCCCAAAAGTAATAGGGACATTGGTACAAGAGAAGAGTTTGGGGGAAAAGACTAGTTCAGTTTTGGACCTGTCTATGGGACGTCCAGTTTGAGATGTCTGGAAGACAGTTGGAAGTGGGAGCCTGGAGGTCAGCAGAGAGGTCAGGCCAGGAGAAGCAGATTTCAGAAATCATCACAGCAATGATGGGAGCCGATGAGACCACCAAGTGGAATCATATAGGAGAAGAGAAGAGGGCCCAGGACAGAGCCCTGAGGGATGACCATGGTTACTGAGCATGACCTGGAAGAAGATAAAGCATTCTGGTTCTGGACTGATGCAGACTGCCCTCAGAAGGGGTACAGGCTTTTCCCCATATTCTGACTCACTATACTCCAATCCTGCTTTCCCCAGAGAAAACCTCTTAAAACTTAGAGTTAAATACATAGAGGAGACAGAGGGGAAGGGAGAAGAGTTATTTGGCCACTTAAAGCCTACTGAGTGGGTAGCTTTTCGCCCCCATGATGGGGGCTGTTGGGACCAAGCTGACTCCGTGGTCTTATGTGTTCTCTAGGTAGGGACCCGAGTATGGAGGTGTGGCATCCCAGTACAGAATGTCAGGAGAGTCACAGTGTGTATGTGCACACACATACGTAACATAACTCTCTTATATGTACCTTTGTACAAGGGGATATGGACCTTTCCTTTGAAGCTGCAGTACTGGCAGAAGTAGCTGCCACCTTTGCCCTTCTCTCTCCATTGTGTTTCTGTTTTCTTGAGGCTCCTGTGTATGTCTGTGTGACTTGCATGACGTGGTGCTGGCGTAGGCCTTTGGTGATAGAAATTGGGAGGGCATCTAAAAAGGGATGTGAATATTTTCACCTGGCCTCATAGGGATTCCATGGCAGGTGCCCGAGTCCCAAGGCACCACCCGAGGAGGGTAATAATAAGGCTAATATTTCTCTATCACTATTTAAGGTTCATAAAGTGCTTTGCATATGTTATTTTTAAAATTTTTCCTTAAACTTAGGTAGGTAGGTGCTCTTATCACCACCTTACAGATGAACAGACTGAAGTCACTTGTCATGGCCAGTAAGTCACACAGCTGATGAGTGTCCTAAGGCAAGATTGGCACCCCAGGTGTTCTGGATTCCTCATCCAGCACTCTACCCATTGTCTACCCAGCTGCCCCCTAAAAATTGAACCCAGTCACCTTAATTTATCTGGGAGTGAGATCTTTGGTTGAAAAGGGAGAGTGAGGAAGTCCTGACAACTGTCTTTTATCTGCTGGGTTGGCTTACAGGCCAGACTGACACCAGAGCTGGAAATAGGTTGGCCAGTCTTTAGTGAAGTTGACTTGGATGGTTTATGCAGAGGATTTCTCAGACAAAGGGATAAAGGGTCCTTGGAACAAGCCAGGAGCTATAGAAGCTAGAATAGAGGTACAATAAAGGACATGGCCCTGATGTGAAGGAGACACTGGACCTTGGTCTTCACTGGTAGTGTAAGTCCTGTGGACTGCGGAGGTGCATAGTGGGTGTGTGCAGACTCGCTGGTAACCCTGGATTGTTTTCTCATTGGGAGGTCCTCAATCATAGGATAGTACTGTAAATCTGGAGCAGTTACAGGTTCCTGGGGAAAGCAGAAAATCTTCTGGAGAGGGAAGAAAAATGTTCTTGGTTGTCTATTGGGTCGAACACAAGCCTTTTCCAGTAGTTTTTGTTCTATGTAATAAACCAGTCACATATCCCATGCCTTATTTTCTTGGTGCTTATTGGGGCCTGAGGACACCTAGAGAAGAGCTAATAGTGATAAAAATTCTGAGCCCTAAAGAGGTGTTACTGTGTGACAAGCCTCCAGGATGTGAGAGTCTGTGTGAGAACAGATCCACATTGGACCATGGAATGGTTACTTGTGTAATAAAATAGCTGTAAAACGTCTTGATGGAAGTGGTACATAAACTGAGATTGTGTAGAATTTTCCAGCCTCCCTTTATCTTTTTTCCCCTGTTAGAATGTAAGTACTTTGAGAAAAGGGACCATCTTTGGTGGGTGTGTGTGTGTGTGTGTGTGTGTGTGTGTGTGTGTGTGTGTGTGTGTGTGTGTAAATCCCCATTGCTTAGCATTGGGCCTGGCACATAATAAACTTTTAATATCTGTCTGTCCATCTGTCTATCTTATGCATCTATTGTGGGTTCCTAAAAAGGGCAATGACAAGGTAAAATGATGTTTTAGGAAGATTTATCTGGAAGTGGTGTCAAGATTGGCAGAGTGGTGTAACCAAAAGAGTGTTGGATTGGAGGTCAGGAACTTGGACTTGAGGCCTGACTACCACTTAACAGCCCTTAATTCATTTTTTGGTCAAGTCACTTAAGCTTTCTGAGCTCCAGTTTCTTCATCTAGAAATGGTGATAGATGGATAGAATGTAGGATTGACTATAAAGTAATAATAAAAATGTGTATTGTATATATGTGTGTAGACAAATATATAGAGAAGACAAAATTACTCTTGACAGCATAATTTTTTCAATCAAAGGACTGGACACATGAAACAATCTGGATATAATATGTTAGAATATTTCTGCAAGCATCAAAAAAAGAAACAGATCAACTTTTTGGATAAAACAAGTGACTGATAGAGTCAGAAATTGAATCCATAAAGTTCATTATTAAATTTTCTCTACTAGATGAACTTAAAATACTTTGAGATTTTAATTGATAATTAGCCTTAAGAAAAGACTTCGCGTTGATGAAAAATTTAAAAGACAGAGTCTCAAAAATTAGAATGTAAATACTGCCTATAGACACAAATTGAAGAATACTCTTCATAACTGTGCAATATGGGAAGGACTAGAAAATAATATTGGTGACTTTCAGTTGCCTTGGCACAAAAATATAGTAACTAAGCTGAATCAGCATCATCTTAAAATAGGAAATATATCAATATAATTCAGCCTTGGCTTGGCATTCTCCCATAAAGCCCTACTCCAATGCCTAATTGTGGCACAGAAGTGGTACCCATTACAAGCTTATTCTTGAGGAGACCCTGCCGAGCTGTCAGAGCTTGAGAGTATGGGCCTTGGGATGGCCTGTTATCCTAGAATCAGCCTTGCTAAGTTTAGAGAAGGGCAACCTCAAAAGAGAGGCTAGCTAGCAAGTTAGCATTCCTTTTTGGCCATGGTTATCTTACAGACTGTTGACTAAAGGAGTTGTGTGATATGCACTGAAGGAGTTGTGTGATATGCACTGAAGGAGTTGTGTGATATGCACTGGGAGAGGAAATACACTGATGATATCACAGATATTTTGACACATATATGTGTGTCATATCATCCTTATTAGGTTATAGACTCTTCAAGGACAGGTACTGTTTTTAACTCATCAGCTTTTCCAATGGCTTTTTCTCTCTTCCAACTCCCTCCCCCACAAACTGGGGGACAAAATAACCACTAAAAAAGATATGCAATGCTATAAATATTTAAATGCTGCCTTTAAAATGAAAAAAAAAAGTTTATTGGCAGTTATTTAGTTGTGTTTTACTCTCTGTGACCTCATTTGGAGTTTCCTCAGCAAAGATACCGGAGTAGTTTCCCATTTCCTTCTCTAGCTTATTTTACAGATTTGGAAACTGAGGCAAACAGGGTTAAGTGACTTGTCCAGGGTCATCACAGTAAGTATCTCAAGCTGGATTTGAACTCAGGAAGATGAGTCTTCCTGATTCCAGGTCTGGCACTCCACCCACTGTGCCACCACATCACTGCCTATGAATTATGTAACCATGGACAATTTATTTAGCATCTCTGAGCTGTAGACAGTTCTCTGAAGCTATAGATTATGTGATGAGTATTGGTGGAGAAAGTTCCCATGTCAAAGGAATTAAAAGGTTCTAGACATACTGAGATATGTGGGTATTTTGCATGACTAAATGTATAATAGCTTTATGTCAGCATGAATTTTTTCAGTCAGTGGAAACTAATAATACAACTAATATCTGAAAAGGTATGTTAAAAAAAAACATTGTAATATGGTTAGGCTCAGTGGAACCAAGTCAGGAGATACGGTGAGGATAGAGACCGTAGAGGCAGAATAGTTGGGTCATAGGTTAGTCAGGTAAAGCCTTGCCTGTCCAAGACCCGATTAACTAACCAACCTCAGTGTGGCTGGTTCATGGGGCAGTTTTTAATGAAGTGGTAGATGGTTTTGCCCCGTCAAATAAATGACAGAATCTGAGGGCTAGATAGGACTCCAGAGGCATGATTATGTCACATTGTATTATCCAGGTGGTCAAGATCTTCCTCACGTCCAGCCAAAATCTGTTTAGCTTTGAGTCTACTTTATTCTTTTCAGTCCTGAATGAAAATGTTGAAAAAGTATTCAGTATCAATGAAGAAATCATTCTAGCCCCTCGAAGGCCAGTCCTTCTTGCCTCCTCCTGTCTTACACCCCGCCCCCCACATCCAAGCTGTTGCCAAGACTTCGGAGCATCCAGAGAGGGTCACAGGGGTCATATAACCATGTGTCTAAGGATATGAGGATATTTAGTGTGAAGAGAAGGCTTAGAGGAGGACATGGTAGCTCCATCCAGATATCTGATGTGCTCTCACCTCCTGAGGAAGGAGCAGCTGGATTTGTTCTGCTTGACCCCAGAAAGGAGAATTGGGAGCAGTGGGTGGGAGCTGTGATCCAGTGACCATGTTTGATGTGGTCTGTCTTCTGTCATTTGCTTTGCAGTTGTGCCCTTCCACTTCAGCTCCAGTGACCATGTCCTGGGGGACTTAGAGCACTCTTCTTTGGAACCCCCACTCGTGGGGCTCAAGCTGTGCTCATGGGTGAGTGCTTGAGCACAGACTCCTAGGTTCCACTCTGTCTGGCCATGCTCTCAGGGTCATGGTCGGGGCAATCCCCCTGAAGCCCACTCTGTCTCCTTTCCTTCTTTCCTCTCCTCTTCCTCCATTCTGCTTCTTCCTCTAGAAACCAAAATCTAATCAGGGCTATGGGAGACAGTTTATCAGTCAGCTCTCCTGTGGCTTCCTAAACCCAACCCTGTCCACCATTTCCATAGAGCATGCAGGCTGCTTGAAAGCTGGGACTATTTTCCTTTTCCCCAATTAATAAAACAACACATAATGACTACTTAATAAATTATTCTTTCATTCATTCATGGAAAAGTTAAAAATCATACTTTCAGAGAGAAAGAGAAAGAAACCTGGATCCCTTTCATGTGTTATAATTAGGACATTCTCTATCCTCCCAAGGAAATGCTCTGGTAGGTGACTCCCATGAGACCTTGTATGTGACCAAGATTCATCTCAGATGATTGAATTCAGCAAACTATTTTATGATTCCTCCTAAATAGCCTCCTTGAGTCCCTTTTCCAGTGCATCATTGTGACTTCTAGGATTTTGAGATCCTTCTGTATGGATTCAGGAGCAGTTAAGACCCAGCTGCCTTTCATGCCCTTACTAGGAAATGAGCAGGAAAAGGGGTTTTGTTTTCATTTTTTTTCCTTAAGATTTTCTGGTAAGCCAAATCAGCCTCCAGAGGGAGGGCTGGGCTAAAATTAGGAAGCTAAGGTGGAAAGACATAGTTTTTACCTTCCTTTCCTAACAAGTAGCACATCTGAAATATATGCAGTAATAGTATCAGAAGGGCCCCCCTCCATACGCCATGATATACCTCCCCAGGTATATGTCCTACTTGCCCAGGGCTGACCTTGAAATTTACTTAATTCCTCTTGTCTTCTCCTGTCACAGCAAATGCAATTTTTACAACTTGGAACATTATCTTGTCATCCTCATTACCTGAACTCTTAATGACAGCTGTTTTTTCACTCCTTCTGTTTCATTTTTATCTTCTTCTTTGACTTCTGGAAACTAAAGTTTTGCCCAGATTGAAAAGGCTTTTTTGTCCTCTTAACATGTTTATTTAAAAATTGAACACAGCTCCAAACACAGGCCAGTTTCTTTGACAGATTGTGCAGAAGGCAGATGAATCTTAGCCGAAGCAGTCAGAGCCCATGTCCTACCTTGCCCCATCGTGTTACAGCAGCAGTGTGTTTGGCAGCATCCTGGGCGGTGCTCCTAGAACAGATTCTCCAAGATCTCCGGCACCATTTGAAGGTTCCTTTCCAACACAATGATTGTAACCAGGCTGCTTGTTTTATCCTGCAGCCAGCTGGCCTAGCATCGTTATTACCCCTGAACGTTTTGGACCTCAGGTCTGGGGAGTTGGTTCACATGCAAATTGACTGATAACAAAATTCTCTATTTCTTAATAAAATACTTCATTTTAGTTTCTTTGGCACTTCTAAGCAGAAATATGCCTGGATTCTTAAAATTTTGTTTTACCTGGACCTTTTGGAGAGGAATAAGGTAATTACCAGGATAAAGCAGGTTTTCACCTTCTTTTTTTTTTTTTAATATTTCAGATCCTTCAGGATTGTTACTGTACCCCTCTGTCTTTGCCTTTTGCACAGTAAAGGTACTTTATTTTTCTATTCTTCAGGAAAAAAAAACAGAAGTTGCTTCTAGCGTCCATTTTATTCTTGTTTTTTTGAGATCTAGTCAGGGGAATAGGAACAGATTTGTAGATTTGAGCGTTGTACTGCATTATTTTTCCTCTATGCATAATTATCACTATGTTATGATATAGCAGTAGTTTTGGGGAAGTAGCATATTTTTAAAAATATTTTACTTATTCTAAAAATGACCAATTTTTTTAGTAATTTTTAAACATACTTTTTAAGACATAATTTATCTTTTAAACGAAATCTCTAAATCAGAAATGTCCGCAGGATAAAACTTGGGTGGGGGGCTTTTTTTTTTTCGTTATAAGTTTTCTATTTATTTCCCTAAGACTTTCTGTCTTTCTTGTAATGGCTTAACCAGCTGTGGTATCTTTTCTAGATTGAAATTGTGCCCATACTTATCAAGTCTAATGTTTTATTACTTAAGCATCTCTGACTTGGGTGGAGGATGGCAGCAGCACTATGACAGAGCTGCGAGTGGCTAAGCCAAGCTGGTCCCTGATTAGAGTCACATCAAGACTCTCTGGGATAAGGAAGATGATTATGATCTGTGGTTGCACCTTGGAGAAGGAGATCCAAGAGGAAGTACATTGGAAGTTTAAGCCCAACAAGACTAGCTTGTCCTAATCTTCACTTGCCACAGTCTCAGAGATGGAAACATATTAAATTAGCATGGTATCAAGGAGGGGCTCAGTGATCATTGGGTGATCAAGGCCCCGTAGAAGACCCAGGGTCCTGCTGCTTCTCCTTGTTGGCAAACAGGGAACTCTGACAGCCCCTCTTTCCAGCCTCTCCAGACTGAGAACTGGGAGCCCCTCCCTAACCCCTGGAGCTCCTCACTCCCCACTTCCCAGACCCCAGGGCCCACTGGGGAGGACACAGGCTCAGGGACGGCGCACCCAAGTTTCCAACCCTTTGGGGATCAATGCAGCTAGCTTAGGGTGATTATTATTAAGTGGCGAACAGTCCTGAGATACAGGGCTTTTTTCCAGCAAATTTTAGAGAATCCCCAGCTAATGCAAAACATGATCTCTACCTTATACATGTGAAGTATGATGCAGACACATCCAGAACACTCCGACTTTGCTGCTCAGGTGATGGTCACTGTACTGTGTTTGTGAGGAAAATTCCAGCTGCAGGAGCGGCTCTGGCTCCGGCTCCAGCTCTCTGTCTTTCTCTAGCAGATGCAGAGCCCAGACTCAATGTCCATCCTTAGCATGTCCTGGGCCATGCAGGCCCTGATACAGATCCAACAGGAGTTATAGATGCTGCAGATGGAGGCCCCGGGGGCTATTGCCTAGTCATGGTGGCTTTAGGACCTCCCTCTGTAGCAGGGAGCTAGTCCCAGAGCCCCCCATCACTTCCCCATGCACACAAGCTAGTGCTTTCCCAGCCGGGGGCACTGCCAACCCCCACAGCAGCTGCTGCAGCAGATGATTTAGCTTTTGACGAGAGGAGCAGTGTCCCAGGTGCAGATACCAGAGATTCGATTTCAGCACCAGCTTGAGCAGTTCAGCCACGGGCTTCATCAGTTGAGAGACTGACCTACAGGCCCTGATTGCTCTGGTAGATAGATGAGTGTAGGTCTCAGCTCTCCCAGTCCTTGAGCCCCTGCCCTCCCCCATCTACACGCTGACTCCAACACCATTTGGTGCCTTTGACAGCCTCCCGGCCTCTTCATACAGCAGGACGGTGTGCAGTTGGGGTATGGCAGCCTAACCCCGCACCTCTGTCCAGTCACTTTGTTCTGATTGCGCATCTCTCCTCCATTCTGCCTCTGCCTGACCTTTGGCAGAGACATTGAAGCAGTTTTGACTTTCATTCGGGTTTCCCAATTCCGTCCCTGACTTCTCTCCTCCCCCCCATTCTTCATAACTTATCATTAACAGAACTGAGTCATGGGATGACCCGATTGATTGCCTGAATTGATCAGGGGTCATTGATGATGAAATCCGTCCGTGCCCACTACTGTCTGTCCCCCAGCTCCCCACACTCACTCCTCCCTCCCTCATGAAGGCTTGTGAGTTTCCTTGCTTCTAGCCCAGAGAGGGCAGGTGGACCAGGCACTTCCTCCCTCCTCCCCAGCACATGCTCCTGTTCTGGGCTCTGCAGTCAGAGAGGAATGGGGACTCTGCTCCCTGTTTGGGGACGGAGATGGCTCGGTGTTGCAGGACGCAGAGACCAGGTGGGGTGACCCTGCTAGATAGGGATCTGGATATTGGCGCTGTAGATGGGGATTGAGGCCTGGTGTTGGGGGGGCAGTGGGGCTTCCTGGAGGAGAGAGTGGATGTCTCCGTTGTGGGGACAGGTCAGATTGTGGTTCACTAGCCCAGGGTGGAGAGTTTAAATCTAGGAAACGGGATTTACTAATCTTAATTGGGAACTGAAATGAAAAGGAAGAGAGGGTCATTCTCAGTACTCGTAATGGTCTCCTTTGGCTACATAAACTCTCAAGCCCAGAATGCTGGGGCCCTTCCCTTTTGCCTCCTCCTCACCCCCACCTCCGCCTCCCACACACAAACGCGTTCTCCTGAGGGCTCAAGGCCCTGTGTAGGTGTGGAGTTACTGGTATGTCGGGTCCTGCCTGGGTTTGTCCCACCAGGGCCTGAGGTTTCTTCCCAGCCCCTCAGGCTTGTTGCTGGAGCGAGGGCTTGATTTTCTAGTTTCAGAACCATCTCCTCCAAAGAGAAATTGGGGTTTGCTGGTCTGGGGGTGGGATGGAAGTAGCTGAACGTGGTAGGGCATTCCCCTTAGAAAAGGGGCAGTGAGGTCACCCGACTAACCCCTTCTGTACTCCCCTCCCCCATATACACACATACAGAAGCACTGCAACCTCGGAATAGTGGTAAGTGCTTTGAGATCACAGAATAGAAGAATGGGGGCCCTCATGCTCTGCATCCTGAGCCTGTTCCTTTCTTACCTTTGTGCTCACTCCCCCCCCCAATTCTTCCTTTTGTCTAGGGCAGAAAATCCTGTTTGAAGGAGGAGGTGATGATGAAGTCATATTTTCGGCTGGGGTTGGAGACCGTGCTAATAAAGATCAGGTACCTCATCCATACTGGGCCCCCAACCCCATGTAAAGAAACCACGTGATCTTTGTTGTTTGCCGGGGGGGGGGGGGGGGGGGTTGTTTGCGGGGTTGGGGGGGCCGAACTGGCAACTTTATGTGGTGATTAAGCAACAGGGGGTAATGGTCTTGAATAATCCAGTAGCATTTAAATGACGAGTCTGATTTTCAGTCCCATATTTAGCATTTGGCATTATATTCCATTATTGTTCCTACATACTTACTGCGAATTCATTTTAGTACTTTTCTCACTTTAGTATAGCAGTGATCAAGAGCTTCTTTCCAGGCACACTTCCCATGTTTTTCCAGGCTAAAAATTAATTGAAATATTAGTCCTGGGAAGTACAGTTATTAACTTTGCTATATTTATTATTAATATTGTAAACAATAGGACATGCTTAGAACTTTTCAAATGAAGTGATACTAAATTAAAATACAACTTGGTTACGTAATTTTTAGTTTAGTTTTAAACTAAAATATGTCTGGATTATGTAATTTTATTTTATTTTCCATTACAGCCTTAGCACTAAACATTTAATCTTAAAAATAGCTGTAAAGCTTTAAATCCAGCAGTTCAGTTTTGTACTTAACTTGATTATGGAAGCGTTATTTTTTTTTTTAAGCCTTGAAATAGTTTGTCCTGTACAGTGCCACCTCGTGACAAGCATTTGACTTCCTGCTTGTAGAAAATGGATTAATAAGTTGGACTATTTAAATATGATAAATCAGAGGTCATATTTTTATTCATACCTATCCCATGGGCTGCATGTCTATGTACACGGCATATTGACAGATACACAAAACATTTTTATGTCACTTGGTAAATTCACTGGCCGTTCTCAACTACAAAGAAGCCTGAAGAATTCATCCATCCCAGTGATTCAATTAATTTGACTTCTCCCACCTCCCCTGTGTCAGAGCACCAGCCTTTTCCAGATACAGTCAAATCTGTGACTTGATGCCCCGGGGGACTCAATCTGTGAAAGCTGCTTGGCCCTATTTTGTAATTAGCACCTTGGGGCTGATGAATAGCACAAGAATCTGTCTCTGAGGTACTCCCATTTATCCCGTAATTCGAAAATCCTTTCATTCTCCTTCCCAGATGGTCAGAGAGAATCAGCCCCTGCATTCTAAATAGCCACTGTTTCCTGGGGTTGTGGTGTAGAGGGCCACCCTTTGGAGGCAGCCCCTGAGCCCTGGTTCTGACCCTGACCTCTGCTGGTGCTATAAGCCTTGCTGAGGATGTTGTGTGTGGGGCCTGCCTTCCTCATAGGACTGGCGCAGAGGGTAGACCTGAAGGTGCTGCAGGAACGGGAGTGGGCCTTGGATTCCTGTCTGCTTCCTGGGAAGGTGCTGGATGGTGTTTAAGGGCCACACCGGCACATGTGGTCAGAATGAATACAGGACTGCAGAAGCCTGGTGTGTCGAGTTTTCTAGTGCTGGCCCCTCTGACCCTCAGCACCAGGAGGGCTCAGATCCTCCTGGCTTCACATTGCTGGGGGCCAGGCTCTTGCTTTGCCATTGTCTCAACAGCTTGGAGGCAGGAAAACCCAAGTTCAAATCCAGCCTCAGACACTTGGTAACGGGGAGAGCCTGGGCCAGTCACTGTTCGCCTCAGTTTCCCTCTCTGTAAAATAAGCATAGTAATAGTAGGTCCCTTGCCAGGGTTGTTCAGATCAAATGAAATGAGAATGGTAAACTCTTAGCACAGTGTCTGGCACATAGTAGGTGCACCTTTTAATTCTTTCCCACTCCCCTTCCTTTTCCTTTGGCGTTCCTGCCATCTGATTTATTTCTCCTTTTCTTGATCCTTGTCACTGTAACTCTCTGACTTTGTCATGCTGCCTGCCCCCGTTTGTGTTCCTCCCACCAGATCCTCCACCGGCTGTCTCAGTGCCTTTGCAGGAGCCATCCCACACACCTGGAACAGACTTGTGCCTCCTTGCCTGCTCGGAGGCCCTTCTTTCCCTCTAAGATGTGCAGCACCACCTTGTGTGCAGAGCCTTTGCTGATGCCCACAGCGCCAGTGCCCTCCTCCCAGACTACTTTGTGTATGTTTGTGTTTATTCACACATACACCCATCTCCTTAAGTAGGGTGTAAGCTCCTCGGGAGCCTGTGATGATTGTTTCACTTTTTACCACTTTATCTTTGGCACTTGGCACAATTCCTAATAGACAATAACTGTTTAATAAATCCTTGTTGATGGATTGAATTATCAGTGATTTTTGCACTAGTTTATAGTATTTTATTACGGCACGTTCCCTTTAGCCCTCCCCAGAGACTTCATTCCCTTGTCACTTGACTTTAATTCTTTAATCTCTTCCAGGCCTTCTTTCACATTCCTCAACCCCATATTACCTCAACTGCATTGTTGCTTGTAGCTAGGGTGGTCATGTCTTGGCTACCACCATCCCTAGATACTTCTTTAAGATCCTGAACTCACATAAATCTACATACGTATATTATACGTGTATATGTGTATATATGTGCATATGGATGCACATATATAGGATATCAGAGATATTTGATGCAATATTTCCCCCTAATAACAGCTTCTCTTGTTACTTAAGATGCAATTATATTGTTTGTACAAAGCTTAAATTTCACATAATTTAAATTTTCTCTTCTGCCTGTTGTTATCCTGTTCAGTTAGGGATTCTCCTTCTAACAGTAGTTACAAAATGTACTTACTTATTCTTAGTATCTAATTTTCAAAAATAGCTTTTAAAAAAGTGACCTTTTATATTTAGGATATATCTGTCCATTTAATAGCATATTTTCCTAACTGACAATTTCTCTTCTAATCTTAGCTGCATTGATTTTGTTTGTGTAAGACCTTTTCAGTTTCATGTAATCAAAATGATCTGTTTTCTCTTTTATGATCTCTATCATAAGAAGTTAGATTAAAATTATCTATATCTGAGAAAGATCACTCCATCCATTTTCTTTCACTTTTTTAATGTGACATTTTATATTTATTAAATATGTTTTTGGACTTACTGTGTGTTGAGTGAGACACCCCTCTAAGACTGCTCCCTCATTATCTCTGCATTTCTTGTCTAGTGGGGAGTCATTTTTCCAAGAGTGTGGGTTAGTGGTTTTTTAAACTGTGGGTTGCTGTGTTTATTGACTTCTAGGTTGTTCTTGCCTGGTCTTTCTACTCATCATTGACCCCTCTCTCTCTTACCATTTCCCCCCAAGTCTAAAAAGTTGCTAAGTCTCAGCAATCCTGTCTCTTCATCACCATAGAGGAGGGACCAGTGGCCTAAAATTCAATGGGAAAATTGGGCCAAGAGAGAAAGGATGCTTTCAAGAAATAAATTCTCATTGTACAAGTAATTTTTGAGGAAGAAAAGACAAAGGGTTCTGAGTAAATTACTGTGGGTACACAGAGCAAAGAAGATTAAAGAAAGGGAAGTTAACTGAGAATAAATAAAAAAAGATGAAGTTTTATTTGAAAGAGTGGTGAATGCTGAATCAGAATGAATTTTGAACTTGCCTTGGGAAGAGGAAGTCCAGAGAAAAGAATTTGGTCATCCATTTTTTGCCCTGCAGGTGGACGTGCTTATGACAGCCTGGAGCCAGATCTCCTTCCCAGATGCCAGCTCTCCTGCTTCCCTCCTTCAATGCTTTGGAGGGACTTTGTGGCAAGGTGGTGGCACCTTGAGTTGATGGGATAGTAGCTGCTGACCGTGCTCTATTTCTTGAGGCAGAGATATGACCCCTCCAGCTGAAGCCAAAGCAGGCAGTGTTCATGTGCTGTTTACCTTCTGATCAGAGACAGGGCAGAGGTGAAGCTCCAGCAGTAACATAGACACTGATTCCATCTGGCAGTCCCATTTCCCGGGGACTGACTGGGAGATCCTATAGGCAGAAGGGCATAATATACATACACATACAGTTCAAAATGGAGTTAAGCCCTTGAGGTTCATGGGAAATGAGACTGGGCAGGACGAGTCTCCTATGTAGTAATTGTACTCTTTGGATGTGGGGTTACCCTTCATGCTTTTATTTATCCATTATCTGATAGAATGCTTGACTTGAAGTCAGGAGTCCCCAAGTTAGGATCATATCTCAGATACTCAGAGTGCTAGGCCTGGAGTCAGGAAGTTCAGATCTTGCATTAGACACTTAGTTGTTTGACCCTGGGCAAGTCACTTAACCATGCTTGCCTCAGTTTCCTCATATGTAAAATGAGCAGGAGAAGGAAATGGCAAACTACTCCAATGTCTTTGCCAAGAAAATCCCACAAGAGGTCACAAAGAGTCATACAGAACTGAAAAGACTGAACAACAACATTGTTATGTCTTGTAAAGGAAGTGAGAGACCTCCTGCTTTGCACACATTTATGCAACACATTTGGCACCTTTCCCCTTACTTTTTTTTTTTAAAGCAATTGGGGTTAAGTAACTTGCTCAAGGTTACACGGCTAGTCATTATTTATGTGCGGGTGCTCATTTTCTGAGGCCGGTTTCGATCCCAGGTCATCCCAACTCCGAGGCCGGTGTTCTTACTTACTGCGCCACCTAGCCGCCCCTCCCCTTACTTTTTATTCTGTTACTTAAACGAAATGGGGAAACAATCAAATTGATTATAGTAGTGATTTGCAGCCATTTTGGGGGGCTGAATCAGTTTTTATTTCTATGAAGTTTGAGGTCATTTGGGGATAGGAGGTGGGAAGAAGAGTAAGTTGCTAATGATAAAATTCTTAATAAAATTCTCTCTAAACTTGGGGAGGACAGAGATGACACTCTGTAAGTGATCAGTTTGGACTTCCCAGTCTAGCCTAGACTCTGAAATAAAAAAAAAAGTATCTCAATTTTTTTTTTTTGAGAAAAATCAGGTTTGTCGACAGGAAAATGAGGAAGGAGCTAATGTAGCAGGAAGCATTTAGGGCAGGGAGTTGAAAACCATTTAAATTTAAGGCCTGCCACTAATTTAAGGGTTGTGTTATCTTGAGCCAGCCATTTCATATGTTTGGGCCTCAGTTTCTTCATCTATTAAAATGAAGAAGGGTTGGATTAGATGATTTCCTAGGTCATTTAAGCCCTGACATTCTGTCATTTTGAGATGAAAACTTACGGATTTTCTGAAGGGGATTTTTGGTCATTTATAAAAGCTTTTGAGGTTGATGAATTAGGTTCTTATTATGTCTAGTTTTATTAAAAATTTTACAGCTTTCTTTTCCCTCGATTGAGGAGTAATTTCTATCACTACTCCTAATACTTAAAAGCATGATTATGTTCAATTTTTTGGTTCACAAATGGAATAGATTTTACGAGAGAAGAGAAATTTTTCTGAGGTAATCAAGCAGGAGCTGGACCTGAGGGGAAAAGGCATATGTGAGCAGACTACCTGAGTGGAGAATCTAAGATGCCCTTGGGGAGGAAGACAGGTGGTACAGAAGGAAAAAAAAAGATCATGGGTCACATGGTCTTTTACTCTTAACTCCAGGTAGAACCTTCAGTTTGGAATCACTTCAGTGTAAGAGGAGGCAAAAGGGAGACATTGACTGGTATGGCAAAGTTGAGTTTTAAAATTTCAAGTGGACCTATTTTAAGGACATTAGCAAGAAAATGTACCTGAGGTGTTAGTGCACAATTTCTTGTGACCTATTTTAAACAGTTTTATTCAGCGATTTATATGAATATATTGTACCAAATATAGGCAGACCTCATCCTTTCACTGTTCATGTTATTACACCAGTCTTTCAACACTGATAGCCAAAGTGAAATGGTTGAGATACAAGATGGACACTCTGGATACTGCCTTATACCTACCTACTTCAGCAGTTTTGCACGATTATTTTGTTGCTCTTTTTTTAAAGTTCCTAATACCTCTTAAAGGTGGTGCAGTGGATAGTGCTAGGCTTGAAGTCAGGAAGACCTGAGTTCAAATTTGGCCTCAGACACTTATTAGCTGAGTGACCCTAGGCAAGTCACTTAACCATGTTTGTCTCAGTTTCCTCATCTGTAAATGAGCTGGAGAAGGAAATGGCAAACCACTCCAGTATCTCTGCCAAGAAAACCCCAAATAGGGTCATGAAGAGTCAGACACGACTGAAACTGAACAGCAGCAACACCCATCCTTGGGTGGATGGTCCTGGAACCATCCTGGTTCCTGGTCCTGGAACATTGTAGGTGCTTAGTAAAAATACTAGTTGATTGATTAATTAGATACTGAAAGTTAGGATGAGGCCAGGTTATAGAGAGCTTTGAAAGCATAGAGAATAATAGATTCTATTTGGGCATAAGAGATAATTTAAAATTTTTTCATTGGCAGGACTGTTACTATAATCATGTTGCATACTTATTATTACTGTGAAAAAGGTAAAATCAGCCAAATGATTTTGTATGTCTCTTTGGTGCAGGGAAGTTTTTTGGAAGAAAAAAAGGCATATCTGCTCATATTTCTGTAGCACCCCAAATGGGCTCCTTCTCCCAGCTGATGAGTTGAGTTTCCAAGGGCAGCTGTTTCCCTTGGGGTTTTATGGGTAGTAACTGAGGCCCTGGAGTTTCTAAGAGAACACTGCCACTCACAAGCTCCTATTGTGTTCCGCATTATCAATGAATTTTAGTAACTACTGGATTTTAGAAAAGTATATTTACTGTGAAGGTGTAGTAAGAACTGGAGCTACAAAACACTTTCCCCAAGCTGGGAATGCCTCTCCCTTTTTATACATATGATCCCAGGGAAAAATGGACTCAGACTTAGAAAGTAGAGTGACCATTAGGTGCCTGAGTAGAGCACACGTGTTTCAAAGGGGTGTCCCCAGCTGCTGGTCCCAGAAGCATTTCTCTCCCTTGTTGAATCCTCATGAGGTCTGCTTCGCTCTCTGCTAGGCTCCAAGGGTGGTGCCTAGAAGTTATTAGAGGTTTTAGAAGTCATAAGGCTGCTGACTTCCTCGGGGCATTGGCTTCCCACCTCCATTTTGAAGGCACTTCCTTTGTTTATAAATTCAGCCACTGCTGAAGACTGATACCAACTTTGATTTGCCACTGGAGCCTCTGATGGCTCTGATTGACCTCTCGGTCACTTAAGATTGGCAAAGACCAAATGCACAAGAAAGATGCAGCATACCCTCATGGACACGTGGCAGCCAGGAGAGGGCAGCTGGCTTTTCTCCTGTATAGCAACTTATAGCAGTTCTTACTCACTGCCAAGCAGGAAAAGGAGCAAAAGGCTCTACCCAGAGGGGCAGATCATTCCCTTTGTAAGCACACAGTTCTGGCTCCCCAGCAGCCAGAAGGTTCTTCGTCACTACAGGTTCCTCGTGGCCAGAAGTAGGCTCAGCGAGCCTCCATGCGTTGGAGTGGAACCAAGCAGGGGATCCATATGCCTCCTCTTCATAATTCCCTAGGAAGGGCAGAGCTGAGCATGCTCTACTAAGCCCCTGGTCCTCATTGGCCAGTTCCTCTCTGATATTTCCTTTTAACAGCTTTCATTTTATTTTTATTTTTTCTCTCTCTCTTGAGATCTGGTCCATCCAAATAATTCCTTCAAAGTTCTTTTAAATTCTTATGGAAGCCAACAGAATGATTAATGATTATAGCTATTTGTAGATCAGATTTATGATAAATAGTGGAGATGTATTTTTATTTACAATATGTACATATGGTACATTGGAGCTTCTTGTATAATCAACATGAATGGTATATTTATGCCAATTTTATGAGAGCATTGGAACATAATTTTACTGTTTCAGATTATCATAGAGGTTTATAATAGTTATATCTTTGTTTTTATGAACTAGTAATGAGCTATGTCTGTGATTTATTTCATACTGTGTGCTCAGTCAGGAATATAACCCCCAGATAGGACAATGTTCCTATGGAAAATTATAATTCCCTTATCATCATTCACTTTATATAATAGTTCTCCAGTTGTCTGATCTTGAATTTCTCTGGAAAGGTTTTGTGTAGTATTCTAGTGTTCTGTTAATAGTGCAGTATCATCTTTAAAGAACATTTTGAGATTGTTACCTTTGTAACAGTGTACAGTGTACCCTGCCTTTACTTTTGTTTTTTGTTTTTTTTTTTGGACATGGTGCAGGACTTCTTACATTGTAATATGACTTAGGTCATATACATCTTAGGTCATAAATATCTTCCTATGATATTAAGTAAGTACTCAGAGAATAATTGAACCAAATATCATAATTTTGTGAAAAAGATGTATTATTTTGTGAGAATGAAATCTTTCTATTTTCCATATATTTTGATAATTTATCTTCTAAGAAGGACCAGCTTGACTATAGGTAGGTTAGGAAGTGGGATGCAGTTTAAGATGTTCCTGAAGTACCCTTTGCCCACAGCTCTATATTGTCACTGATGATTCCTGCCTTTTTTATGCTAAGCATTGCCTTCTCTCTTAAGTCCTCACTCAAAGTATATATAATCCAGGAAGGGGTTCTATATTGTCAGTGATCCTATGGTAGGAGTTAGCTTATTCAAACCCAGTATTTATCCTGAGAGAAAAGCCATGGAAAGCTTGTGAATGCTGGGTATAACATCAGGAGGGGCCAAAGAAAAGGACAGAAAATGGAGCTGGGAAGGAAGGATGCTGAAGACACATCTGTTTTGCCTTATAATTTTTGTTCAGTCTTGCTCCAGAGCACCAAAAAGGTATTCTCTAGAAAAACTTTGATAATAAAGAAAATTGGGTAACTTGTCTGTGTGATTTAGTGAGAAGACATTTAAAAATATTCTCTGATGAATGCTTGAGGAGAGGGGAGATATGTCAAAAAAGAAACTACTCCTCAGAACACAGCATAGAACTGATGAGAAAACAGTTCAAGGGAAAAAAGGCTTAATGAAGAAGATTCTAGCTGAAGAGGCTGAGGAGGAACAGTTGGGTGTGGGAGACTATGAACAACAGGAAAATGCTAAATACATTTCTGTAAAATTTTACTTGACTGTATTACTGATTTTTTTTTTTTAGCAGCAAAGCATGGTGCTTGGAAAGGGAACTGGTAACATTACCCATAGATATAAGTTTTCTGGGCTGAAACCATACCTAATGTGAATGGAACAGAGAGGTGTAAATACAGATAAAATACCTACAGTAACACCATCCCCCCAAAGCCAGATGAACAGAATCATCTTAGAGATTCTCAAGGCTGTTAATTGACCAGGGAGGGGTAGGTAGAAAGGTAAGAGAAATCATGACTAACTCATTTGGATTTCAGGGAGCAATGCAATGACACACAGAATAATGATTCATAACGGAGAAGAAGCAGGGTCGTGACAGCATCCATATTTCGAGTATTTGGAATTGGTGGAGATCAGTGTCATTAGGGCCATATTATTTTGGTAAAGTAGTGAAATAACGAATTAAGATTTTCTTTCTTTCTTTTTTTTCTTTTTGAAGGGCAGTTGGGTTTAAGTGACTTGCCCAAGGTCACAAGACTAGTTTTTGTGTTAAGTGTCTGAGGCCTCATTTGAACTCAGGTCTTCCTGACTTCAGGGCCGGTGTTCTATTCACTGCTCCACCTAGCCGCCCCAACTTTATAAATATCTTAAATTTCAGATTGCAGACAACCTAAACTCAAAAGGGAAGTTACATTTTAAAAATCCAACTATCGCTTTTTTTTCTGCCATCATAGTCATAGGAGATATTAATAGAAATACAGGCCAGTATCTGTTGGAAACCTTATGATGTCTCAGAAATTGACCAAGTCTAAATGTCAGCTATTTGTTTAGATCATTTACTGACTTTTTTAAAGACATTTTTTGTACATACTATACCTTTGATAGTTTGGCAAATTAATGTGCTTCCTTGGGGTTTTGCACATATCACTACTGTCCATCTGACCCAGCTTTTGAAGCTCCCAGCATTAGCACATTACCTTGGCTTCAGCACCCTTAGATAGCAATTCTAAGTGCTGTTATTATTGTCTTCTTTGAGAAGAGTTAGACTTTCCATGACTGACTTATGTCCACTTTCACAATAGCTATAGAAATCCATATTTAGCCAAAAGCCTAATTTTATTTTTGTCATGTGAATGGCCGCCTCTTAGGAGATATCGGAAAAGATACTAACCAACTGATTAGGCCCTTCAAGTGACCAGAATAGACTTGTATTATTTAGAAGACTCTGGCCATCCAGAAGATCAGAAACCCAGTGGCACAGGAGAGGAACTGTTAAGAGACATTTACTGATCAAAGAACATTCTGTACCTAAAACTGGCTAGACAGGAAATGAGAAGTAATGGGCATGGAAGAGTATGTGCGGCCAGTAGCTTCCTATAATCATATATAGCTTTTATAAATCCCTGGGATCTCATTCCAGCTACCAATCACACTGACAAGTTGGGTCCCCCAGAGGGCTAGGCTAGGCTAGATTTCCTGATGTTCTTGTCTTGAGCTCCATTTCAAAGTCAGTCAGTAAACATTTATGAAGCACCTATTGAGTGCCAGCCTCTCCACAAAGCACTGGGGATACAAATACAGATAGCAGATAGTCCCTGCCCTCCAGTGGACAGAGAATTGTAAATTTGTTTTCTCATGTGCTGCGTTGTATAGATGGCTTTGCTTTCAGGGTTACTATTGAATTCCTTACCCCTAAGGAATCTGCAGATTAATTGTGGGATTTTACAGTCCTGTTAATACAGTGCTCTACTTGACTTTTCATAGCAACTTTAATTGCTCCCGAAATGTGTGTCTTCATATCTTTATTCATATGTTTAAAATAAATGAATTAATGAGATTTAATTTTCTTTTCCCTTTGCTTTTAATCTGCTTTTAATTTTATTAGTATTTAGATTTCACTGTAATAAAAAAAGATTTCCCCGTAATATGGTTAAACAGTATTGAGTGTATAATATACTTTAAATCAACATTCACACAGTAGTGATAAGTAGTATTTCTCTTAGATGTGTTATTTCATATTTGTACCCTGGAAAACGCCAGGGTATCAGACCCTAAAAGTGAGTCCTAAATAGCTTTCTTGTGTCCCTTGGCAGAGTAGCAGATGAGTCTGGTACTAAGTACCAGCCTTCAGCTGAGAGCAAAATGTCACAAAGGAATGCCACTATGTGACTTGCTGTAGGACTGGGACAGCTGACCTTCCATTTTTAGGGAATCTTCAGGTGATACACAAGTTCTCAGCAATGATCTCATGGTACTTCTAATCTAATGGTAGACAGAAATGCCAAGAATAAAGGCCTTAAGTTCTAAGCCATTGAAACTCTTGGCTCATTTGCACTGTTGTTCTGCTTGGTCTTATGAAAATGAATGATGCTGGTAGAGAAAACCAGTCACTGAGTGACAAATTAGAAGACAGGTTGGTTTGGTTTTTTTTGAGTCAGATAGGCTGTAGTATGATTTGAAGTGATATAATATTGACACAAGCTTAAGTAAGTAGAAAGGTCAGTTTGTTACCACAAAAGCCAGATTCAGTCTCTAGTTGGGAAAGGGAAGGTTTTGGGGGAAAGACAGTAAGTCTTGTTTTGAACATGTAGTGTTTGAGAGACTTACAGGCCATTCAGAGTGAAATGTTTGGTATGTAGTTGGTGATGTGGCAGTGGAATGCAGCGGAAAGTCTAGGGTTGGATATTTAGATCTCCATTAGGTACTCGTACCACTGTAATTTATGGCCTAGGGCCATGGGGTCAAACTCAAATAGAAAATCACAAATTAACTTAGAAAAATCACAAATTAACATTGTCTTTGTTAAATTGTATTTTTATTTATTTTGTTAAACTTTCCAGTTGCTGTTTTGTTTTGTTTTACTGGCTGCTTGCTGTTGGAAGTCCACCAGTGTTTGTGGACCAGCTCTGATCTGACCCTCAAGAGTGTCAGTTTCTCTATGGCTCATTGCCTCAAATATGGGTGATAGGATTCCCCAGATTCTACAGGACCCTTAGTGTATAGAATGTTAAGATACTAAAGACTCAGAGGAGTCTGTAACAAATACAGAAACACGATGAGCTTAACCCCATTGAATTCTTTAGACTCTTCCTGGGGAAGTTCCCCATTCACCCTTTACTATCTGAGCAACTCTCAGTTAATTGTAGAGAAAGTTAGCAAGGACCAGATCTCTTGATGTACATTGCAGAGCTTTCGTCCTTCAGATGCCAGGAAATTCTCTTCTTTTAAGAAGCAAGTTGTTGGAGGATTTTTTTTTCTCTCTTGTCTCACTGTCTGTATCTGTCTGTCTGCCTTTCTCTTTCTCTCTGACTGCTACCTGAATGCTGGAACTAATTCAACTTGAATCTTGGGGTTTTCCTAAGAAATAGCTTCAAAGCTTGAGGGACTATACCTTTAACCTATGCTCAGAAAAGGGAATCAAGTTAAAAGACATCTGAGAGCTCCCTTCTCTGACAGCTTGGGCAAGCCCAGGCACCTCAGCACCCTGCTAGCTGCTTTTAGGGACTCCTGGAAGTAAGAAAAGGGAAAAGCCCTTTCTCCCTCACTCCCTGTCCTGTATTCCAGAAGAAGCAGAAAGGATGCCCCAAGAGTAGGTACTCAGTTTTTGTAGCCTGTAGAGCAGGATGGCCCCTGAAGGTTGTTCTTTGAGATGAAACCCCTGGGAACCAATTAGAGGCCTTCCTTGGGTCCCCTGAGTAAGGAAGCAGGGTTGAGGTCCACCTTCATGGGCAGCGCCTTTCAGATGCTTCTAGAGAAAGTTTTATTCTAATCTTGTAATTATTTTCATAATCAGCTTTGGGCATAGGATAGGCGAAAAAAAGTGTAGATCTATGTGTATCTCTGCACATCTTTCTTTATTAAGCTGGCTTTGAAGGGAATTGCAAAGGAATTCCAAAAGGGGAGTTCATTCCAAGGGAGTTGCAAAAGAGGCAGGGGGGGGAGGGGGCGGTGATTCCCTTTGGCTGTTTCCAAAAAATCATATTCACCTTTTGGAGATGGAGAATTGGCAGCATTGAGGCAGGCTCAAGAGGCCTTTTGGCACCAGTAGCATCAGGGTGTTGTTCCAGGGAGGAGATGAATTTCCTTGGCAGTGACCTGAGGAAACAGATCTGGATCTAAGGTCACCTCAAGGGACTCATAAGCCAAACCCCAAGAAAAAACGGTGGTGGTGGGGAGACTTCAGGAAGTGGGATGAACTGAGCATATTTCGGTGGCTGTTTGGGGGGGAGAGGAGGGACTAAAGAGCAGAGGACAGGAAAACTGCCAAGAGAACCAGGAATTCAGGTCTCCCTACCACTCTGCTGTCGGGATGAAAAGACACAGTCTCTCCCTTTACTTGCCATTCTCACTGAAATTTCACCAAATAGAAATTTATTTTAGTTAGTCCAAATTCTTTTAAAATCAGAATTCCTTTGGGAGAATTATGAGGAGGTTAACTCTGTCTTGACATTTGGAATTTAAAACAAAAGCAATTTCTTAAAAATTAAAGAGCAAACAGAATTACATATGAAAGTATATAAATGGAGGTTATGGAGTACTGATTTCAAATGAAAATGTATCTAATGTCCAGCCATAGGTAGTTGGAAAACAGAGCTTATGGGAATCCGTTCCTTCTATTGCTTTTCTTCAGCTTAATGCTGTCTTGTTTGCTTTGTCTGAATAATGTTCCCTTCTGGGTTGTTCATAGTTGTTTTGCCCTTCGGTGAAACTTGGATTCTTCTTCTGTTGTTCTAAACTAGCATCTTGGCTTAGTCTCTCAAGTGAGCGCGTGACCTTGGTGGCAGACTCTGTGTGTGTGTGTGTGTGTGTGTGTGTGTGTGTGTGTGTGTGTGTGTGTGTGTGTGTGTGTGTGTGTGTGTGTGTAGTTTTACAGCATGTTTCATCAGCCCTTGTACTTTCAAAACCTTTTACCCTTAAGACCCACTCACTCAGTGCTTGTTACCTGTCTGGGGGACATCTTCAGAAATCTGTCAATTGAAAAGAACAAATTCAGTTCTATATCAGCTTATTTGTGAGTACAGGAGACCAATACCTCTAACTTATCAAACCAGATCAAACTGTAAGACTTGTACATTTTTTCTAGGTTTCCTTTGATTGTATAACTCACAAAATTTCTAGGGGTAGGTGCCTTTTTTCTTGAGGCCCTGAAATTCTATTCCTTGTTATCAATGATAATTTTGTTGTTCAGTCGTTTTCAGTCAAGTCTGACTCTTTGTGACCCCATTTGGGATTTTCTTGGCAAAGATGCTGGAACAGTCTGCTATTTTCTTCTCCAGCTCATTTTACAGATGTGAAAACTGAGGCAGACAAGGTTAAGTGACTTGCCCAGGGTCACACAGCTAGATTTGAACTCAGAAATATAGGACTTCCTGACTCCAGGCTTAGTGCTTTTTCCATTGTGCCACTTACCAGCTCATTAATAATGAAGTATGTCATATTTTAAATACTTAAAATACAGGCTGTCCCAAAAATCTTAGTGCAGTTTAAAGCTTTCATAGCTTAAAAAAAATTAAAACGACATCAAGTCTTCTGGGACACCTTACATATGTGACAGTTTCCAGTAAGAGTCTCATTCTATCACAAGGACACTGTGGGGAAGGGTAGGTTTCTCTCTATTCTGAGACCAGAAACAAACCACATAAACTCTTCATTTTGGAAATAAAACCTAAAAGGTAAGAAACCCGCAGGGGCTATGTGACAATATTTTAGAAAACCTGGCACTACAAGAAGGAGGAACATTTTCCTGACCCCTTGGGATTGTGAGGATTGAGAACAGACCTGTCCTCTCTGCTCCCTAGATTAGATGTTTGACCTTGAACTGCTCCCCTTTCTTATTATCTTTCTTTCCCACCAACTGGCAGAAATTAGCTCTATGATGCAGATGATAGAAGCTTTAGAAAGGACTTGATGTCTATCCAAGATGGACCCAGTTTACTGATTGGAGGTACTGTGATAGCAGAATTTCAGTGATTTTACAGTATAAATGAATGTCATTAATGAACATTTTTAAAGAGAAAGAAAATTTGCTCTTTCATTTAGGTAATTAATTACCCTTTTTGCCTTTTAGGATTTATAAAATAAGAACTAATAGGACTTTTTCATCAATTTTAGAGCCTTAGTGTAAATTTGAGGTCAGTAGTCAACAGGACCCTGGAATTTGGTTCTTTAGATAGGGCTAGTGGGTAGGGAAGGAGGTAATGGTAGTCTTGGGCCCTAATTCCCCATGGAGGGATGCCACTCTTTTGTCTGCCTTGAATTTAATTTAATTGAGAGAAAGAATAATTAGACCATTTCTTTACACTGGCTAAAACCAATTCCAAAATTAGCTACTCTTGAAAAAGGTTTTAGTGATATTCATTATCATTATGAAAAGTTAATATTCCTGTAGTATTTTCAGCTATTCAGGCCACTTGAAAAATAAAATAGAAGTGTGGTAATGGGGTGTGTCTGTCTGTCTGTCTGTATTTCTGTCTGTTTTGGTGTAGGCCAAGATTACTGCAGATCCCACTATCTCTTTGAAAGAGGTAAAATGAAATCAGTAACTAAGTAAAGGGAACTTGATGCCCTATTTAAAGGAGGTGAAAACACAAAGAGGATGATAGTGCTCATTACAGCTAAAAACCATAATGAGGCAATAACGAGGCCTACAGGATTTGGTCCATTATTTGCAGTCTGTGTTTTCTGAACCAGAAATTGGGATGCATTGGATGACAGGGTATTATTTCTTCCAGAAAGCCTTGTAATAAAAAGCCTACTTTTATATTCTTAAAATCAAGACTGTCCCAGGAAATCTGGAGTGTAAGGCCTAAAACCTTAGCCAAGAACATTCTATTTAAAAATCTCTTCCATGGAGTGAGAAGTCATGAAGAAATGGAAAGTGTCATTTTAGCAGACCTTATATGCCTATAAGTATATATGCTTATATACCTATACATATAATCTGGGCAGGCTGACCAAGAGAAACTGACCTCTTGAAACCAATTTAAAACCTTGTCCAAAAACATTGGTGTTTTAAAATATATACTGCTATATTTTACGTAAGAGGGTGCAGTCTTTTTTAAAAGTCTTAAACTTTAGAGCAGTTTATAGAAACACATATTCCTAAGTGTTGTTAGAATCTAATTAAATATAATATGCAAAATAGTTTAAACAAACTCTTGAACTGAGTAGAGGAGAGAGATGGATTTCACTCTTCTACTAAAAATAGATCATTTAGGATCCGAGAGCAATCTAGCTATAGACAGTTCTCACTTCTCAGTGGAAAGATACAACTTTTTTTTCTCCTTTCTGTTTTTTTCAGCTTATGAAAAGGGGATCAGATGCTACGACAATAGGGAAGTTAGAAAGACACTGCAGTCATCCTCTGATTAGCTTGGAAGCAGGCAGAGGGCTCATGCTATGATAGCTTAGCTACCAGCTGCTGAGAGAGAAATGAACCTCAAGGGACTGACGTCAGGGACATGCCCTGGAAAAGTTTTGAGTACCCATTAGAAGCAGAATAAGATACCCAAAACACATCAAATCAAAGTTTTTGCATGAGACTAGGGTTAGAATAAATAATAATGGTTTTAAAGGATCAGTGGGAAAGGTACTGAATGGTACAATGGGATTCATTCTTTTAAAGATGCTTTAAAGCAGGTAGATTAGATGCAGATGGGGGGGGGGGATATCTTCAAGGACAGTGGTGCTTTGCATCAGAGATGGAAGACCCAGAGAAAACCCAGCCAAACACCCTATTCAGTAGAGAGAGACACTGTACCCTAAGGGAGCTGCATGAAGGTTTTAAGAAGAACAAAGGGACTTTCAGGCGGTAGCAAGAATTTCGCAATAATGTGTTCAACACATCTGCCTCACTGCTAATGTGCTCCTAAGTTTAGTTCACTCTTCCTGTAACTGTTGTGTGTGTTTGTGGGAGAATGGATCCCAGGTTTTCTAACTTACTGTCTTTGCTATACCGTTTGAGTAAATGCCTTTACTAAGAGCTAATTGAGTCTGTTAGGGATTGTTAATATGAAGCACATCAGTGTGGGAGTTTGTAGACTAAAATGTTAAAAATTTCAGATGCATTAGGCTTACCCCCAAGAACCCCATATAGCAGCTGGCCGCCGGTGACCCAGCCTGTGAGTACAAGTGTAAGTTGGGTGGAGTATCCCACAGGGGTGTTAAAAAAGCATTAGAAACATTGATGTGTTTATAAAATTCACAGGTTACTTGAAGATTTGGAGGGCCAATTAATTGGATGACAAAATCAAAATCCAAGAAGGTCTTTTATAAATAGCCTTATTTGATGGAATGAATCTACTAACAAGATGAAATTTAGTAGGAAAAAATATATGTAGTTCTTTACAAGTTAAAAAAGATCATTTGTACAAGCATAGAATAGGAAGACATGGTTATACTAATAGTTCATTCAGAAAAGATCTGATAGATTTAATTGACTGAAGGCTGGGCACAATTCACCAATAGTTTATATATGTGATACAGCTTCTAAGAAAGCAAATTTAGTTTTAGATCATGTTAATAAAAATACAGCATACATAGGTCAAGTTGTGTAGGCTGTTAAAGACACATCTCTGGTGTTTTTTCTGTTTGGTCTTGTGTAGCTCATTTTAAAAGTGCCATTTACATGTTGAAATATATCCAGAGAATTATTATGACTAGGATAGGATACTACTGGAAGCCATACATCATGAATATTTGTAGAAGGAATGGGGGATGTACTGCTGAGAAAGGAGGATGTGATTGCTGTCTTCAGAAAAAAGTACTGTCATATGGGGAAGGCTTCGGTTCTGTGACTCCAGGTGATGGAGTTCCCCTGAGCTTGGAAACCACTGTGTGTGTGTGTGTGTGTGTGTGTGTGTGTGTGTGTGTGTGTGTGTGTGTGTGTGTGTGGTCGGTCAGCCCCCCACCCCCAGAAGGAGAGGGGAGAGAGAAATTTCAATTTAGCTTTCAGAAAATGGGTTGAACTTCTTGGCAGGATAAGAAGTTCCTGGTCATTATATTGTTTTTGTTCAAGCAGTGGCTGGATGGCCTGGTTGGAGATTCTGTATATTGGTGTTCAGCCAAGCCCAGGGGAACCTAGCTCCTGTGAATGTAATTGTGACACAGGTATTTATGTTGCAGTCTTGTCTCAAACTCTAGAAATGGAATTTATTTATTATAACCCTACATTTGTTTTATTCTCATTATAATTTTGAAAAATGACCATATATTACTAGATAGTGCCACTTGATGATAGTGGGAGTTTTTTTGCCTGGGTTGCCAAGGGAGTTATTTGCTCTAGCATAAGCATGGGCTCAGGTTCTCCTCCCTGCCAAAGCTGAAGGGAAGAGAGGGGAAAAGAGAAAAATAGCATGATAAGGGAGCTGGAGTCATAACCACTGGGGCATCTGCCAGCTCTACATATGGTCCAGAAAGTACCATGGCCCCAGTATACTTAGATTTGTTTTTGAGTTATCAAGGGAGTCTGCTCAGTAGGCCCCCAAGGACCCAAATTTTTGTCTTGAAATGAGGTAGGTCTAAAGGGACATAATGCCTTCCTCTACCCCCTCTGATGTGTGTGTGTGTGTGTGTGTGTGTGTGTGTGTGTGTGTGTGTGTGCGCGCGCGCGCGCGCATGTTAAGGCATGCATTCAAGCACTCTGGTTTCGGAAGTGATAGGACACTCAAGAATGGTTTCAGCCTGCTTTTTATCTTTTAGCAAAGTAAAGAATTAAAGGGGGGGTCTTTTCCATGAAACACTGGAAACAGGGTACTAGCAAGATAATTTTATTTCAGGATCTTTAAGGAATTAGAGAAATTTATATTCTATTTAAATTTTCTTTTCTATGAAATCTTACTACTCCAGTTATATGAATGATCAGATTAAGAAATAACAATATTAAAAGGTTAAAATGAGTTTGAAAAGAGAAAGGATGACTATGATTATTATCTAAAACTTCTGTTTTAGGAATAGAGTGATATTCTGGAAAGCAATTTGGAATTATACCCCAGAAGTCACTTGATTGTGTCTGTGCTTTGACCCAGGAGTACAACTACAAGGCACATAACCAAGAAATCAGACAGGGAGAAAGGCGACACCCCCTTGTTAAAAAATTCTTTATAGCAGCATTTTTTTTTTGTAGCAAAGAACTGGAAACAAAGGCACTGATCTACTAATTGCACAAATGAGAGTATGAATGTAATGGAATATTATTATAAGAAATAATGAAAGGGATGGAATCACAGAATCCTGGGAAGATTTGTATGAACTGATGCAGAGTAAAGTGAACAGAACTAACAGAACAGTTTATACCACGACCATAATGACATTAGCTGGAAAGACTTGAGAGCTCTGCACAATGTCATGAGCAGTTGTGCTTTCAGAAGACTGGTGATCAAGCACATTTCCCACTTCTTGGCAGAGAAGCGAAGGAGTGGGCAGAGCTACAGAATGAAGCATACATTTTCAGACCTGGATTTGGCTTGCTTCACTCCCCTTATTTGTTACAAGATAGGGCATCTGTTTGCTTGTCCACTTTCTCATTTCCCATCTTGATGCACTATGTTGGGACTTGTCCAAGTTATCCTGCCCCCAGAAACTCATTATTGGGAAAACCTCATTCTGCAAGGTCTCATAGGCCTGGGAACTTGGACTCTGTAATTGAACTGCACTGGCCTCTTTGAAGTTCCTCAAACATGATGTTCTCTCTCCTTCCTGTCTGGGCCTTTATACTGACTGTCCCCTTCCCTCAGATGCTCAGCCCCGCCTTGTCTCCATCTTTTCATGTCCCTGGCTTCCTTCTGGGCTCAGCTCAAATACCAGCTTTTTCAGGAGACCTTTTATTGTCCCCCCAGCTGCTAATGCCTTCGCCTTTCAGGGGAATGCCTTCCTATGGCACATCACTAGTTTGTGGTTTTGTTTTTTTTGTTTTTAAACAACTTGTCTCCTTCATTATAAAGTTTATTCATTGAGAATAAAGAGAAGGACTGGTCCTAAGGCAAGGATGAGGGATGACAGATGGGGCAGCCAGAGTGCTCCATTGTCACTCTCACAGCATCAGGACAAAGGATTCATGTGTTCTGACACATTAGATGAGCCACAATGGTACAAGTATGGGAGGGTATGGATAAGAATTGCACAGAATGTCTAGGCATTGGATGGGATGTGCGGTCTGTGTGGTTGGAGGGAAGTCCCAAATTGATGAACTCACATTTCATTACTTGATTTTTGAGGACATTGTTAGCATATGCTTTTGAATAAATTAAAGGCAGCTAGATGGCTCAGTGACTACAGCACTGAACCTGGAGTTGGGAAGACCTGAGTTCAGATGTGGTCTTATTAGCTATGTGAGCCTGGGCAAGTCACTTAGCCTCTGTTTGCCTTAATCCACTGGAGAAGGAAATGGTACAAACCCCTCCAGGGCCTTTTCCAAGAAAACCTCCTGAGTAGTGTTGGCACGCTATGGTTCACAGAGTCACAAAGAGTAGGACAGAACTGAACAACTGAAAAGCAACTACAAAAACCTGTTATGACCTTGATTCAGTGCATTGGTTAATTTGTAGTAGAATTACTGAATTTCAGAGCTAGAAAAGACTTCATAGATGATAAAACCCTGTCAAGCCTGTCACAAATAGGCTTTTACTTGTTTGCAGGAAATTGTACAGAGGAACTGAGTTATTGAAGTCACGAAGGGTCAGAAGTGGCCCATTGGTTTAAAAGTGCCAGGAGCTGGTCTGTAGGACTAACAGGAGGGAACAAGTCAGCCAGCTTCCTTTTTGTGACGGCACATTAAAAATAATTTTAGCACAGTGAAGTTCAGTCAGAAACCCAGGAATCATGGTAAAAGGGAGGGGGCTATTGAAATGCGCTGGGTTTCCATCAGAGATAGATGAAGTAGAACTAGAGGGGGCTTCTGAGAGCCGAAGCCTCTGAGGAGGCAGAGGGAGGAAGGGGAGCAGTACACAGGCCAACCAAAGCAAGGCTCTCATCCCTCCCACCTCTAGCTCCAAACAGAGCAGTGTGTCTTTAACACAGACATGGGACGGCTAGGGGTGCGATAGTGCACAGAGAGCCAGGCCTGGAGTCAGGAAGACTCATCTCCCTGAGGCCAAATACGCCCTCAGACACTGAACAGCTGTGTGACCCTAAGCAAGTCACTTAACTGCATCTCAGTTTCCTCATCTGTAAAATTAGCTAAAGAAGGAAATGGTGAACTACTCTAGTGTTTCTGCAGAGAAAACCCCAAAGGAAATTGCAAAGAGTCAGCTGACTGAAAAATGACTGAATAAAATAGTTACTGCAGCAAATAGAAAGTGAGGCAGCCTGGTACAATGGGTTCCACTTCAAGCTCAGCCCCTTAGTAAGTGTATAAAGGCAGGACTGAAATCATACCACTTCATTTAACCCCGATTGGCGTATTAGGGGAGAATACATCCTCCTTGTTCACTAGGTGTAAACAAGACTGGACAACTGCGTGTCCCCAACAGAAGTATGTTCAGATCAGCTGAGGGATTTGGTTACACGCCCTGGGATTCACATAAGTCCCAGGAGCTGGTTCAGAACCCAAAGGGTTCAAGTGAGCTGAGAACCAGGAGAGAGTTTTCCAGACAAATAAATGCCTCTGAGGGAAAACCCATGAAGGGTGTATCTTCCTCCCTTTGGTTGGAGAAGGACCTTTTGAACTTTAGAGGTTCTGGAGGATTTCCAATTTTCCATCTTCCTATTGGTGTCCTATCAGTATTTCCAGAATAGCTAATGGTAGTGCCTGTGCCCAGAGAAGAATAGGCTGGACCAAGACTCGAAAGTTCTGTAAAGAGGTCAGCAAGTTTAAAAACAAAACAATGCCAAAATCTGTGTGATACCTAAAGAGAATATCTGTGTGACTCCCACAGAAAGATTTTAAAGAGCTGTGAGTTACCCCTTGGCTTCAAGTACACCCCAAGCTTCAGCTCACTTTCTTTGGGGCTTTGTATCTACTTATGGGGGAGCATGTCACAGACTTGGGGAGAAAACATTTGTACCAACGAGTCCCACGCTGCCACTTTAAATACCTCTTTCTATAAAATCTAAGTCCATCTGGCTGATTGTTATCAACTGATAACCAGGGCGGGAAGCATACCAGTGGGGGCTTGGGAGCCATGCCATTAGAAAGACAACTTTGTCAGCCTTGCAGGAGATTTGAATGAGATAATTTCTAAGATCTTTCTGGGATTTTAAATCTATGACTCCTCAGAAAACACTAAGACTGGGAATATTAAAATGAAAGTTGTGAATGCTTGGTGTTGACTGAGACCCAAATGTCTTCAAAATGGCCTGCTTAATATAAAGAAAGTAAGCAACTTTAGCCTCATATAGAAAAGCTAAATATTTTTCAGTAGAAATTTATTATCAAGAATATACATGATTAATCTCTTGTGTGTGAGGCACCACACAGAAGATGATTTTAAATGTCCTTCTGTTTCAACAGTGAAGTTCAGTACATTTTTATTACTCATCTACTGTGTAGGAGACACTGGGTATACAAAAACAGAACACAAGACAGTCTTTGCCCTTGCGGAGTTTACATCTTAGTTACAGGCAGTGTCTGATGAGGAGTGTGGTAGAATTGACCTGATATTTTGAACTATCTGTGTGATTGTGAGGCCGTTGGTTAGACTGAGTCAAATATATAATCAAGATGGCTGAAACAACTTGACTGACCATGTAGGACCCTAGTCCTACAGACAAAATTTTCTATACATATATGTGTATATGTATTCATGTGTATCTGGGTGTATATGTGTGCTTATATGTATATGTACGATATATATATGTACGTGTGTATGTATGGGCTTGATATCAGGGGTCCTCTACTGTTTATTACCTATATGATCTTAGCCAAATCACTTAACCCGTCACAGACAAACTATTGACAGCATTGGAGAGAAATGAGTGAAAAGATGATTGGCATGTTATAAAGAGCTTATAGGTTTTATTTTTTTCTATTTTTTTCTTTTATGTTTGACATTTGAAATTGTTTTGTGCTAAATGTCAGAGATGAGTTTAGTTGTGGCCTGGGGGTTGAAACCATTGAGTCATAAAACAGATCTGACCTGTGGGTATTTATTTACCTGGGGTAGGGGAGAGAATATATGTAAAAATGAATGTGATCTATGAATCCTTCAGAAAGACTAACCGAGGCACTCCAGAATCTGGGGAGTCTTCATTAGGCTCCTTTGGAGAACTCCTAAGGCAGCTGTTAGTGGAAGTAGATCTCCAAGGGTCCAGCCCCAAGATACATCTGAGATTAAGGGGATTGTCTGGAATTGTACTGCCTTTAGGAATGCATCAGGGTGAATTATTTGGTATATACCACAAGGTTATGTAAAATTCAACAATTAATATTCTGTAATAATAATGCATCATATTATGTCAGTTACATTATGTAATGATTATTATATAACATATTTTATATATTTTCATATATGATTATAAAATTATATGATTATATACTATTAAAATATTTAAATATTATAGAATATCAATATAACAATGTAGAAATTATATATAACAACAATATAATATGTAATTATATAATAATAATGTATTATTACACAGAACAATAATTATTATATAATATCATCTAATAATAATAATTAATAGTTCAGGCTGGCAAGGTTTACAGATGAGCGCCTAAATTTTAAAATGAAAACAATGATATTCAAGTGTATGAATGTAGAAGATGGGTGGGGTAGGGAAGTGGGAGGTATAGGAGTGTTAAAGATAGATAGAGCTTTAGTACAGGATACATACTTCATTGTATCTATTTTGATGTCTTTCCAAAGAGATTTCTTAAAAAGGGAAGGCAGTTGTAGTACCAAGTATTACCCTATCAGATTACCCACAGTTCCCAGAATGATGAATTAAGTTGCTCTTGAACCCTCATGTTTAAGAAGGAAAAAAAAGAATCTGCAGGAAAAGGAGGTTCTTCCCTATCTGGACAGTCCACACATAAGAGCTTCTTCCTGGTTGGAGCCTTAGAACTCTTTGTAATTTAGTCATTAACAAAAACACTCAGGAATCAGAAGAGTTGGATAAATTATTGATTGGATAAAGTCCAAATCTATCAAACTGAGGGTCAAGACTGATAGAACTACATCATGTTTGAGTAAGTAGACTTGTGCCTTTTCCTGGTTTTAAAAAATTTTTAAGTTATGTTAACATATGAATCCTGCTAGCTTTCATTGGGTGTTTTCAATTTGTGATTGCTTGACATAAGAGAAACTTGTAATAATTCCCATATAATAATAGAATGGCTGACATGTATAGTGCTTAGGACTTTAAAAGGGCTTTCCGTTTTTATTTCTGTGATGTTTAAATAGTATTATGTCTGTTTTACAGATATAGAAATATGCTCTGAGATTTCAAATGACCCAAAGTTGCAAAGCTGGTAATTAATAGAGACAAGATCAGAACTCAGGCATTCTGAATTCAAGTCTGGAGTGCCTTCTAATATACCATGAATTGATAAATAAATTTTTGCTATCCTACCAGACCAGTACTTCTTTGTGATTCTGAAAGAAAATTAATCCCCGATAGCAAAGCAATTCATTAAAGCATTTTGAATGTATCTTACTGTAGCTTTTGTAAAAATTCATAAATGAATATTTAAGAGACTGTGTTGTTTTTATTTATATCTATCATTATGTAAAGCAGTGATTACAAATTACTGAGAATGTAGTTCCATCTTTACATATCTCTGTTTTTCTCTTTTTTAAAATGATGTTTGGCTGGAGAACATATTGGAAATAAATTCATATTTATTAGTGTAGCTGCATATTGAAAACTGCACAATATTTACAAATAATGCTCTCATTAAAATAGATTAAACCTGGGAAAATTTCTGGGTTTATTTTTATGCTACAAAGAATAAGGATAAGTAGCTTTGATGCTTTAACCATCTTGATGGAAAGTAACAATTCATTTATCTGGATAGAAGTAGCTTCTCAGTGTAAAAGCGTTGTCGCTCTAGCCATACATAGTTTATAGGACAAATTTCAAATTATTTTTAAAAAGTTAGCAAGCCACTAACATTTCTTCAAAAAACATTTAATGACAACACAAAGGCTGTTTTTCCCCTTAACATAAATCTGCAAAAATTTCGGCATCACAAATGGTATATTAAATGCAGCTAATATCATTTGGGGTGTTATTTTTAATATCATAATTCTTGGTTTCTACTATCCAGTATCTTTTAGGTCCGAGACTTTTGGTATTTGTATTGTTAAAGCTAATGTAAATCTAAATAAAGGAGATTGGCAAAGTGTTTCTGAGGGACTACCCACTAGTTAACAGAATTGTTAGATAAAGAATGCCATTGCTCATGGTACCAGCTTTTTAAAAAAATGATACAAAGGGAGTTTCCTTTAATATCTAGTTTTACAATCTCTTGTGATTTAGAGTGCTAGTATTTTTTTTATCTTATTTTATTTTATTTATTTTTGCCAAGTGGTCAGTTGGTCTGCCCGTACCTTTGTACCTTGTGTGGTTCTTGCCCCCTTTCTCCTTTGATCCTCCCTAGAAGATGCCCTCATCATACTGGAGGCCTGCCTCTAGGCCATGTAGCATTTTGTTTGAGCCAGAACAGAGCTCAGCCAGTATCCCAACTGTTATTCTTTCTTTCACTATATGAAAATCACACCTTCTTAAGTATATTAAATGTCTAGAAATTAAACTACCCAGTCACGTGTAGGACTAATGTAAAGTCAACTTTACAATTATATTTATAGAAATAAGAGGTAGACTAGTCTAATGGTAAATGATAACCAGTTCTGTGCAGTTACGCTTTTTGGGGGGCCAAACCCGAAGCATAGCTAACTGCTGAACTGTCAATTATATCATTTCCCGGGATACTTGAAGTAACTGGACATCTGGTTATTTTGGTGATTGGACATTTGGTGATTTGGACATATGGCAATTTTGAATAGCATGACAGTGGAAAAACAATAGATTAAAAAAAAGACCTGTTTGGCAATGCTGGGTGGGAGAACCGTATTGTATTCGAGGCACATTTAGAGTCAGGCTTCATAGTTTGGAGTCTAAGACACTGTTCTATTTGCTGGTTGGAATGGACTTGTGGTCACACTGCATTTCATTAGGTTATTTGTGCTGGGGAAGCTGAAAAATTGTTAATTGATAGCTGCTCTAATTACATTACACTTCAAGGCTGACAAATGGGGAATTAAAGTGCATTACTGGTTTTTGTAAAAGAAGTTTTTCTTTTTTGATATTCTTCAGAAGGACGTTTTGGTATTCGTGAATCAGTTTGGGTGACAATGGCAATAATTCATAATTCTAGCTGGTATTTATATAATACTTTGGGGCACCTAGGTGGATAGAGCACCAGGCCTGGAGTCAGAAAAATTCATTTTCCTGAGTTCAAATCTGGTCTCAGACACTTATTAGCCGTGTGACCCTGGCAGAGTCACCTTAACCTGTTTGTCTCAGTTTCCTCATCTGTAAAATGAGCTGGAGGAGGAAATGGCAAACCCCTCCAGTGTCTTTGCCAAGAGAACCCCAAATGGGGTCCTGAAGAGTCAGACACAACTGAATACAAAGACAAACAAAAAAATACACATATTGGGAAAAATTGCAAACTATAAGCTCTTTTTCTTTTCTTTTCTTTTTTTTGGAGGGCAGTTGGGGTTAAGTAACTTGCCCACGGTCACACAGCTAGGTTTTTTGTGTCTGAGGCCGGATCCAAACTCAGGTCCTTTTGACTCCAGGGCCGACGCTCTACTCATTGCGCCTCCTAGCCACCCCTATAAGCTCTTTTTCTTACCATAAGATTTAGTCAGTGTACTTTTTTCTCTCTTGAATTAATGAATGAAATATAAATCATTTATTAAGCACTTATTGTATTCTTGGCACTGTGACAATTATTTCCTTCTTTGTAAATGTGTCTATAAATTGACTACATCAAACAACAAATTAGGCATATGATTATATAATGTATGTGTGTATGTGTGCATGTATACACACACACACACACACACACATATATATATATATATAAAAACACCAATATTTAGGAAGTCTTTCATACTTTAAAAATATATTCCACACTAGAAAACCAATATTTTGCTTCTCCCCCCCCAGTAAACATTTTAAAGACTTTTTTGAAATCCTGCAGTTACCCTTTTAGCCACTAGATGGCAGTCCTGCATTGGCTGTAAGGTGACATTAAATTGCATTAGAAAGCCAGGCAGAACTTGATGAATGGGTGAATTATAAGAGGCATTAAAAAAAAAAAAGGCATTTTAAAAGACCATGTTGGATAGAAGGCTTAATAAACCATGGAATGATTAAAAGAGATTCCCTGTTAGATTCTCTATCAGGAGTTCAACAAGTAAATAAATTGCTCTGTTGTAATGAAATTTGTTCAAATGAATGTTTTGTTTAAAATCTTGTTATAGATTCATTCCAACCCGTCGGGATTGAAGTTGCCATCCAAAGGAATTAATATCTAACGGTGAAGCTAGAAATCAACAGAATAATATTTTTTTATGCGTTTGATGTTATCAGTAGCTTTAAGAAATAGAGTAACAGGGGTGGGGTAACTAGGTGGCACAGTGAATAGAGAACCAGCCCCCGAGGACCTGAGTTCAAATCCTACATTGACACTTAGCACTCACTAGCCATGTGATCTTGGGCAAGTCACTTAACCCCAGTTACCCTGCCTTTCCCATTTCAAAAAGAAAAAAAGAGTAACAATATGACTTATTAATTTAAATTATATATCTTGGAGCCTTTTTTTTTTAAGGCCTGCCTTAATTTCTTCCCTTTCCAGGGCCTTTGAGCTTATGATTATTTGCATTGATTTCCTAGGTTATAGGATCAGGAGCTTCCTTAGAGGTCATTGGCTCTAACCTCCTTATTTTATATGTAAGGAAAGGTAGTTATGTCACAGAGCTGGTGTATGAAATCAAATTCTCTGACTCCCAAGCCAGTGCACTATGCCAAGATCTTCTTGTGCATAATGTTCTACCTATCTTGTGTTCTAAATTAGGTCATCTTTGGGTGTGCAGCTTGACCTGTTTCCCACCTCATCTCCCCCCATACCCTTTCAGCATTCAGATGAAAATTTCCATAAGTTAAAGAAAATTCAAAGAAATAAGCGGAAGAAAGTCAACTTCATGTCAGTAGTTGTGTGCTTTATTTTGCAATCTACTGCTTCAGACTTAGGCTTTCTTATGCAGTCTCCTTTAATGTAAGAACATGAGTGGTCAGGTTCTTAAAAGTGCCAGGTGAAATCATCCTATCCAGCTGTTGTACCGTTTAGTTCTAGTAACCAATTAGTGCCACCATGTGCTGGTTTTTTTTTTCTTTTTTAGGATGCACAAACAATTTCCCTGAATCCTATTGATAACTTTGTCCTCTCCTTTCTATGTGATTGTACTTTCTCTTATAGAAAGGAGGTGGAGCACAGACAGGCTGGTTCTTGGCAGCATTTTTCTTTCTCATAGCTTCCTTCGACTGTCCATTGTAGTGTTTGTTAAATGAAGTATGAAGGCAGAGATCTGTGGGATAAGAGGCATAATTTCCTTTGAGAGAACACTGACAGCTTCTGGAGCTTATGCCAGGCCAACTCTGCCAGCCATTGTTTCCCAGTGTCATGTCTTTCACATGAAATGGGTGTGTTGGGTCTTTGGATTTTCCCCCCTTCTGTATCATGTATATCCCCTGTGGCCTCCTAGCTTTTTAATGAGGTTGCAGAATTCTTAATATAATATTATACGTGTCAGCCTGAAACATGGGCGACGGCCCCTTCTCACACTTACCAGAGGTTCACTAATTAGTGGAGCCAGTAGCACTGTGTCTGTGTTGGGAGTTTTATTTGAAAATTTAATGAAGGTTCTTATGTGTCTACTACCAGATGCGCTTAGACCCAATCTGAGGCCTTGCAGGCCATTATCTTATAGACTGATTCAAAGGCACATAGCTGGTTTAATGCTTCCTTTAGTTCTCGTATCATCTGGACTAACTTCTTGAGCTTGTCACAAGTTTTTCTCGGTATTTCAGCTATGTATTTTTTCCCCTAGTATATCAATGCCTTACTGGTTTTGGTATCATTTTGGGAATAAGCCATCTGGGTGGTACAATGAACATAGCACTGAACCTGGAGTCGGGAAGACTCATTTTCGTGAGTTCAAATCTGGCCTCAGACACTTAGCTGTGTGACCCTGGGCAAGTCACTTGACCCTGTTTGCCTCAGTTTCCTCATCTGTAAAATGAGCTGGAGAAGGAAATGACAAAACACTCTAGTACCTCTGCCAAGAAAATCCCAAATGGGGTCATGAAGAGTTGGACATGACTGAAATGACTGAAACACAACAGTAATCATTTGGGAATATGTTCCACATAGGATAATTTTTCTGGTAATGGAAACCTACTCATTTAATCTGTAAAATTTGTTTTTAGAAACTATTTTTGTTGTGTCCCCCCCCTCATATTCTTGGGAAATCATTTCTAAAATTACTTTCTCTAGGTGCTTCCGAATATCTTTTTCTCCAGGCAGTCTTAGAGCTAAATAATTGGGGGCAAAGTTTAAAAAAAAAAAGCCTTGTTAGAATGACATGTCGGTCACCTTAGTGTCATTTGGTGAAAGACCTTAGAAAGGGGTATTGTTCTTGATCATTTATGGGGGAAATCCTTCCCCCAGACCATCAGGCTCCAGTTTAGCCAACAAAACAAGACTTCAGAAACCTGGGTTGGGAATTCCCACGTATAACTTTAAACTTTTCGTTCTTGCACATGTTTTAACTGTTTAGAATTTTGTTCTAAAATTGCTCATGTCTTTAAAAGAGAGTTGAATGTGAAAAGACCAGCTCAAATAACTCCCAGTCACTCAATATTTAAAAAAAAATTTTGTCTTTATTAATTTGTTTGTTTACTTTTAGTCTACGAGATTCAGTCCCACAATTCCTTGAGTTTCAAATTTCCCTTCCCTCCCTTCCCCCCCCCCCCCCACGACAGCATACAATCCAGTATAGGATCTGCAAATACTTTCACATTAGACATTAGTCAGGTTACAAAGGCGGATTGTACTAGATGGGATGACAAATGGTAAAGAGGAAATAAAACCAAACAAGAAAGAGAAAAAGATCAGGTCATTTGCTTCAATCAGGATTCAGACTCAGTTCTTTCTAGTTCTTTCTCTGGATGTAGACATCTCTCTCCATCATAAGTCTTCTGGGATTGACTTATATCACTGCATTGCTGAGAAGAGTCCAGTCTGTCATAGTTGGTCATCACCCATATGTTATGTCTGTGATTGTGTACACATTTCTCCTGGTTCTACTCTTCTCACTCAGCATCAATTCATATAAGTCTCTCCAGGTAAATATGAAGTCCATCTGCTCCTCGTTTCTTATAGCACAATAGTATCCCATTACATTCATATACCACAACTTGTTCAGCCATTCCCCAACTGATGGGCACCCCTTTAATTTCCAATTCTTTGCAACCACGAAAAGAGCTGCTATACATATTTTTGTACATATGGGTCTTCCTCCCACTTCTATGATCTCTTTGGAATATAACCCTAGAAGTGGCATTGCTGGGTCAAAGGGTATAAAATTATTTATAGCCCTTTAGGCATAATTCCAGATTGTTCTCCAGAATGGTTGGATCAGTTCACAACTCCACCAGCAATGCATTAGTGTTCCAATTTGCCCACATCCTCTCCAGCATTTGTCATTTTCCTATTTTGTCATCTTAGCCAATTTGACTGGTGAGATGTGTTACATCAGAGGTGTTTTGATTTGCATTTCTCTAATCAATAGTGATTTAGAGCATTTTTTCATATGCTTATAGATATCTTTAATTTCTTTCTCTGAAAGCTGCCTGTTCATATCCTTTGACCATTTATAAATTGGGGCACTCAGTATTTTTGTAGTCAACTGAAAGGCCTTGGAACAAGTTAAAGTTTTTGGATAAATGTTTACTATAAAGGTGGGTCCACTCTGAATTTAGGAAGCCCTCCTGACTGAAGGATTGAGGTCCTAGGTTTTGAATATTCATTGCCCACCTGTTCCCTCTTGCCAGTTTACCCTTCCCTCATGAGCCCTGTCTAGGGACCATCTAGGGCCCTCCTGATGAAAAAGGAGGTAGCAGGTGTTAGGGAGAAGTGTTAGATATTGGCAGTCACAGAATCTAGGCTTTATCCCAGCTGGACTCAAAATGGTTGAAAAAGGGAAAGTGGGCAACTGTCAGGTTTTCATTAGGAGTAGACAGTATGCTTCATTGAAGGGATTAAATACTGCACACATAGTCCATTATGCTACACAGATCAAAATAGATATTGTAGATAAAGCTCTGGGACTGGAGTTGGGAAATCCAAAGTTCAAATCTAGCCTCTGACAAGCCACTTAACCTTTGTTTAAATGGAATAATAACTAACTATCTACCTTCCAGGGTTGTGAGGATTAAATGAGATAAAAATTGTAAAACCCTTAGTCCCTTGCCTGGCAAACAGCTGGTGTTTAATAAGTTCTTCCTCTGCTTCTTCTTTTCTTCTTCCCTTCCTCCTTCTTTCCCTTTCTCCCTTCTTCCCTCCCTCCCCCTTATGGGTGCTGAGTAAATGTACATTGAAAGGACTTGTTGAAAAGAAAACCATTTAGATTTTCTCCAGTGAAATAACTCACTGTGGTCATGTTGTTTCAATTATGATCTTTCCCCCAGGATGGTGTTTTATTAAAATAGGGACTCACTTCCTATAATGGCATCCTCTTTTCCTATTTCAGACACACGCATACTTTGAGGACTCTTTATTTCAAACCCCCCCCCCTTACCCTCAGATGAAGGAGCAGAGTCTTCCAGGAGACACATCTTTTTTTTGGGGGGGGCTTTCACATTTGTTAATTTATATATCCATAGTTTATTCACATGGAACTTTAAACAAAATGGATTACAGACAGTATTTTTATACTGACAGACTGAGTGATTTTAGACCTATAGAGTGTGCTGAAAAAAATCACATCTACGTGTCCACTTCCAAAATGCCTTCTTTACCACAATTTCCAAGCTCCTGGAAATTTTACACCCTTGAATCTTCTGGTAGCGCTTTAGCATCCCTTCTGCCAGCATCCCTGGGAATGCCTGTTGTGAGCAGAGTCTGTTAGTTCCCTGAACTCGTCCACATTGCTTGGTCTTGGTCTTGGTCTTCTATCACCAAGCCTATCTCCTGTTGAAATCTTGAGTCTGTCTTTCACAGAGACTTATTAGATAAGGACTTGGTATTTCTTCTTAAACCAGATGCTGGATTTAGGCCTTTTTAGCTAAACTCTTTAAGCAGTCCCAGACCATTGGAATGTGACAGGCAGGACCTTTAGAATTTGCCCTGTTGTTTTTCAGATGGGGACACTGAGGCAGAGGTGGTGGCGTGGCCTGCCCAGACTCACCCTGCCAGTCTGCGAGTGGCAGCACAGGGCACGAGGACTTCAGAGGTCACAGACTGAGAGTGCTTCAATTCTCATTCCACAGATGAGGAGGTGGGGGGCCCAGACAGACGCACCAGGAGTCAATGACAGACAGGGGATCTGTCCCTAAGCTTACCCCTTAGACCATAAGGCTGTTCCCTTCTCCACACAGTCTGATATTGTGGACAGAATGCGATTCTTTCTTACTGCTCCCCTCCATCCGTTGCCTGTGATAGTGTTCAAGTCTCCCTGTGATCTGGTAACACCCTGTCCTGAGGACCTTGTCTTGTGTTGCTCCTCTCTGTACATACACTCTGCTTTTCAGACAGTCTGGACCATTACCTACCCCCTGACCATAGCTTTCACTTTCCAGCATCTAGCAGTGCTTGTCACAGAGCAGGTGCGCAGTAAGCGTTTGCTGGATTGGATGGAATTCTATGCCTTATCTTTGCTCACACTATTCCCTCTACCCAGTGTTCTCCTTCCCCCTTTCATCTGTTGAATTCCTACTTGCTCAATTCAGCATTCCAGCAAACATTTATTAAATGCTCATTTATGTGTAGGATACTGGGCCATAAGCAAAAAGTAGTCCCTGCCCTCAAGGAGTTTACATTTTGCTGGAGGAAATTCACAGATAGATCTGTAAAATATGTACCGCCTTAACAAGCAGAAGAAATCGCTGAGTCGGCAAATGTGAAAATCCTTTGGAAAGTATGCAGCTCTCTTTGTTGCTATGTAGGAATAATAATTGTAATCTTGTTGCCCCACTCCCGTTCTGGGTTTACTTGCTCTTTGGTTTCTGGGTAGCATCAGCTTATGGCTTATATTTGCGTCGACTACTCAGAAGGGCAATCAATTCCCCAGCATCGTCAAACAGTGGCAGTTTGTCTGTAATTTTGTCTAGGTGGTTGTCTGAGGCACTTTGAGACTAAGTGCCTTGCCCAGGTTTGTTGAGTCAGTATTTGTCAGAGGAAAGACTTGAACTTTAGTCTTCCTGGCTCTGAGGCCAGTTCTGTGTCCACTATAGTAGGTAGGCAATTATCTGTGTTACACTGTGCTAGTCACCTATTCCCAATTTCCTTCCCCCAATATATAGGCTTGAAAATTATATATGAGTAGATTGTATGCACTATATAGGTTTCTTCAGGTCCATTTTCAAACTTTTCCTTAAATCAGCATATTTTCTCATCAGAAACATGATCTTAGAAGAACTTTATACTTGACACTAGTGGTCGAAAAGCTACTTTTTTCATTGGCAGGTAGAAGTGTCTTGTTGGGTGAGAGGATCAGAATCTAAAAAGATTTCTGCAGGTTTTAAAGATGGGGTGAATCTAGGAAGATGAAATTTCATAGTGATAAATATCAAGTCCTACATTTGGATTAGAAAAAAACCATCTGATAAGCTGGAAAACTTGCAGAAAGGGTTAATCAGGTAGGTAAGCGGGCTTGAGACTGTACCTTGACATTTGAGGACTATTTGAAGGAAGGTGGAAAAGACTTTTAAAGAAGACTTGATTTTCAGTTTTTAGCTATTTGAGGTGTCATGTAGTAGAGGGGTTAAACTTTTTCTGCTTGGCCCCCAGGAATCAAAACAAGGACTAGTGAATGCATGGATGCTATAAAGAGGTACATGTGGGTTTCATATGAGAAGGAATTTCCCAATATTTCAGAGCTGTTCCCAAACAGAAGGGGCTGTCTTGGGAGATGGGAAACTCCCTGACGAGGAGGTTTGTTCAAGCATAGGTTAGATAACCATTTGTTGAGAATATCGTACAGATGTATTAGTGCTTTAGGTAAGGGGTTGGACTAGATGACCTAAGAAGACCCTTCCAATTCCAAGATTCTGTGATCTTAATCACATCCTCCCCTTTAATTCTTATAGGGATCAGTAACATCTGGCCTGCTTATTCATGACATCAGAAAAACATATTGTTGGAGCTGAGATGGTTTGATTGATGCAAGCTTGGAAACAAGGAGTTTCTCTGTTCATGAACTCAAGAAGCTATGAGTAATTAAGAAGATGAAGAATGTATGTGGTGTACTTTGGAGAATCATCTTCAGATAATACACTTCTTTGAACTGAAGATTCCAATCTGCATTTCTCAGGTAAGCTTAAGGTAGTAAATCAGAATCTACTGCCTGACTATTATCTAGAAGAACCTATGTGGAGAAATAAAGTTAATTAACTTAAAAAAACACACCTCTTTAAACATAAATTATTCTTTTTTTCCAAGGACTATATTGTAACTTCTTGCCAATGTTTCCTTTCTGTGTCAGGTTACTATAGGTATTTGTATGTTGATTTATTTCAGGAAGAAGTACTTGAAAATGAATTTGAGACAGTTATATTTGAACATTTTCATTTAGGAGAGCCATTTGTTTCCAAATCTATACGTATTTGTACTATTAGTGGAATGTTGTTCACTCCCATCTCCCCCCACAAAAAATAAAAAAAGGGAAGGAGAGTGATTAAAAAAATCTTTTATTTTTACTTTGATTGGAATATTCATTAGTTTCAATGCTGTTCTGGTGGTGTGCCAGTATTTCCTGGTTCTCATTGCTGGTGGGATTATTAAAAGCATTAAAAGTTGTAAGGGTTCCTGGAGATGGTTGGGTCTGGACTCGGAGGCTCAGTAAGGAAGTAACTTGCCCACTATCACACACGTAGTAAATTGATAGTAGAGCAAAGATTCGAATTCAGGTCTTGTGCCTTCACATACAGCCCTTACTGGACTCTATCATGGTTATTTAGATAGGCTGTGCTGAACTGGAATGAGGGAAGGCTGATCCTCGGTTTAAGTTTTTTTTGTTTGTCAGGAAAGGGCCCTCAACTTTTAAATTCTTTTCTCTGTTTGATAGTACCCAATTTGACCGTAGATAACTCATCTTTTTTTTGTTTCCCATTCAAAGGAGAAACAAAAACAACACCCAACATGATTTGCTTCATATAACTTGAGAGTTCTAGCCATTGCTGTACAACATAAGCACTGAAATTAATAGCAAAAGATTTCCATTTAAAAATTGAATACCACAGCACCCTCTCCACAAAGCCTGTTAGAATGCTTACAATCTAAACATGTTCTCCAGAAGATTAGGCCTTCTGCATATGAGTTTTTTCCTTGTCACTAAAATTTAAGAAAAACATCTGATAGCCTGAGAAAGAACTACTGTACCAAGGGTAAAAAGATGTTTTAATTTGTAATGATAGTTTGTCCTGTATAACAGTCTCTTATTGCATCAAGGTTTCATCGTGGGTAAATCCTTATCTTACTGTCTAGTTGTATAGAACTGTGAAGAAACTTTAAAAAAAGCAGTAAGTTCCTTTTTTTAAAAAAAAATTGAACATGCTCTTGCTTTTACTTTTGTAATATTTGGGTTGATGTGCTAAATGCTCTTACTCTAATGCTGGGTTGAACATATTGAAGTACTTTGACACTGGACTTAATTATCCTGGGGCATAACTATCATGAAGTCGTTCTAGGTGTCTGCTAAAACTTAAGGCTTTGTGTGGTATGTAGGCCATCAACCTAAAAGCCAAATCTTTCATGATAAAAAATGAAACAGCTGGTGTATCTCAAAATATTTTCATATAGCAGGTAGTCAGCATTTCTTTCTGATCTTTAAATACAGTTATGTAGTCTTTGCCTGTTGTTACAGGGGCCTATAATAACGAATGTACCGAGATTGTGGCCAGCATGGCCTTATCGCCTTAGCTGTCTGAATCCATTAGGGCAGGTGAAGGATCTTGAGAGGCAGAGTGGTATAGTGGGTAGAGAGCCATTCTTGGTGTCAGGTCTTGCTTCTAATACATGTTGGCCCCGTAACCTTGAGTAAACCATTCAGTCTCTTTTTGTGCCAGGTAACTTTCTAAGACTTGTTTTTCTCTTGCTGTTATTAGTCTTTAGTTTTCTGTGAAGACCGATGGCATCGTGAAGGTGATGTCTTGATTTGTGCATGAATTGGATACAGTTCCTGATTAATGGAAAGAGTTTCCTCCCTGGGAATGAGGGGTGATCCTCCTATATCAAGGAAATCACAGGTCTAGGACCCTTCTCAACCTCCCCTCCCCCATTTGAAGAAATGACCATAATACTATGTTCTTAATCATCTGTAAAACATTGAGATGAATCTATGAGTGTCTCAAAATAAGAGTTCTTTTTTATTGAACTAAGCTGGCAGATTTGTAAATTCTTTGTCTTAGAATTGATATACTATAATCTAATCCCTGTAGGGATCTTTATCTCTATTTAGATCCTTAACTTTGATAAACACTTGGAGAACTAAGCCCATGGTTTTGTAACCTCAGTTATACTTTTACTATTCCAACACTGATAACAGAGATCATAAAATAGAAAAGCTAAGAAAGAAAGGCTAAAATCTATAATACCTAAGCTCAAAGTGCAAAAAGAGGGTTATTGATTTAAAAAGTAATTTAGTAAGGGTTTTAAAAGACTGTTGAATTGTTATGAGAGTTGGCTAAAGAATTACTTTTTCTGTCTTCCTCATTTGGAAGTGAATAGGTTTATGTATAATTCTAGTTAGACATTGGGAGATGGATTTTTTGAGAGACTTTTCCCTTTTTTTTTACAATTCCAGGGCAAATGTAGGTTATTTATAGGCTCTGTGTGTGTATGTGTACTCTTTATCAGTTGATCTTATCTATGAAATATTCATATGAATATAGCTGTTTCTAAATAGATGCATTTATGTCTATAGAGTGTGTGTATATATAAAATATTTAATATATACAATACACAATCCACAGATAGATAGATAGATAGAAATGTAGCCTCAGACATCTACTAGCTTTGTGGCTGTGGGCAAGTCACCTAACCTCAGTTTACCTCCATTTCTTCAACCATAAAAATGAGGATAATAATAGTAACTACTTCATAGAGTTTTTGTGCAGATCAAATGAGTGAATGTTTGTAAAAAATGCTTAGCACAGTGCCTGGCACATGGTAAGTGCTATATAAATGCTTAGTCCCCTCCCTTCATATTGCCATTCTGTTTTCAGGGCTCTTTAACACCAGTGTTAATGTCTTCCCTTGCTGAATTGTACATCACTTTGTAAATGATAATCATGATCTGATGCACAAAAAACCTGAATTTTAAAAATAGTACTCACTGGCATTTGTAGTGCCAACATGATGTTCACAGTGCCTACGGCAGCTATGAATATGCCAGTATAATTTTGAATTGCAAAATATAACAAACTCTTCACATGGAAGACTGAACCAAAACATTTATTCAGACACCAGAAAGCTGAATCCTAACACCAGGAAGCCAAATCCATTATAGCAACAAAAAAATCTATACACAATAACCATGCAGGAGCATTGCCATCCCCAAGCCTTCCCCCTGCTAGGGCCTTCCCACAAACAAATGCTTATAGTTCTCTGCCTGCTTCCTGTCTCTCCCTCAGTTCTAGCTGCTTTGACCTTTCCTTTCAGCTCTCCTCCACCCTTCCTGTTCCACCTACTCAGCAAGCTCGTCCCACCACAGACTCATGTGACTCAAGCAGGTCACATGAGCATGTTAAAGGCTGGGAAAGATCTTCCCATTAAGCAAAAATCATTAACAGCATTATAATAGGATTTTGTTGTTGTTCAGACTCTCCATGACCCTATGTGGGGTTTTCTTGGCAAAAATACTGGAGTAGTGTGCCATTGCTTCGTTTTGTAGATGAGGAAACTGAGGCAAATGGGTCATGCAGCTAAGAAGTGTATGAGATCAGATTTGAACTCGGGTCTTCCTAGCTTCAGGCTTTGAGCTGTATCCAACTGTGCCTGTCACCACCTGGCTGCCTCCAAATCAAACGTAATAGGCTTTTACTGTGCAGCATTCCATAAACTTCCTCATCTTATTCTCCTCAATATGTTTATTAAAATAAAACATATTATAGTAATTCACATAAAAAGGTGTGACGTATAAAAATTGTTGTGAGATGATACAGCTCAGTCATGTTCTCTGAGTAATAGGGGCCGGTGGCAGTGGCATTGTGTGGAATGGACCAGGGTTATGTGTTGGTGAATCAATCTCTAGCCTGTCTTTTCTCCCAAATAGCAACTCAAGATTTTCTGTGAATAGTGGTAAAAAAAAAACTGACCAAGAATTCCAAGCTCTAGGTTTCATTATGGTGAAAAAAAGTAAGGACCAAAATGAAAAAAAAAAGTTTTAAAAAATATTTTTATTTAAATACTTGGAAAAGTTAGCGTCTATTCCTGACAGTAGGTTGTTTGTATCATTAAAGTAGGCCAGTTAGAATTTATCATAGTAACATTTATAAAGATGCTATTATTTTTCCATCTATTATTTTTGCTAATTCTTTCCACAGAGTATTAGCACTCCTAGACTTTTCTTTGATGTTAAGCAGGTAGGTAGGTGGGGAAGTGGATAGAGATCAGGATTGGAGTTAAGACTCCTCTGTGTGGGTAGAAATGTGACCTCAGACGCTTATTAGCTGTGCAACCCTGGGCAAGTAACTTAACCCTGTTTGCCTCAGTCTTTTTGTCTATAAAATGAGCTGGAGAAGCAAATGCAAACCAATGCTGTATATTTGCCAAGAAAATACCAAATACCAAATAGTCACGAAGAATCAGGCATGACTGAACAACAAATATTTTTTAAAACTTTTTGTAAGCAGAAAGTGACCCCATACTTTTCTCTTACCTTTCTATCCCTTGTTCCTCCCCAATCTCCCAGATGAGCATTGTTATAAAAGAGACAAAAAAAAAGTTTGTGATCACCTTTGAAGATTTGATTTATTACAGAAGTTTTACAGGTCAGAATGGTGGGTAATGATTAGCTTGAAAATCTTTAATGGTCCTAAGTATTAGATATTTATCTTATTTTCAGTTTCTGATTCCTAGTGGAGAATGACAAAGCAATAATGGAGGGTCTCAGTAAAAATGGCAGTACCTTAGATTTAATTTGGAAATATTTGTATTTTAAAGATTTATTTGGGATCAGCAATTCAGAATTGAGTTTACTGAGCAGGAAGCTAATTCCAGAATTTTTTGGCAAATTACTTATTAGATATTTTACAAAGGTTTAATGTTTTGGTGTTAGAAGAATGATCATTTTTTTTTTTGTTCAGAAACATTAGGTTTAGCCTATTATTTAACATAATAAATACAGCAATATTTAAGGAGTTTTGTTGAAGTAAGTTGTTATACTTTAAGCAAAACTAGCCGTGTGACCTTGGGCAAGTCACTTAATCCCAACTGCCCCCTCCCCCCCAAAAAGAAATATATTTTAAGCAGAGAATCTTCTGTAAATTATCAGGAGTGTTTAAAATAGATTTACAGAGGAGAAAAATCTTTGTAGTTTTTCTGTCACCTGTTCATAGAGGAAAATCTTACATCAGAAAAGTTCTATGTCCAGATTTATCTGATACCCACAGAAAATCTTTGTTTTTAAGTTGACTATTTGACATTCATTTCCAGTCGCCAAAGTAGTCATAGATTAAGATATTAGTAGCTATAATTCTCAGCCAGGGTACATTATGACCCTAGATTGGGTGTTATAAGGGAGTTAAAAAAAAGATGAAGGGAATGACAGCAAATACTTTCTTCCTCTGACCATGTGACAAAATTGGAGACTATTTTGGGGAGAACAAATTTTTGTCTTATCTGCTTTTGCATGTCCTAGTTACTATCCTTTCATACCCTTGGATTCCTGTTCCACTCCATAGCTTTCATACTCTCAGATTGCATATCCAGGCAGATGAATATATTAAACTGATATTTTTCTAAACTATCTAGACATCTAGGGCCTGTGGAAGAAATTAACTTCAGGAACCAATGTTGTGCTTCCCAAACCCAAGATAGCTATAAAATTTTAATTGTAGACTTCTCCTGTTTTGCAAGTGGGAATTTTGTTATCTTTCCTTGACTATATTATACTGTGCATGTGTGTGTGTGCACACACACATGTGCACATGCTTATCATGAAGTTATTTCTTCGAGTCTGATATGAATGATTCTTGAATATTTTTACAATGTTTACAACCAAAGAGTACTTGCTTTAATTACTAGCTTCTCAGACTATTGAAAGTTCTTTCTGCCCCAGTACGGTATTATCTGGGCAGGCTATCCTTTACTGTAAGAAAGTTATTGGCAGAAATTTTAGTGAACAAAGAGGACAGTAGTGAAGAAATAGTTTTGTGCAGTGTTTTAAAACATGTAGAAAAACATGAAAGGATATAATCATTCAGATGTAATAATCTTTCTACTGACATATGTCAGATAAATAGTTTTGGCAGAAAAATAAAAAGCCCTTTAAAATGACATTAGAAGGGGCAGCTAGGTGGTGCAGTGAATAGAGCACCAGCCCTGGAGTTAGGAGGACCTGAGTTCAAATATGGCCTTAGACACTTAACACAAAAACTAGCTGTGTGACCTTGGGCAAGTCACTTAACCCCAATTGCCCTCCAAAAAGGAAAAAAAAGCAAAATGACATTAGAGGAATTGATTGTGCAAAAGGGTCTGTATTTTGATTTTTAATTTCTCTTATAGAAATTACATTGTGCACAATGAGATGACTCGTAGTACTATATGGATTGGAGTAGTTAAAAGAAGGATTTCATATAAAGCCATTGAATTTTCTTAATGAACCTGGTAATTTGTTATAATTTAGACTTGATAATGTAGCTTACCTTTTTCTTTAAAAAAAAATCGTTTTTCTGCATCATTCTAACTTCATACCTTCTTCTTCTTATACATTGAGTTTATGAAGATAAAAAGTTAACTGGTTTCTATTGCATATTATTCAAGTTATCTATATTTTTAATTCATGGAAAAATATGTACAACTTGTTATCTCCTTTAAATGTATAATTAAACTAGCGTGTAGATTTCTTCCCCCACCCTATTTTTGGTAGGTATATAAGCTCTCACAGGAGAAGAGTCTTTTGTTGGTTAGTTGCTTGGTTTTTAAAAGGAGCTGGTGACAGGTAGATTATCTCATTTCACTTTTAACCTCTTACCTGTGGAATAAAGTAAAAGCTCATTGTCCATAATCCTTTGGGAAGGAGCCCATTTGTTTAGAGGAGTTTTCCAGATAGCTAAAAGTTAAACTTTAAGTGATGTAGCTTAAAGAATAGTTGTAGAAATTAACTCTTCTTAGGGCTTCTTAACACAGTCTGCCAGTGACTAATGGTAATCATTATGAACTCATTTATAATATGTTAAAGTTATAACCATAACAGCTCATTTGTGTAGTTTTTTTGGAATTTGCAGACACAGTCCATGAAGTAGGCATTGTAAGAGCTGTTATCATATCCATTTTACTGAAGAAGAGATATGTCACTTAACTAAGTTGACATAGTAAGGGGGCAGACGTGGGTTTTAAACCCAGGCTAATTCCTTTTCGGTTACAGCATCCTGCCTTTCGTGCAAGTGTGGATATAAGAGTGAAGGTAAGCTCTGGTACTTGCTTACTTGAAAAAATCTCTCTGATGCCAGCTTGCTTTTTGACTCCTTTTGCTTCTTTCATATAAAAGTAGAGCAAAGCTCTGTAGAGACAGCTGCATTATCCCTTGGGAAATATAACATGACACTTCCTGCAGAATGAACTAACAAATCATGGACTGATAACATTCTTCTCCCAATTAGTCTTCTTGCTTTCCAAAAAAATCATCTTCTTCATTGTTGAGCTGCCTGTCTTTTGACTTGTCAGCACCAACCCCCCCCCCCCATTTTTTCTGATTTTACCATCACTAACACAATATACCGCAGGCACTTTCTTGTCAGTTTGTGTCCAATCTTATCTTATTTGGACTGTTTGTTGACAGAGTATGAAGGACTGTTTTTCACCATTTCAAGAGTTTGTTCCAGGGTGTTGGGAGGGGGGTGACTTAATCCAATGCCTGTAAATTTTTCATTTTCAGAAGACTGTGGATGACTTTTCTACTAATGATACATTTTCACCTTATTAAGTGAATTTTAATAGAATTCAAGAAGCAAGCCATATAAAACTATATTCTTAATATTATGAGATTGAAAATCCTATGTAGCCTTTGCATGATAGATTGGTATGGTGCTACGGTGGTGACTGGTGGTGATGGCTTACCCAGGATTAGTGTTATGCAAGTATCTTAACAGTAGAATAAGCTTTACTCAAGTAAGCTTATGGTTCTGAAATAATCTTTAAAGCATCAGTCACAAAAAGTTATTGCTCATTGCTGCATTGACTTAGACTATATAAATGTGATACTAAAGTTTTGCAGCGAATAAAGGCTTAATTTTAGAGGTTTCTGAAGTACTAGTAGTACAGGAGTATCAGAGCTATTTATACCATATCTATTGTGCGTTGACAGACTGGACAAGGGGCATAGTCAACCCTTTCCATGGTACAATTCATTGGCCAAACCTTGACCAGGTTTTCTCTTTCCTGAGCACTAGCTACCCTAGACACGTCTATCTTCTAACTTCCCTATTTCTGTTCAGGCACCACCATCTAGGTTGTCAACTCCAATGTCAACTTCAGTTACTCATTTTCCCTCACTCTGTCATATCTCATATCTGTCTATCCAACATCTCTCATATCCATCCCCTTCTCTCCACTCACACAGGTACCACCCTAATTTAGGCCCTCATCATCTCTCACTTGGACTTACTTGGTATCAGTCTCCTGATTGGGTTCTCTGCCTCAAGTCTCTATCTAGCCATATAACTGCCAAAATAATTTTCCTCAAGTACAGGTCTTACCGTATCACTCTTCCCTTCCTTCTCAAATTATCTTTTATCTGTCTTCTCTACATTCTTTTTATGCCTCCATAGATTGTGGCACTTATAGTCATCGTCAAAAAATTCAGCCTTAAAGGACCCAGAATGGGCTTCAGTCAGAAGGTATCTTGATTTGTCAGACACAGAGAGATGACTGACAGAGACAAAACTGGATCAGAAATTTGGGGGGAGGAGGGGTAAGGAGAAGCATTTATTAAGTGCCTACTGTATTCCAGGTATTGTACAAAAAGTGCTTTGCAGATATTACCTCATTTGATCTGATACAAACTTGTCTTTAAAAGTGGATGAAGGAATAGTAAGAGCAGTTACGAACTGTATTGTTCCGTATAACAGAGAGACAGTTTAGAATGAAACTAGCTTAAAGAAAACATGGCAAGATATCCAGATAAGCAAAGTCATCTCTTTTTCATCCTTGAATGGCAATGGAGAACTAAAAAAAGAAAAGAAAGAAGATATGCAAAATCCATTTTAATGGACTTGTGTTTTTTTTTTTCTGATGTGAATGTATGTTCTTTTTTTGGCTGCCTTCAGTTTTACTGATGTGTTTTGTTTTTATATCACATACATTTATAGATTACTCTCACTTTGGAGACGTCTCATGTGACAAGGTAAAACTAATAGTTCAATGACCTTATCTGAAAGTATATGCAATATTTCACATCTGTAGGACTCCTGTCATCCTACTTTAAAAAATTTAACAGAAATCTATTTTCTTTCACATTTCCCCTTACCTCACTAAAAAAAAAAGAAAAAATTAATTTCTTTGAACAGATATGCATAATAAAAGAAAACATTCCTCCAAAGGCTGTAAACACACACAATATAAAATATATGTACATGTTTTATACATATATATGTATATATGCAGGTCGGTATATCTTATTCTGTACCCTAAATCCACTAGCTTTAGCAAGTTTCATCATTAGTTCTCTGGAATCATGAAGGGTCATTGTATTATTCATAGTTCTTGCAACTTTCAAAATCATTTATTTTTATAATGCTTTCATATAGTTTCCTCATTTAGTTCTTCATTAATTTATTCAGGTCCTAAAATTGTTTGTTTTAATAATTTTGATGTTATGATATAAATTATTCTCCTGGTTACTTTATTTTTCATTGGTTCATAGATATCTTAACATATGTTTTAAAAATCACCTACCACAACTTACTCAGATATTAGGAAACTGTTGTCTCCAGTAAAGTCAGTGGAACCACTGTGTTTAGACCCTAACTATACTATAGTTCTCAAAATGCTCATAGAAGGGGTAGAAATGGTACTAGAGAACAAGGATGGGAAAAAGGAAATCAAACCCAGCATATAGAGAGATCTCTACTGTAGGCAATATAATTGTGAGGACTTCAAAGAACTGGTACCCAACGTATCTGAAGGAGGGAAGATACCAAAGACATAGAACAAATTATCAGACCTTGTTAATACTGAAAAAGGGAACTGAAAGAACATCAGTAACGGATCCATATGTGGACTCTCCCATCAAAACCTTTGAGTCATTTATATAGAATATGAGTCATCTATACATGAATTGAGAGCACCCTCAATGACAATATTAGTAGGCAACAAACAGGTTTTTACAACAGATACTCAAAAATGGACCACATCTTTACCACCTTATAATTAATTGAAAGATGTAGTGAACATGAAATTTAATTGTTCTTAATCTATTTTTATTTGAAAGATAAATTTGAAGAATTTTGTAGAGCAAGATACTTTGCAAGCTTTCAGGATTGTTCCTGACCTTATATCAAGATCATTCAGGATTCCTTGTAAGGAGTCACCACAGAAGTGTATCTGTTTGGTGACTCTTAGGTCAATGTAGAGCAAAGAGATGCTTGCTGAACATATTGGCCACTGCTTTTGAGGAGGTCCAGCACAGAGTCCAGGTTGAGGAGGGATTCCCTGGAGATAATGAGGTCCTCCTGAGGTTCTGATTTGTAGATAACATTGTGTTGATTGCATCAAGCCCCAGAATGCTGCAGAACTACTGCAAGGGAGATAATTATTCAAAGAAGTTTGGCCTGTCTATCCACAAGTGGATGAAGGATTGTCTTTTGCCCAGATTGCATTTGTATATATATACTCTACAGAGAGTTTAGCTATTCAAATGATTGTTCAATCTCAATCTCTCTCTCTCTCTCTCTCTCTCTCTCTCTCTCTCTCTCTCTCTCTCTCTCTCTCTCTCTCTCTCATCTTTGCAGGTATAAAGTTCCTAGAAAACAGGGCAAGAGTGAAAAACACTCATGTTGATACACTGAAACTATGGGAAATAAGGAGTTAGGTTCCGTGGCCACCAAAAACTATAATTTTTCACTAGAGATTGCTGAAAATACACTTTATTTGCATGCAGTTCTTTTTAAACAGAACATTAATTCTGATAATATGCACTTTTCCTAATATAGTTGCCATGAAATAATGTATAAAATTCAGTACACAAAATAACATTGGTATCATTTTTTTCTTGCTAGTAATTCTCTAGATTATGTTATGTTTTATGCTAACATCTCAATTAAAAAACAAAACAAAACATGATTTCACACAATATTCACTTTTCATAACACATGAAATCTATAGTACCATAAATACTGTACAGCAAATAAAATTCTTAAAATGAAAATATTTTTTAACCTGAATCTTACCTTCCACTCTGTCAGATGGTGGTGTGAGGGCATTGTGCTATATTCTATACCACTGTAAACCTCACTACCTTGGCAGCCCCCTGAAAACCAAGGGAGAGTCTGCTAGGATTTAGTCATTGCTTCCAGAAGACGACAAGACTGGCAATGTCATGACATCCTTAAGGGTCTCAGAGTATGGGAGCATAGCAGAGGCAAGTTGACATTTAACCTTGAGGTTGCAATGGATGATGGGATTGGCAGTCTAGATGTCTCTAGGCAGATGGTGGATTAGATTGACAGCAGCTACAGACATTCCAGCAAGAAGTTTACCTAATACCTATTTTCTCACTAAACTGTATCACTAACTTGGCATGCTTGGGCTTAGAAACCAAAGGACTTGCACTATGCTTTTGGGGGCATAATTGCAACACAGAACTTAAGTTTTAAAGGCAGATAATGAAAGTGTGCAAGAAATGCACTAGAGCTCTTTACAATGATAAGGTGAACAGGACCAGTAAAGTGCCTAGTGGGATACCAGCTGCTCCACAAACTTGTAGGCATCTTGCCTCAGGTTTTTTTCACTGCTGTACATTTCCCAATGAGAAAGTGAAAATGAGGTTGCTAGTAAACTCATGGGAATGTTTGAAGTCATCAAAGTCAAATGTGCTAATGTTGAAGATGGACTGTATGTAGTATATGTATGTATATGTGTGTATGTATGCACATACTCCACACATTTAGGACAGATGGACAATACAGAAGGACAGTGATCTAGGCTCAGAATTGAAAAGGAGCAAGAAAGTCCTTTTGGGAAACTAGTAAAGTACTTTTCTTGACCCCAGGCTTCCTCTCACAGGCATTTTCTCAAGTCACACATTTTTAGCAGTGTTGCTGTGTAGCAGTGAGATGCTGGAACACCACTGCATATTGTAGAGGATAGCCAGGGTGCATGGTGGGTATGAGAAGGCTTCAACAAAGAATTCTGAAGAACAGGTTCTAGGAAATTGTAGCACCAAGAATACTAGGTCTGAGGAGGAGTTGGGCTCTCCATGAGGCAAGAGCGAGGGATGACAGGATAGCCCAGGATGCTTCACTGTTCCCTTTGCTGTGTGGGGAGCGACTTTAAGTGAGCTCTCTCTGGTGAACATTTGCGAGGATGTGGACAGGAGTCACACAGGATAGACCCATAGTGATAGGTCTGGATCAGTGGGGTTGGTGGCTGCTCCTATGCTGATAGGATCATCGATCCACATTGAGGGTTTGAGTACCTTTCCATCAGCACATTCTAACTCCCCGCTCTTCAAGGGAAGAGGCCACTTTTCTCTCTTGCTACTTCGCCCACTACCACCCAGCTACTAATAGCTGACATTTTCTTCCTTTTCCCTGTTTCTCTTTGCTGTTGTTTTGGGGAAGGGATTGTTTCTCTTATGCTTCTGGATTTGGATGTGAAATGAATGTTGTCTCCTTTCTTATTGAATGCGAAATGAGCAGTTCTTGTTCAATCGTTTCCGACTCTTGGTGACCCCATTTGGGGTTTTCTTGGCAAAGATCCTGGAGTGGTTTGCCATTTCCTTCTCCACCTCACTTTACAGATGAGGAAACATGAGCAAACAGGGTGAAGTGAGTTGTCCAGGGTCACACAGCTAGTGACTGAGGCCAGATTTGAATTCAGAAAGATGAGCCTTCCTGACTCCTGCCCTGGTTCTCTGTCCACTCAGCCACCTAGCTGCCCTAAAATGACCAAGTAGGGCATGTTATGTGCAATGCTTTTTGGGATTTTTGTTAATTGTCAGGTGCTCAGATATTTTTCCCCCAAGGATTTTTTTCCCTCTCAATACATTTCAGAAACCTCATGATTTTAGAGAACTTATCTTTATTTATTTTTCATTATATTTGAATTCATTTTAAACTCAAATACAAAATAAGAAAAAATATTGCCATGTATGCAACAGAACATAAAAGAGGATTCAATATAAAGGAGAAAATTTCCATTTCAAGAAAACCTATATAATAAATACTGCACATTATTTTCAGAGCTGTCCATCTTTTCTTTGCTACCTTATATGTTTTCTTTTGTCCTCTGCTGTGTACTTTTTATTTTATTTTTCCTCTACTTCACCCCCGCCCAAGAAGGCTATAATTAAGCACAGGTATATATACACAGACATATATACACATACATATACATAGAGATAACTTAGCTATCTCTAAACATACAGCTGTCTACACTCAGAGGCACATATGTAAAACCGCATTATGCTTATTTCCACTTGTCATCTGTTTCTCTGTAGGTAGATAGCATCTTCCTTCATATGTCCAAGTCTTTCCATATTTTTCTAAATCCACCAGCTCGAGCACTTAGCTTTAACTAATTGAATTTTTGCTGGATCATAACACTGTATTTGCCTCTGAGCCTCTGCCATGGCACTGTCCTGTGGGAATAGACTCTTAAGGAGGTGTTTTCATAATTAAGTTCCTTGGATACTTGTGTTTCCAAAGTGAGCCATATGATAACAAGGCTCTAGTTTATTCTAGCCTGCCTTGTTATCAGAAAGTTTATGTTAGAAACCATGGAATCCCAGGTTTAAAACCAGATCATTTCTGTGTTGAAAATTGCTGTGTAATTTCATAGTTTTAGGGTAGGAAGAATATGCATGAGTTTCCAAAGGATGTTTTCCTACTGGTATAATAAACAATTGGTGTATATTTCATCATGGTTTTTTTTCTATCTATAAATTCCATCACCTTGACTAATTTATAGAGCAATGGACACCAGTCATAAAGAAGGTGTTACAAAACTTATTTCAGTTGATTCACTGCTACAATACCTTTATGTTTGTCATTCTTTAATTCTTTTCTAGATGGAGTACCTGAAAAAGTTAAGGTTTGTCCAATAATTTTTTAGTATGTTATATCTGGTGGGGAGTGGGGGGAAATAAATTGGGACCTTTATTATACACTATAAACAATCGCTTCTAACAAATACTTAAATTAGTTAATTTCTGTCATTTCACTTGTTTACTTGTGGCTGATGTCTATCCTCTCCATCACCCTTGAAATGAGGGGGAATGAGGTTAGGACCACAGGAAAATAAGCAGGATTAGGCTTTGCTTTCTGAGTGCTTTAATGCTATGCTGTTATTTCTGAGCTAGTGACAGCTCATTTTGAAACATCTTCCTACCTTCCACCCCAATTTGCCTTTACGTTCTTCCCTTTTTTCTGCCCTGTTCTTTTCCTTTTCTGATGGAGGTAGTAGGATAGAATCTTCTTTTATCATAAAAAGAAGGGAAGAAGAAAGGGAAGCATTTCATTTTTCCCTTCCCCAATACTGTACACTTGTATCAAATTTTAATAATCATGACAGTCAAAAATAAAATCATTCAGAAATATAAGTTAAGTCAGTTGTTAGTTCAGTCAGACAGTCCATTGGACGTTTTTAGATTGGTTTAACTATTTAAATCTTTGTGCTGATTGTAGGGTAAGGAGAGCCATTATGTTTTTACTGAATTGAATTTAAGTAGAAAAATTGAAGCTGTCTTATAGCTTATTGTTTCAGCATCATAGAAGATGATGACAGTACTTTATATGAGGTTACCTTTTTCACCTACCTACTCTGATCTATTCCAGTGGCTTGCTAAATGACATTTGGTGTAGGGAGTAAGGGAAAAAAGACAACAGAAGACAGAAATGGGATTAACAGGGAAGAACAAGTAGAGAAAAAGAAATAGGAAATGTGAAGAAGGAAAGGGGGTTGTAGTATGTATGAGCAGTAATGGCAAAATTGGTATTTGTTGGATGATAACTCCTAGCTTTGGGCCAAGCCTTCAGTCCCGAAGCAAGCATTTGCTTATAACGTCCCTAGCTTCCTCTGCTCAGTAGTGGGATGTTCCAAGAGTGATGAGAGGGATGAGTCACAGAAATGGGATTCTTTCAAGCCAGGACATGTGATACTTTGAAATCATGAGGTCTGACCACATCCTTGTTCATCCTCATTCACTTAGCAATGTTGGTGTTCTAAGTGAATGTGTCCCAGATTCCATAATTCACGTAGATAGCATCGTTTATGGAATGGTCACTGTTTGTTTGCAGAGCTCTCTATTGTGTGAAAGGTAGTGGTGAAGAAATGAAGAAAGGGGCGAAAAGCGTGTGTAACCTTTAAGAAACTTATGGAATCACTTAATGTGCTGATCTGGAGATCCTGGTGTGTTGGGATGGTTTTAAATATTATTTAAGGTTTCTACCCTTTCTACTTACAGATGGGATTGAGATAGAATTCATAGGATAGAGTTACAGCACCTCTCTCCCAGGGTCCATGTGAGTGACAAGTGAAATATTGTAAAGGGCTTTAGCACAGAGCCTGGCATAATGGTAAGTGCTATATAAATGTTAGATATTACTGTTATTAATAATAGAAAAATGAATGCAAGGTGACTCATTTAGGAAGAAAAAGAATGAAGTCCATTTGAATTAACAAAAAAAAAAACCTAGGTGTTTTCAGTTACTGAGGCAGAGCAGATTATAACCCTCGGACAATAAATTTAGCTCTGTTTGTTGGCAGTTAAGGCAAAAAGGGATGATCTTGGACTCCATAATTTTCATTTCCTCACAATAGACAGAGAATTAGGTTATTACTCCAGTAACCTACCGTATGGCAGTGTTGTTGAAAACATCCCTTCCTCACTTGTCCTAGTGATGCCTGTTACCCCATTTCATGTCCACTCTCCAGTGCTGAGATGGCAGTGAGAATGGTCCTTATTGCAGTATACTCGCTTTCCTTTTTAAAAAAATCAATGTTCTTTTCTCTTACCTGAATAAAATGCTTTTGCAAGGAAGTGCATGTTTCAGCAGATTGATATCTTTGCTTTTTCTTTTTCTGTAATGCTGTCATCTTTAGATGTTTCAATATACATGTTGATAACCCTTCTAATTCCCTGGCCTCACTGTCTTTTCACTTCTTCAGTTCCATTTATTGTGGCCTCAGTTCTACTTAGGCCATCAGCCCCATGTGGCTAGTACTGAGAATTTCATCCTCACAACTTCCCATCCTTCACTCTCCATTATTTCTCTTTAGGTCCTACTTTCCTCTGTGATCAGCCTTCTCAATTCTGTAGCCTCTTAACCTTTCTGACTTCAGTTCAGTCATTATTATATGATTTCTGTAATCTTGTTCCTGGATTATTACTGGAGAAAGTCAGGAAGCTGCTGTGATGTTCAGTTCCTAACCTCAGCAGGACCCTCCTTTAATGCTGCTCTGTGGGTTTTTCATTAAACTCTTGCTGCTTCCTCATTACATTTTCCATAGTGGCAGTTACCAGTATTTTGTGTTCTCAAACCTCCTAACACTGTCCTCGCTATCTTTTTCTTTTCTTTTTTAAAGATTGGGTCTTCCTATTTTGCCTAGGCTTGAAATATAGGAGTCTGATCCAACCTTTCTGCCCTGGGGCAGTTTGTCCCTCCTTAGGCAAACTGGGGTACCCCACCTCCTTGCTTCCTTTTCTGGAAGCTTACCCAGATTGATGCTAAACCTAGTGTAGCCACTGGATCTATATATGGCCCACTGCAGCCCAGAGCTGCTGAACACAAAAGAAGTTGCCAGCCTCAGGTTCCCTTGGTATCTGGGATTATAGGCATGTGTCACCATGCCTACCTTCTTAAATATTTTTTTTATTGACAACTTTTGTTTTTGCATCACTGTCTTCTCTCAATATGTACCTCAATTTCTCCACCTTGACCTAGCTGCCTTCTTATCCTGGAACATCTCTCTTCCTTCAGGGGACTCTATTCTGGAAATAGGCCCAGACCAACCATGCTTCATGCCTTCCCCATTCCTCTCCCTCCTGTTTTCAGGTTCCTTTTTCTACGTTTTCTTCCTCTATTAGAATATGAAGTCTGGGACTCTTGATTTTTGCTAATGTTAGTAGCCCTGGTGCCTGGCCCTGAGCCTAAAACATAGTAATGACTTAAGAAATGCCTGCATCTCTTTTCTCCTATTCAGAGAGCCGTATCTGAGCAAAAACCAAGAGGAAAAAAGCAATTCAGTAAAACTAATCATCTTGTAAACCAAAGACACCCATGGTCTCCTACATGTGTGAAGATCATGGAGTTAGGGCTGCGTTCTTGTATCTCTTCTTCCAAGCCAAGCTTAGGCATTACAGTTAGCATTCAGTTTTGTTCTTCTCTTGTATACTGTTGTAAGTTTTCCCATGATTCTCTGCATTCTTCATAGTCACCATTTCTAAGGTAATATTCAGTTATGTCTTCTACCACAATTTGTTTATCCATTTCCTAATTAATAGGCATCTACTGTGTTTCCAGTTCTTTGATGCTACAAAAAAAAGGACTGTCAAAAATACTTTAGTATACATGGCATTTTTCTAGCCGTTTTTGCCCTCCTTGGCCATCTCTTCTCTAGAGGACCTTCTTTCCTACCTTACTAAGAAAGTTGTGGGAGTTCTGTGTGAACTTTCTCAACTGTCTTCCTCCTCTTTCCCCCAGAAGTGTGTTTCCTCTTTTGGCCCGTCCCCTGTACCTCCTCCAGGACATTGAATCATCAGTCATTCTCTCTTTCCTAGGCATTTTCATTCTTTTCCTCATCCTCTGAGTATATATTATGTACAGTGCAAAGCTCTATTGGCAAAGCCATCTTCCCTTGGCCCATCTACCAGGTCAAATTGCTGCCCATCTGTTTTTTCACTGTCACTGCCATACTTTGAGAGAGCACAGTCTCCGCATTTGATTGCCTCTATCTCTTTTCCATCCATACACTGTCCAACTCTTTGGATTCTGGCTTTGCCCCTACATTTTTACTGAAAATAATCTGTATTAATCGTTACATTTAATGACCTTTTCTTAATCCTCACCTTCCTTGGCTTCTTTCCAGTATTTGCCACCACAAATTAACTCCTGCATCCAGACAGCAGCCCCCTCATAAGTGGCTTTGGTTTACTTTATAATATCTTTTTTTCTCTCATTTTACTCCCTATGTGCAGTCACATTCTGAAGAATCCTTGTTAGTCTGCTTTTCTCTCCCTTGGATTTCTTTTCCCCTTTGGTAATCCCATATAGTCCCACGGTTTCAGTGTTGGTTTTCCTTATAAGTCTGATACTAAAGTCTGGATCACCAGGTCTGATATCTTTCCTGATCTCCAGACCCACATTACCACTTGGCTAGTGAAAATTTCCACCTAGATGTTCTGCTGATATCTGAAATAATCATTATAGCAATAAGTAACATTTACATAATCCTTGCTATGTTCCAGGAGGCACAGTTTGGCATAGCACTAAAGCCACAAACTAATTGAGCTAATACTGTTACTTTTATTACATAGTGTGGCCCATTAGAAATGAAATGACTATCCGTCCAAATATTTAAATATTCCTTTATGTTTGTAAGGAACATTCTGTAATTGTAGTTACATACTTATGTAGTAATTGAGTATGTTCAGGTAGATTGACTTCCGAGTATTTCATAGTGCATTTGAATGAGATTTCCTTTTCTGTCATTTTCTACTAGAAATACTGATACTTGGTTTTATTTTGTATCTTGCTATTTTATTGACACTGCTATCTAAATAGGGAAGCGGGGGGGGGGGGGGAAGGTTGTATGTAAAGCATCATGTTGTCTGCAAATAGGGAACAATTTCGTTCCCTTCTTTTTGATGATTATCTTGAATTTTTTTCTTTATTATTGTTACCTCTGGATTTCCTAGAACTCAATTAAATAGTAACAGGAGACTCTCCTTGCTTTACTTCGGTATTTGTGGAGAAATCTAATGCATTTCTAGTGTCAGTGATACTAACTTTTGGTTTTAGATATCCTTTGAAGCCATATTAAAAACGGCTCTTCTATGCCGATTCTTTTTAGGGTTTTTAGGAAAATAAGGGTTGTATTTTGTCAAAAGCTTTTAAAATAACATTTATTGATGTATTTGTGTGGCTTTTTTTTAAGGTTATGCTAATTATTTTCCTGATATTGAAGCTGCATGTAAATCCAACCTGCTCATAGTGACCAAATGACAGTTTTTAGACATGTTATTGCAGCCTTTTTTACTAGAATGTTATTTAAAATCTTGCATAAATATTCGTTGGTGATATTGATCTTTAAGTTTTTTCTACTTTATCTCACCTTAGTTTAGGTGATAGGACTATATTTGTTGTATAAATGGAATTTCTGTAGAGCATTTTCTTTCTCAGTTATTAAGAATAGCTTGTGTAGTATAGGTGGAAATAATTTCTGTAAGTGTTTGATAAGATTTACCTAGAAATCTGTTTTCTCTCTGTTTTTATGAGTCTCACTGTTGATTTATCCACTTGGTAGCTGGGATTATACTCAGTCAGTCTTTCTTGAACCTTTTGTCTTTAGGACTTTTTCTTTTATTTCCAGTAGCTAATCTCTGGCTTCCTACCCTCAGTTTTTTACTCCTCCTCCTTTTCTTGCCATACAAACCCTCAAGACTGGGTATCCTCAGCCTCTTTGAGTTAGAAATCTGTGGCAGCCTGGGTGGTACTCTGCCCAGAGTAAACCTCCACATGGAGAACCAACTGGCCTTCTCGTCTCTTTTTTCTCTGCTATGGAGGCTTCTTTCCCTCTAGTTATAAAAGCTGTTCCCCTATGGCGCTTCTGTGTCTCTCTCCTCCCTCTCCCCTGTGTTGTTCTCTCTTTGAAGAACTGGAGAGAATCAGTGTTGTTCCTTTTATAAACTTAGGGAAAGTCAGACTGTAACGCTGCAAGGGGGTGACTGCAGAGGGCCCTGCAGCTGGACCGATGAGGATGTTTATACTGGCTTGGGGCCCAATGGATGTGGTAAGTGGTGGCTTTCATTATTTAACTTCTCCCGTGTTTTTCTTGAGGCCTTTACCTTTTGTGATGTTTGTTTTCTTGTCTTGTGTATTTAGCTTTAATTATCAGTTCTTTGGAGCACGTATTCTTTTTTTTGAGATTTTTAGGTTGGAGAGGTCTTATTGTAGTTGTTCAGTTGTGTCTCACTCCTTGTGACTCCATAGTCCATCTGTCCATGGGATTTTCTTGATAAAGATACTGGAATGGTTTGCCATTTCCTTCTCCAGTGGATTAAGGCAAACAGAGGTTACGTGATTGGTCCAGGATCTCAGAGTCACATAGTTAGCAAGTATCTGAGGATGGATTTGAACTAAGGTCTTACCATTCTGGGGGGAAGTATGCAGAAAACAATTATACCATCTTGCTGATCAAGAGACTGTTGCTTTTGTTTTAAGCATTACAGAAATCATTTATATTAAAAATATTTTCTGATCCTCACCATAACATTGTAAAGTAGATACTACAGATATGTCCCCTGTTTTAGAGATAAGGGTCACAGTGGAGATTTGCCCATATTCACACAACTAGGAGGTTCTTGTCTGACTCCCAAGTCCAACCCTTGTTTTACGGTATCATTCTGAATTATGGTTGAGATGTGGGGGTGGAATGGCTAAAAATGCTGCAGTAACCTTGAAGAAGGCATCTCCTACACTCCCTGTTGGCACACCTTGGAGTCTGCACATGAGAAATATAATTTGTTGGTTGCTGGTGTCATAGACTGGCCTGTGACTCTGCTTTCACTGTCAGGGCTGGTAGTCTTTGCCAGGAGAGTCAGGTGAGAATTCTTTGCAGCAAAGCAGTGTGGGTATGTTCTGTACCTGAGAAACTTGACCTATGCCTCTGTTTGTATTGCTTTGTGTGTGGGTGTTTCCAGATCCATTATATATACTGGACTGTGCCACCAATTTCCCTGGGGCTTGACCACAGAGAGCTCCAAAGGTATTTTGTGGTGATGAATCTCTGATAGAGGGTCAGGAATAGGTCCCAATACATGAGCCATTCTTCTTAAGGATATACCTGTACGAGAGGTCTTGAGACGTTACTAGGGGTAATTGTTTGGTAGTAAGGCTATAAATCACAAAGTGACCAAAATCTCCATACAAATTTTTCAGTGTGAATACAGTAAAGGAAATGAGCAACCACCAAAAAAATGCAAATTATTCTGTTTCCATAGAAATATCCAAATTAGTTAAAGAATAATAAAAGAAATACCGGAAATCACAGAACAGTCTAGGTTTCTATGAAAAATATTTTCAAAGTGAGTTGGGTAACAACTGTTAACCTATCTATCATACTCAGAAGTCACAAATGAATTTCTCTGAAAAACCTCAATCCAACCTCATTTAAAAAAAAAATCCAAACAAGTTAGTGCTCTGCCAAAATTAGTAGGTTTAAATTCATTTCCTCGTGCCTACTTTCAGTAGTAGGCCTTCAGACATATCTTCAATTAACTCATTTTTCCTCATTGTTAAAGCTAGGCATGAGGTGTTTTTTTTTTTTAATTTAGGAAATCCTTCTTAAAGAATAGTTGAAGATGCCCTCACATGGATATTGATCATTGGCAAAAGGTCCCAGATATTTTTTTTAAAAATTACTGTTATAAGGGGCAGCTAGGTGGCACAGTGAATAGAGAACTGGCCCTGGAGCTCAGGAGGACCTGAGTTCAAATTTGGCCTCAGACACTTAACACTTAACTAGCTGTGTGACCTTGAGCAAGTCACTTTACCCCAACTGCCCTACCCTTCCCCCTTCAAATAAAAGCAAAAAAAAAAATTCAGTAAAGCGGGGGGACGGCTAGGTGGTGCAGTGAATAGAGCGCCTGGCCCTGGAATCAGGAGGACCTGAGTTCAAATCCGGCCTTACACACTTAACACACATGCACGCATGCACGCAAACTAGCTGTGTGACCTTGGGCAAGTCACTTAACCCCAACTGCCTTCCTTAAAAAAAAAAAAAAGAAAAGAAAAAACAAAAAATGTTGCTGCAAAAAAATTACTTTTACATTTTACTACATATTAAATAAAATGGAAATAGTCTATGTAATAATACAGTTTCCTTTCTTGCCAAGAATATAGCACTTTCGCTCCACCAAAGCTAATTTCATCTTTGACTCTTGTTATATTTTAACTGATCAAAACCACTTCTTTAAAATTAGTAAAATATGCCAATTTTGCTAGATTTGTGTTTAGCTTTGTCAATATTGCACATCTTGTTAGAACTTAACATAATTTATGTTGTCATAATTTCATCTTTATTTTTTCAGAGACCAAGATACAGAAAAACAGATTTCTGGATATGACATACTTCCATTAGGACATATCTTTTCCCCTCTGCACCTTGCAATTTCCAGGCAGGTTATATGCCTAGGTATGGGGAACTATGTTTATACCTGTGTGTTGGGGGTAGGGATGAGGGGTATAGGCATCAGATAAGGTGATCTATGTTTCTGTCAAATTCACATGCCACTTGTTTTCTGAAAAGGATAATAAACATTTTATTAACTAGTAAGAAGAATAGACTTCACATAATCTTCTTAGACAAAAACTTAATCTCTTAGAGAACATTGCTTGGAATGGTAGGACAGCTCCATATGTCATAATGTACACTGCACATTTGAGTCTTAAAACTTCATTTGTATGACTAAAAGAGGATCTGTTATGAAACTGGTTTGAAAGGTGGACATTCTTTTAAAAAATTTAAAAATGTTTCTCCGTGAAATTGTATAGATGGGTCTAGAACAAGGATATTCAATTTTGACATTGCAGTTTACTGGTACATATATATGTGATTTTCTATCTGTGAGAATTTTAATAGGATGGTAGAATCAGGTGCCAAGTGTGTGTGGGGATGGGTGAAGGGATATAGAAGTTTTCATGCTTCTATATCATGAAGGTCAGATTTTGACCCTCATTGGGAAGTTCCATTCCTTAAGAATTTGTCATAGCAATTTATGAGATCCTCCCAGAATACTTTCAGATGACTCAGAAGCTTGTACTTGGTACTGAATTAAAACCTTTTCTCCTGAAATTACCCCACCCGTATGAAACATTCTTACTCATAAGAACTTCCTTCAACTTTCAACTGCTTGTAGGATAAGGATCTAATCCAAATTCTCCTGCTTTTTGAAGGTTTCCATCTGTTTCTTTCAGTTCAAATATATCTGCTAGCAACTTTTGTTTTCCACACTAGTATAGGGTAAAAGCATGGCACACTGGAAGTCTGTACATTTTCCCCTCTTTTTCTCCTATCTGTTTCTAGAACCACCCCATTGTCTACCTGTAGTGCCTATCCATGTTATATACATTGATGGCCTAATTCATAAACTGAGTGTGTGTGCATGTAATATCTGCATATGTGGAAACAGACATAGATGCATATACACACATACATATATACCGGTGTGGTGGCCATGTAAGTGGGGAAAGGAACATATTTGAGAAATGTTGTGAAGGTAGACAAGGAGACATTTTTAAACACAGCAGTCGTTTATTTCATTCTCTTCATTTTAAAGAGGAAAAAAAACTGCTGAGGTCCAGAGAAAGGGAAAGATTTGGCTAGAGTCACCAAAGGAGTTCAAATTGTAAACTTCATGAACATGAACCACAGCAAATGTTAAGGTTCACAGCTGATAATAAGAAATGACTTCCCATAAAAATGCAAACTTACATTATTTTTAAAATAAAAAACAAGATAATAACTGTAAAAATTTGTTTCTAGGTCTCCTGAACTTTTTTAGTATGCATTTTTTTTTCAGATTTGGATTTTATTACTTAAATTACTTAAATAGTTGCATTCTGTATATTGTTCTCCATTCATAGTGTATCTTGGGCATCTTCTATTAATTTTTTTCGATCCATGAAAATCTACCTTCTCTCCCTTCCACCACTCCTTTTCCCCACCCTCATTGAGAAAGCAAGGAAAATTAAATGCCTTTATAAACATATATAGTCAAGCAAAATAACTCCCACATTGATTGTTTCCAAAAATTCTATCTCAGTCTACACTCTGAGTCCATTGCCTGTGTATTAGAAGTTGGGCAGTTTAATTTTTTCTTCATCTGCTCCAGCTGTTTTTTACTTTGAAGTTTTGCTTGTGGATCATTTGGGGGGTAATCTTCTAGGTTTATTTCCTGATCTACCTGTTACCATAATAACTTTTTATGGTGAGATTATTTTGTTGTTGTTCATTCTTCCAGCCTGCTTCCTAATCTCCATCTTTGTTAGGACCAGACACTCCCTACTTCAGGAGATAATGTCTCATCTGAGCTTGAGTTCTCTAGAATCCTGTAGATTCCTTTCTCTAGGTATTAAGTATTCCATTATTCCAGAGTCTTCATGGACAGCTCACGTGGGGGACCTACAGTTTTCAGTGTTCTCAGAACAGACTGATGCCAGGCAGTATCTAACTGCTGTCTTGGCTGGTGTGAACTCTACAAATTCCTGACCTGGGTATAGGTCTGAGTAACATACCTGCCCCTTATTGGAGTTCCAGTAAACTGTTAATGGACTCAGCCACTATCAGCCATCCAGAAAGTTCTCCTGGTTCTGAGTGTCAGAACTGCAAAGCTCCTCTTTGGTCTGGGATTCTTACCCAACTTATTTTGCTCTAGGTTGCATACTGTACTTAAGTTTGGAACTGATACCCTCCTGTACTCCTGCTCTTTAAACTAAACCACCTCTATTACTAGTGTGGAGTTACATGGAATAGGAGATGAGGAGTGGGTTCTGGTGATTCATCTCTGGCCAGTCTTTAGGATAGATGAAATTAGACATTAGAGGGTATGAGAAAGGGTTTTTAATTAGTGACTTTTCTAAAGGAAAACATTAACTCACAGATTTCTGCTACAACTCTAAAAATTCTTTTACTACAGAGGCAAAGAATGACATAAAGCAGATTATCTTGACAGAAGAATGCTGTGATACAGAAAGTGGGTCATTGTCAGGTAGTCTTGAAAAGAGGTAAATGAATCATGAATCATTGAACAAAGTGATAATTCATCCAGAACATACTTGATGTATTGTAATTGGATTTATGTGGTAGGGATTTCCTTATCTTTCATGGCATCTTATTTTTTTCTTAAGAAGAGAAGGATTTGAGCCACAGGCTTCCCAAAAAAACTTATAAAATGAATGCATTTGTTTAATAAGTTTTCCAATAATTGCATTTTTTAACTAGTGCATTCCTTATAGAATATCTCTCTTATCTTATGGAAACATTTGTCAGTGGGCATACCTCTCACCCCTAAAACAAGATTCCCCTATTCCTTAGGGGCGGCTAGGTGGTGCAGTGAATAGAGAACTATCCCTGGAATCAGGAGGACCTGAGTTCAAATCCAGCCTCAGAGACTTAACACAAAACAAGCCATGTGACCTTGGGCAAGTCACTTAAACTCCAATTGCCCTACCTTCCTCCCTCCAAAAAAGAAGGAAAAAAAAAAGATTTCCCCTTATTTTCTCTTTTTTTCGATCCTCCCCTTTGCTTCCCCACCTATTTTTCTATAGTCTCTCTTCTTTGTGAGATATGACAGGAGTTATTTTCCCTTTATTGGAAGCCTTTGACTTAATTAAAGTACAAATAATATATTCCTTTCTGTCTTCCTCCTCTCTTCTTCCTTTTATGCGTCCTCCTATTCTGTGATTTAGTCTCACAAAACATCAAGTTTCTTCTGTGGGCAGATATTGCAAGGTTTATTCCAATGATATTTCAGGCCCATTTCTCCATCATTTCTTGTACTTGTCACCTTTGTGTGCATTTAGGGAAAAAACTTAGTTATTTTGTTGTTGTCATCCTTGGTCACTGTATTTGTTTACTCTTCTTGTATTTCGCTTGTATAACATATTTGAGAAGCATATTTAGTTCTGGGTTTCTTTCTAGAAATGTTTCAAATGCCACTTTTTACTGTGTATATTTTTTATTATTGGTTGAGTTTAGATTTACAGGGTAGTAAACCTAGCGTTTATTTGTTCTTTGAAATACTTTACATTCTCACCTGTGGTTTTTGGTTGGTGCATAATTGTCTTGTGTTATTCAGATTTCTTTTCCTTTAAATTCGAAGGTCTTTCTTCTGGTTATATGGTCAGTTACACTTATGAAAAATCACCTTGCAGCCGAATGTAGGATGGAATGTAGTGTAGACAGATTTGTGGCAGAGAGATCAAGGCTTTTGGCAATAGTCAAAGTTCTTGAGAGGTGATGAAAGCCTGAAGTAGAGTTGTAGCTATTTGAGTAGAGAGAAGGGGACATATGTGAGAGATTTTGAAGGTAGAATGGACAAGGTTGACAAAAAATTAGTTATGTGGGATGTGTGAGAGTGAGGAGTGGAGTGACTGAGGCTGTGAACCTGGGTGACTGGGACAGTACAGTGGTGGTGCCCCTGAAAGTCAAAGGGAAGTTTTGGAAGAAAAGGGGTTTTAGAGGAAATGGATTCATCTGTAGCTCTGATATTTACTGTTTATTTCTTTGGGTGAGTCATTTAACCTCTCTGGATATGTGCTCTAATCTGTAGAGTGAGAAGCTTGGTTCTGATAGATAGTTCCTTCTGGCTTAAGATCTATGACCATGAATAGCCCTGTGGCAATCCTACATTTTACTCATGAAGAAACTGGGATCCAGAGAGATATGGAACAACTTTCCCTTGATCACACAGAAGTAAATAACCAGAGATGGGATTCTGACTCAAGAGCAGTGCTTTTTCTACCACATCATGTTGCCTCCCTACCAAATCTTTAATATTAATCTTTTTAGTGTTGATTTTTAAACTATGGGTTATGAAGCTCACTGATGTGTAAACCTCAACAAATCATTGTTATTTAAATTGTTATCATTTTATTAAAATAAGTACAAAATTGCTAGTTTATTTAATTGGTTTTATTTTTTTTTTTTAATTCAGAGGAAGAGCCAAATGAAGGTAGCAACATATAATCAAGTTTATCTTTAAAGAAATGATGTGTGAAAACAAGTCAAAACAGTAGTCCTGTCACATCAATTTGAGGCAAAATGAGCTGGGGCAAATGTACTTGCATAAATACTCTGCCTAACATTAATTACATCCAGATAAACATGATTTTAAGTAAAACAAATTGTAAGGGATTGTGAATTCCATAGAACATTACAAATTGAATTCAGTTGAATTCAGCATACTGTTAAAAATTGGTGGATAGTTGGTTTAGGACCTAAACCAATTTATTATCTAGAATCTAGGTTTAGAATCTAAACCAACAATTAAAACCCTTTAATAAAAGAATTTGTTCTGTAAAACTTGGACTCAGTCAGAAGGCCGCACCCAAGGACTTAAAAGGCTACAGGTTCCCCACCCCTGGTTAGATAGATTGAAATTCATGAGCAGCCTTCAGCTGCACCTCCCTTGTTTCTGTACTCTTCTGACATACTCCAGTTATGAAAAAAAAATCATCTTTATCTCATTCTTTTAAGAATTCTGTTTTTGTGTTTATGCAGTAAGATATGTATATAATTTGTAAATAAATATATATAGCCTGGGAATGTGTGCTCAAAATTGTTTAACTAATAAGATATGTGATGAAACAGATTTTGAGTCTACTGCCCTAGAGGATCACTAAATCTCTGATAGTGGTACTTCAGATGCAAGTAGAATATTTAATTAATAGATTTGTTGGTTAAACCAATACCAGGATCCTTCATTACTAACCATCAGTATCATTTTAAAAAATCTGCACTACTTTAGGCCAAACAGTGTTTGGGTTTTTGCATGGAATTCCATTAGTAGAACATCTAGTAAAGGACATTTGCTACCTCCTGGTGCAAAGAATTTGGTGGGCTCTTGGTATTTTAAGTATTTAATTGTGTCCCTTGAACTCCAGGGTTTAAGGAATGTCTATAGACTGATTATGGGAGGAGCCATTGGTCTATGGCCTGTGATTTAGTGGTTTAAATGATTTATGATGGTTTAGTGGATAAAGTGCTGGACTTTGAGTGAGGAAAATCCAAGTTCAAATCCTCCCTCAGACATTTAGCAGTTCTGTGACCCTCAGCAAGTCACTTAATCTCTATGATTCAGTTTCCTTATATGTAAAATGAGAGAATTGGATTTATTGTCCTCTAAGTTCCCTTTCAGCCCTAAATCTATAATCTGAGACATTTTTATTCTCTTTGCTTCTATAATAAATAAAGCACAGCCTGCAGTGGAGGTATGCTTGTATGGTAGACTCTGTTATACGATATTCACTTGTTTGGGGTACAATAAAATGAAGCAGGTAAGGGAAGAACTGGAAACTTCTGTTGTACGAGGGCTAAGTCAAAAGACTAATGGGATAAGTGAAAGACCTTGAGTCCTTTCAAATGAAGATTGGATGTGAGACCTGGGCATGTTTAGCCTGGAAAAGAGATGATGCAAAGGGGACTTAACTCCTCATGTGAAAGGGAGATTAAAATTCTTCTGTCTGGCCTCTGTGGTCTAGTGAGTGAAAACTGCTAAGAGGCAAATTTGGGCTATCCAAAAGTGGAATGGACTGCCTTGAGAAATAATATTTGCCCTGTCCTTGGAAACTTCTTTTTAACAATTGACTGAATTAGTGATTTTATTTTTGACTTTTAAATAATTTGTCAGAAATTAATTGATTCTCTTTATAATTACGCTGACAGTTCTTTGGAAATATTTCATCTTTACATTCCTCTTTATTGTCATCTTCGTCTCCCACAAATGTTTTATCTTGAAAAATTAACTATCACTAAAAACCCTTCACGTGTTTAGTGCTGCTAATTCTGATATTTTACTGAGGCATCTTACCTGCTGGATATAGACTTGAAGGAAAATAGCTCTTCTTCTGTCTCTTATATGTCCTCATATGTCATTATAATACAAGATAGCTTTTCATAACCTGAACTGATACTTCAGTTATAGATCCATAAGTAGAAATGTCTTTGAACTTTTCCAGTTTGGAAAATTGGAAAAAAGAGTGAATCATGTTCATTTTCTTCTGCCTGAATTAGGATAATAATTGATAGAAAAGAGAAGTATAGTATAGTAGAAGTAGAGTAACATTAATTTTTTTTAGCACCTTAAGGGTTCCAAAGTACTGTATGTATTATTTCATTTCATCTTCAAAACAACTTCCAGTCTTTTCCAACATCAGAATCTTTTCCAGTGATGGTACCCTGATCAATAATGTTTTTTCAATAATGCCAGGCCAACTAAAACTGAATTTTATTCCATTTATTTATGTTCTTAGTTCAGTTTTAAAGAGATACAGTGGCCTAATCTTGTCAACAAACTACATATCATATAATCATTCCACTTCAGTAAAACTCCACACTCGAGTTCTAAATGATAAGCAAAATTATAAATCACAAGAGAAAACATGCTTATTATCAAGACAGGAAGCAATTGCACCTTCAGAGCACGTTTTTCTTTTTGCTTAGGAGATCTTAGGTTGGTTTTGGTGGGAGGGCAATCTTGTGGTTGGCAAGCTAATTTATGTTCATACATAATATAGAATATATACCATGGAAAAGACATTGAGACCATTTAGTTCTTACAGGCTCTTGCCAGATAAAAGTCTTTAGGAGACTATAAGGAAAGGGGTCCCCCACTTCTCTCAATAACCTTCTATAGTTATCAAGAACACAATATAATAAAATTATTTTTGTTGTACTAAGATTTAAAGTACTATTTAAATGTCATCTCCAAGGATATTTTAAAGGTGTTGGGATGAATAGGAATTGAATGTATCATCACTAAGGTTTTGGACTGGCAGCCTCTTATATTGTGTTCTCCTAAGAAAATATGCGATTTTTACTAAGGAAAAGGATAAACCTTATCCCTTTTTTATAAGTAGATGTACCCTTGGAATGAACCCCAGAAGTGAACATGGACTCTTCATACCCTTGTAGACGAGGGGATGGAGACCAGACCTGTAACTTCCCTGGTTTAGGGAGCTCCCAGGTGGGAAAATACCTTCCCTACCAACACATGATGTCCAATTCTCTGCACCATATAGACTTAGAAGGTTATCTACAGCACTGCAGGATTAACTCGCCGGGTATTACCCAGCATTGGAACCTAGACTGACGTAACTTTGAGTTCAGCTCTATCCACCACTTGAGTGGTAGAATTCTTGCCTACGTCTAGAGGTGTTGAATACATTGGGGGAAGGATAAGAATGGAAGGAATTGTATCCCTGAAGTCCTTCCTCTTGCATAGATAGATTAGATAGATAGATAAATAGATAGATAGTTTCTTTGAGTAAGAATGGCAACCTATGTTATAGGACCCCCCCCCCCCCAAAAAAAAAAACAACCTAAACCCCATACATCTAATGTTGGCTAATAGTAGAAAAATCTTTCAGCTTCAATGTATTCAGCATCTAAATTAGTTTGTCTAATTAGTCATGTAAACACCTCCTATTGGGTAGGGGCTAGGCCACTTTGAAAGTTGGAAGGGCCATCTACTCCAACCCATGAACAAAAGGAATCTCTACTGTAACACACCTGACAGGTGTGTGATCCAGCGTTTGTTGGAAGCCCTCTAAGGAGTGTGAGCCCCTCAGGCCTCCTATTCCTCTTTGGGACATCTCTAATTATTAGTAAGGTTTTCCTGACCTCAAGCTAAATTTGCCTCTTTGTAACTTCTCATTGTTGCTCCTGGTTCTGTCCTTTGGACCAAATGAAGCAAGTCCAATCCTTTCTATGTGTGCTAGCCATGAAAATTCTTGAAAATAGCTGTCCTCTCCCCCTTGAGGATTCTCTCCTCCAAACTAAACATCCCCTGTTTTCTTGCACTCTGTCTGCACCTGACATGGGTCCAAGGCTCTGTACCATCCTTGTTGCCCTCCTCGGGACACTCTCCTGTTTATCAATATCCTCTTTAAACAGTGGCACGCAGAACTGAACACGTTCTTCCAGATGAGGCCTGACAAGGGCAGAGTATATATAGCATCATCTCTGTGTTCCTGGCAGCCATGCTCCTCTTAATTAAGCCCAAGATTGCATTCGCTTTTCTGGCTGCCGCATCACACTGCTGACTCATACCGAGTTTGCAGTCCACTAAAATGCACAGATCTTTTTCAGAATAACTGCTGTCTAATGATGCTCCCCTATTTTATACTTGTGGAGTTTATTATTAACCTAAATTCAAGGCTTGATGTCTATCGATGTTTAATTTCATCTTAATAGATTCATCCCACTCCTCTAGCCAGTCAAGATCCCTTTGGATACTGCATCTAGTGTGTTAGCAATCCCTGCTAACTTTGTGTCATTTGCAGACTTTATTAGTGTATCATGAGTCCCTTTGTCCATGGCATTAATGAGAGCGTTGAACAGAACAAAGCCAAGCTCAGATCCTTGGAGTGCTCTGCTAGGAAAAACGCTGCTGTGTTTGCACTGAGCTATGCACCACTTCTGAGCCTATCTGATTGTATTATTGGCTAAACCATTTTTTCCCATCTTAACTGTAAGAATAATATGAGATATTCTGTTAAAAACTTAAAACCCAGGTAAAGTATATTCAAAATATTTCTCCTCATATGCTCGTTTTGAAATCTTGTATTTAAAAAAAATGAGAGTAGTCCGGCACGGTCCTATTCTTTGTAACCACCATTTCCCTATCTAGGTGTTTATCAACTGTCCCTTTCAGGATCTGTTCTAGAATTTTTCCAGGAATCCAAGTCAAGTTCATGGGCCTGTAATTTACCTTCTCTGTTCCCTTTTTTATTTTGAAAATTGGGACAACCTTTGCCTATCTCCAGTCCTGTGACACTTTTATTTTCATATGATCTTTCAGCTCTCAGACAGTGGCTCACCAGTCATGGGACCAGCCCTTTGAGGATGCCCTTCATTTCAGCCAAGTGACTTGACTCCATCAAGGGCAGCTAGGTGCCCTGTTACTATCTCCTTGCTTATTTTGGCTGTCAGTTTCCTGTTAGTAATTTTTGTTCTGTAATTTCCAGTGTAAATGACTATTCCTTTGGCAGAGAAGACAGAAACAGAATAATAATTGAGCAGCTCTGCATTTTCTGTTGTCAGTTATCATTGTCCCGTCCAGTCTAAGCAAAGGTTCTCTTTGATTTTCCTAATACAGCTTTAAAAAAACTCTTCTTAATTACTTTCACTCCAGGATGAGACCTTGAAATTGCGTTTTTGTGGAACTTGATAACAAAAAATCTGTTTGCAGAGTGAAGAAGTTAATTAGAGATACACCTTTTTTATTGGGGGAAAAATGTGAAATAGACAAAGTTGTAGATTGAAATGATCATCCTTTGACATTGAGATTCTAGAAGTCTTGTGTGTATGTGAGGGTCTAGCTGACCCCATTAAGATATGCTGCATTAAATAGCTTTTTTGGCTATGGGAACCTTAGAGATGATTTCTTAAGGACTGTGCTTAAATTTCCGATAGTCTGTTACTAGAAATCTTTTAAGAACTGGATACCGACATCTTCACTTTTGAAGATTTGAAGTGTAGTTCTCTATACATTTGTGGGGAATAGAGACAGAAATATACTAGAAAACCCCTACAGGTTTTCATGATTCTATAATATGATTTACTTCTTTTGCTATTTTTTTAATGAATGTATAGCTTCTTTACCAAGATGAGGCAGTCGAAACAGAAAGTGGTTTCACAAATGAAATTTGCCCTGCATATTTTCATAACTCCATTTTGTAATAATACGAGGAAAGTAGATTAGTTTCGTTTGCATGCATATGGCTTGGTCTTTTGCCTTTTATTGTCTTCCTTTTTAACTTTCACTAGCATTTGGGAAGGGTTTTCTCTATATTCTCTATATTCTCTTGCTCTCTTTTTCCTTACCTTTGTCTTTTTCTTTTTGTAGCTTTAGCAAACATCTCTCACAGTAGTGGAGGTTGTTAAAGAAAACATTTCACATTGATATGCTTTGTTTTGTTTTTCAAAAAGACAAGAAAATAAAAAGGAGGAAACAGAAGGTCTTCAGTATTCAGAACAGAATTAAATTGTCTTACTTTTGTTATATTTACTGTGGGATAAATCTCTACTTTTCCTTTAGTGGTGGGTCTAACATTACATCATAATTACTGAATTTGACTTTACATTTTTAGATATGCTAATGTTTGATCACAGTTGCTTTCCTGCAGGGAAAACAGGTTGATAGTTTCAAATATGTGTCCATTAGAGTAACCACTATATATTCTCAGTACTTTCAGATTAAGACAAGAGATAGGGGAAATATTTTCATGAAAATTCTTCTTCCCTTTGCCCTTTTTCCCCCTAAAAACATGAAAGTCCATAGTGGCCACTTAGGGGCACATGTGGCGTGTGTGTGTGTGTGTGTGTGTATACACACACGTATATACATACATATATATCACACACACATACCTTTTGAAGAAGAGTTTACTTCCTTTATAAATTGCTTAAGGTAGGGCAAAAACTGTATCCCTTTTTTTGAAATAGAAAAAGAGAGTAAAGATTTATTTTGTGTGTGAAAGTTACATAAGCTGTATGCTTGGTCAGAGAGTATGTATGGCATCCAAGTCAAAGTATGCTTGACAATGAAGCCTCGGGTTAATTGAGCTTTTGATAATTAACCATAAAATCCTTTTTTAGTCACTGTTCAGTCAGTAAGTAATCCCTACTGTGTGCGGCAAGTTATTCAACATGTCTGCCTCAGTTTCCTCATCTGTAAAATAGAGGTAGTAATAGCACCTAACTCCCAAGGGTAAGTGAGAGGCTAAAGTAAGATACTAGTTGCAAAGCACTTTGAAACCTTACAGTGCTATATAAATGCTGGCTACTATTATTTTAAATAGTCTTTACTAATAGATTGCTGTTGCTTACATAGAACTATAAAGATTTATCTGGATTTAATGCAAGGGATCTGTTTTTAAACAGTGGCTTGAGGTGAACTTTGGTGATTTGAACATATTGTAGGGGAGCTTGATAGTTACTAAGGGGGGAGGCCTGTGATAAGCACTTTTACTAAATATGGAATTATTTTCTGTGAGTGATTACCCTAGTTTATATGTTAGCTTAGAATTTATATGTTGAGCACACTTGTACTCAACAAGTCACACTATGGGTATAAAAATAGATGAATTTGATGGAAAAAAAAAACCATGAGAATATGGAATTGTGAGTAGGAATGGTTATGGTAACACAATTTTGTTTATAAATATAAAAATTTTATGAGGACCTTCTTTCCTAGTCCCCAGATTGCTTTTAATTCCTTTTTAATACCTTCCCTGTAGGTGGAATAATAAATAACAATAAATTATTTATAAATTTTATTTTATTTTTATGTTTTATTTATAAATTTTTATATAAATAAACATTTTATAAATTTATAAATATATTTTATAAATATATAAAATTATAAACTATTTATAAAAATAAATCAATAACAAAATCACTTTTTAAAAATACTTATTTGGGAGGAATTGTTATTCCTTAGGTCAAGTGTCCATTTGAAATGCTCTTATCGCTGCTTTTTAAAAAATACTTTATTGTCATAGGATAGTACTTTTGGGACAAGGAATGAGCATTAAAATAGTTAAGTGTGTCTATTGGTGGGCCAGTAGTTTGTCAACAGTTTGCTACGTAACCAGATTTGTTCTCAGGTGGCTTCTAGCATTTGGTCCATTTGTCATATCTACCACTGAGAGTAGAAATGAAGAAATAATCTGGCTAGAAGTTTCTGGCTTCTCAAATTTCTACTAGACTCCAAATTTGTAGTTTTATTCCACTGCACTGGACAGGTTTCTTGTGGGTGTGGAGAAGTGGAAAATTAGTGGTTGACTTGCCAGATTGGTAACTGGTCCTCAAAGTTTTTCAGCATGAAACTCTTATATCTCTAGTAGTGGTTCTCTGTATTCATGCCTAAGTCACCACATGTAACAGAGGAAACCATTCCAGTCTTAAGAGAAAAAATGTGATCTGCTAAAATAAAAAATCATACAGTATTCTGAATTACATTATTATAAGCATATGTGTAGAAAGACACTGAAATCTTAGTATAATTACATGCCATAATTTGTAATTTCTAGTAATCAATTAAGGAACCAGTATAATGGTAATAGTAGGTTAGGAATCAGAGAAACTGGATTCTAGTCCTACCCTCTCCACTAACTTGCAGTGTGTAACTTTACCTCTTTGACCCTCATTTCTTTCACATGTGAAATGGTGGGCTTGGATTAGATGGTCTCTTAAGGGCCTTTTCAGCTCTGAAATCCTATAATTCTGCCATTCATCCTCTTATTTCATCAGCTTGCTAAGCACAGCTTATTTTTGCATAATCTAGAAGAGAGACCATGACTTTTCCCATTCAGTGTCTAAAGCAAGAATGTTAGGGACTGCCAGTGGCAACATGGCGGCTTCTGAGATGCCTAGGGAGTATTCACAAGAATTGAAGTTGCCTTACCTTTAAGGTCATCTTGTCTAGCTCATTTTTTTGAAAGAGATAGTTATTTGATTGCTTTTATTTCATGCCAGTTCCCAGCATCCTCCCTGCTTCTTTCTTCACATAGTCTGGGGAACTTGTGTAGCCCTAGCCCAGGGCTGGATGCAAGGAGGAAAGCCCATCCCCCTTCTCCTTCACTCCATCTTCGGGAAGGGCTGCCTCCTGAGGAAATCCCTTAGGATACACATCATAGAGGATGAATTAAGTAACTGTGAAGGGGAGAGGCTGAGGGCACTGTAGAGAGCAGATGTTTTGGGCACCGAAAGGGAACGGTCTATGCTCATAATAAAAACCGTGGGTGATTTTAAAAAACGGGCCTTCTTTTGAATACATGTGTTAAAAGCTGTTTGTATAATAGAAATTCCAGGACATAATATGTTTGGGAGAGGATTTAGATAGCTATACTCAATACTTCAAGAATCTGTAATTGTGTGGGTATTTCACTGACATATTATATACCCCCAGTACCTTTGTAGGTGGTCTATGAGAATTGCTGAGTTTGGAAAAAAAGTGTTATCCTGCAGCCAGCACAGTGATTCATTTTTCTGAATTTAGTGAGACTGGAGCTCAGATAATGCATACAAGGCCTATTCTCAGAGCCTTTCCATCTCGGTGTAGGGTCAGGTCAGAGCTTGTATTCTGTGGGCATAGTCCTGAAGAACTCACAATGAGGCATCAGTGTTGATGCCTATAATGTCTGAAATTATAGAAAATTAGAAATAGTCAAGAACCAGCAGAGGAGGGTAGCTGTTATAAATTTTATTATCATGATGAATCTTCCTTGTGTACTTTTAAGATTCAATTCAAATAAAAAATAATTTATTAAACATCTGTTATGTGTAAGGCCCTGTGGTGACTTCAGGGGCTACAAAGACAGTTCCTGTTTTCAAGAAAAGCTTATATTCTACTGGAGATACATTTCAACATATAAATAGAATCTGATTTGAGGTGGGAGAAGGTACTAACCAATAGGAGGGTCATGGAAGTCTCTCTGAGCTGAGGTGCTCTAAGGAGTGAGCCTGGAAAGGAATGAAGTCTCTTAAGAAGCAGAGGAGAGGTATGTCTTAGGGCACGAGGGACAGCCTGAGCAGGGGGGATGGAATGCTGGTGTGGGCAAGCAGCACTTAGGGCGGTTGAGCTGGAATGGAGGGCTTGTGAATGCTATGAGAAGAAGGCCATCACAAGGGTGACTCAGGAGTGGAGATCTGCTGTGAGCTTCCCCTCTGCAATGCTGTAAGTATGTGTCCCTCATGCCAAGCTCTGCCTTCAAATCTAATGAGCACCGTTTCAATGGCATTTATTTTCTACATTTTTATATCCAATTTAAATGAAATACTGTGTGATTCAAGAGGTGTGAAGAACAGATTACAAAACTACACCTGTCTGACTAGATATTTCAGCTGCTTCTGATAAAAACTGGACAGTATTTACGTTTTCCTTTTTCCCATTTGTGATATTTTAGGCCTATTTTGTTCAGTGATACATACAGTCTGGATCTGATTGTTTTTAACTTAATTGAGCTTTTGCTTTTTGCAACTTCTGAAGGAAGACAATACTCAACCTTGTGTACCATTGTAGACAGACAAGCAGCAGCAACTGTGCCTGAAAAGATGGAAACTTTTTGATAGATGATATCATGGGAGTGCTCCTTTCTGACAAGGGTTCACCCCTGTAATCTCACAGGTGAATTGGGGGAGTTTGATCAGGAGAACTCTGATAAAATCCAGCACCCCCTCCCGTACCTGTTATTTTAGAGTCTAACTTTCTGAAGAGCCATGTTTTTTATCATGACTTTGCTCTGACTTTTCTCTCCCACTCAACGCTTGAAACCCATTTTGAATCCTATAAAACACTTTTCAAATACAATACTATAGTGCCTTCTCATAGCTTGTTCTGTAATGGAACCAAACAAATAATGAAGTTCACTTCTTTGTGGCTTTTCATCCCAAGATCTTAAAATAATTTAAAGAGCTTAGTAGATATGCACAGAATCACTAACAAATGTGTAGCCGGTATCTGTACGATTCAGCCTTTTTTTTGAGGAGGTGGTAGGGAAGGTGTCTTAATAGTTTTGTTTTTGAAAATTTTTTATTCTGAACTTAAGTATTAAAAGAACACTTTCATAGACAGAAGAGCCTATATAAAACCATGAATCTCTATTTCATATCACTTGCTTTTTAAAAATACATAAACAAATTCAATATATTACTTTTCAAAACTATCCTGCTTATCTGTTGTTTCTTTCTACATTTTCTTCTTTGCATTTAAAAATATGTTACAATGGCTCTTTTTAAATTTTATATCATTGTTACTAAAGTCTCCTCCCCATGGTTGACTGTTGCTTAGATTAGAGTTTTTACAACTTTCAGAGTTGTTTATCTTTACATTATTATTATCTATTGTACATTCTACTGGTTCTGTTCACTTCACTTTCTGTCAGTTGCACAATGATATCCCTTTCCATTCATGTGTTAAAATTTGTTCAGCCATTCTTCCACTGAGGAATACCTCCTTAGATGATAGTTCTCTGCTTTATTTCCTCTCTTAAGGAATACTGTCCTGCCTCTGAGCTACCCTTCTATCCTTTCTTGTTTCTGGTTGAATTTGATGTACTTCTATACCAGACTCATGCTTTTCTCTGTGTTTGTGTGTATGAGAGAGAGTCAACTCTCCTTTGTCCTTTTTGCGTATTAATTAGGTTTATTTGATGTCTATTACCCTACCCTTTCCTCTCTTTTATATACAATTCTATTTATGCACCCCCAGTTTTGAGAAATACTGAGTTTCTCTTCTTTTCTCCATTCTACATTAATGTATTTCTTTTACTCTCCCTTCTCTTTTTCCTTTTAAGGCCCCCAGAATACCACTAATCTACTCCCAGTCCTGTTTTTATATAATTCCCTCAGTACCCTTTGAGGACATCAAGTTTCTGAAAGGACACTAGTTTGTCTTCTCCTTATTAGAATGTTAGCACTGTATCATCATCCAACATGATCCATTTTAGATTTCCCTAGGCCCTTATGTTTGCATTTCAGAGTTCCTATTCAGCTCTAGCTTTTTCATCAGAAATGCTAGAAAGCCCATTGTTCCCTTAATGATCCATTTTTTCCTCAGCTTTTATACTCATTTTATACTCAGCTTTGCAGGCTAAATTAAGTTATTCTTGGTTGTAAGCCTGTATCTTTCTGTGCTTTGGAATAGTGTATTCAGAGATCTCCCAGTTTCTAGTAGAAACTACCAGTTCTTGAGTGATCCCAAGTGTAGTTTCTTGATACTTTTAATTGCTTCTTTCTGGTTCCTTTTAGTGTTTTTTATTTGGTACAAGAGCTCTGGATTTCGGCTGTGATGTTCCTGGGATTTTTCATTATTGGGTTTCTTTCAGGAGGTTATCACTGCATCTTTCTATCTTTATTTTGTTTTCTGGTTCTAATAAACGTAAGCAGTTTAAACTTTTGATTTCTAGAAATACCTGTGTCAAGCTTTTTAAAAAAAATCTTTGTTTTCAGAAATCCATTGACTCCTAAATGATGTCTCCTTATCCTGTTTTCCAGGTCAGTTTTTTTTTAAATCAGATAACCTTACATTTTCTTTTACTTTCTCAATCTTTTGATTTCATTCTAATTTTTTTCTGTCTCATGGAAGCATTGATTTCTGTTTTGTATATTCTTATTTTTCAGGGAGTTAGATGAAGTTTACTGCTTAAACTATTACAGTCTTTATTCTCTCTCCAATTCTTTCTTTCAGAGGTTTTATTGCATTTTTCAAAGCCACTACTCTATTTCTTCTAGGTACTCTTGTAGGCCTTGTGGAAAATCCATTTTGCTTTTGAATCCCTATTTGTAATTAATGTAGAATTTCTCTTTCTTTAGGGAGATCTCTAGGGTTGAAGTAATTTTTGACACTGGTCAGGGTCTTCCTTGGTATACTCATCTCCCCAGCTTTAGTTTCTGAATTGGGCTCTCTGCCAGGGCCAGGCTCCATTTCCTTCTGTGCTTTTGGATGAGTGGTCAGCCCTGCTTGATCTTGTCCTGAGTCATTTGGATTCCTGCACTGACATCTTCCTTCTGGCCTTATTTGCATTTCAGACCACTGGGTCTTCCAGGCCTTCTGTGGAGTCTTAGGACCAGATGCTGAGACCTCAGACTCCCGAGGTATTTTAGACTGTGCCTATCCTGGTCACTGTAATTTTAAGGGCCTTCCAAAGGCTTTTCTTACCCCTTTGTACCTTTGAACAGCAAAGGTAGGGATGCAGGAAAGAGCTCTTAGATCCTGTTTCTTGACACAGTCAGCACACACTTGTCTCAGGCCCGGTTTTGGTCTTGCCATGAAACTTGGTTGCCTCTACTGGTGCTGAGTTCTCTAGCAGCCCCCTTTCCTATCATCTGTGGGCTTTGGACGGGCTGCTTGTGCATTTCTGGTGGAAGAAGTCATTTACTATATATTTTCGTTGAATTTATCGATCATTTCTTGATAATTGGCTCTTGATCATTGATCAGACATTGGTCTAGTGTGAATCCCAACTTTTTTGCTGGTGTATGTGTGACTGCCTCCGTTCAAGCAGCTTTTTGGGCCAGAAACCTTCAGCCAAGAGATATGGTTTAAAAGATCAGTTTGGCACAGTAGTGTATAGTAGAGAGTGAGACCAGACAAGAGGCTGCTAAATTGTTCATGTTGCTCTGTCTCTGTGATTCCTCCGTCCAAGCAGGAGAAGATCTGAACTGAGGGTAGGAGATAGTATAATTCTTAGAAAAATTTTTCTTAATCTCTTAAATCATCAATTTTATCATCTATAAAATGGGATTGACAGTTGTATGTACATCACAGGGTGATCATTGTCTCAAATGATGAGACAGTGCATGTAAAATACTTTCTTTTTATAAATAGTTATAAAAATGTTAGCCATGATGATGAGGAGGATATTCATGCCTGGCCATGTTTGAGTACTTGGGAGACAACACAGTAGCAGAATGTTGGAGCTAAAAGAGGACTTTGAGCTCATCTAGTCATCCAGACAGGGGAAGGGATTCATTCGCTTGAGCTCATAGTTCCATGAATTAGAGAATTTAGTTCTGTTGGGCACTGGCACTTACTTTCTTAGGATCAAAACATTTAACTAGATAAAAATGTAGTTTCCTCCCTATATTGTCACTTTAAATCACTACTCAGTTCAATGCTACAAACATGGATTAGGGGCCAGCTATTATGGCTGTAAATATTAGAGCCAGAAAACTTCTTCAAAGGTCATATATGTGCATTTGTCTGAAGGTTGTAATATGGCGAAATGTGTGTGTGTGTGTGTGTGTGTGTGTGTGTGTGTATCCACCTACTGTAATATGTGAATATATAGCATATGGGACTGGATTTTGGGGATAAAGAGAAGCTCTCTAAGGCATCTTCCATCTCTCCATCTGTGATTTCTTAAAGACTTGGAGGCAAGAGAAGGCAGGCCATTATTGCAGAATGGCAAATAGTCAAATTTTATTGGAGTAGGAGTCATAAATAATTTCATTCCTCTGCTGTTAGAGAAGCATTTTAAAGTGTTTTTTGTTTGTTTTTTTTTGTTGGGGAGAGGGACAAGAAACTCATTTATCCAAATCAGCAGCAAAATAGAAGTCAGAGGAAGTATACGTAGGGAAATGTGTACCAGACCATACAGGTTAAAGGAGTTCTCCCATTGGAAGTGAGGTAACTCAGCTCTACTGACAGAGTCTTTGATCCAAGGGGAAACTCCCCAAAAGTCTCTAGTTCACTGAGTTGGGTACAGGGCCGTGGTGGAGAAGCCAGGAGGGTCTGAAGTAGCTTGATGTGAGATGACCTGAAGCTCGAGGAGTCCTAAAGAGGACCGGTGAAGGCTGGTGCTCTCTAGACTCTCACTAGGTCTGCCACCCTTCATGCAGAGCAGGGCGTTCATCTCTCCCAGTAACCCATTGGGCTCTGGGACAGGGCCTACATCAGAAATAGAGAGTTTGTATTTCATTCAGTAGACATTGTTATAATTAATATACTATAGGCCAGCCTCCCTTCTTTCCCAAGGAATTCATTTCCTAGGTCATCAGCTTTCTTTCCTCCCCAGCTCTTGCTCTTAGACAAGGTGACTCTAATACCTGTGTCAGAGAGCCCTCACGTTCTCTAACCATGCATTTCCTCAGTCTCCTGAGCCATTCCTCCCCCACCTCAGCCACACAGCGGGATGTTAGCACACTGAGTTTTCCATGATCCACTCATTGTCTACTTCCCCAGTTAGACATCCTGACATTCCACTCTCTGATCCTAACTGCCTGACACTCCTCCAGACCTCTGCTCCTTCTAGCCCTCACTGTGACGGATGGATTGTTGAGAGGGAGAGGGCTACAGGTAAAGAGACCAGGGAGAATACTGCTCTAATGGTCCAAGTTAGAAGTGGTGAGAGTCGTGGGGTCTTTAGGGGACCTTAGAGATTGCTTAGACCAGGGTGGGTTTGGATTCAGCCAAAAGGCTGCACTTGAGGACCTAGAGGGTCGCATGTGGCCTTGAGTTCGGAGCTTCCCCACCCTTAACTTCAGCCAACTAGCTGGCAAAGTAAATTGCCTAAAGTGACAGAGGTAATAAGTAGCAGAACCAGGAATTTAATCTAGGTGCTGTGACTCCAAATATAGCATTCCCCCCACACACACTATATCATGGGTTACCCCCTCAATCAGGATTAGAATTTAAAGCTAAAGGGATGACATCCTAGTGCCTCACACATCCCAGGCACTTTAATAGGTGTTTAAATGTTTATTGATTGTCAGCCAGATGGGAGGAAAGGATATAAGGGACTGGAGATGGAGAGGTATGGTGGAAATTTCCTTTTGAGTCTCTATGGAGTGAGGCATTTTAAATGATTGTCATGAATGAGCCCAGCAGTAAATTGTTATGTTTTATTCCATAGATCCTTAAAATATTGAAGAAGGTGGTTGCCTAGTCTGTCTTTGGGTAAGGTTAGCTCTGTTGGTAGCCTGCCCTGAGAAAATTCCTTAAACAGAAAGTTATTGCGCAAGTGAAATTAATTCACTCTTTTTGTTGTGGTGTTCTTTTAGCAATTTCTTCATTTTTCCAAAAGAAGTTTTCTTGACTATTTATTTATTTTCACAATTTACTGGGTTTTTTAGGTATACAGTACTGTAAGATGCCTTTGACATTGAGAGAGAGAATGAAAAGCAGCAAATCAATGCAGTTAACCTTTCCCTTTCCTCTTAAACCCCCCTCCTAAAGTGGGTAACTCATTTGTTGTTTGTTTTGTAAGACTTCAACATCAGATGTGAATGTACGACCTTGAAACAAGTCTCATTAAGAATTTCTGTGCGCAGCTTTAGTGGTTGGGAAAAAAATCAATCTTCCCACACATACCTGGTCAGCCAAGAATTTGTTTGCCCTACAGGAACTGTGGATGGGAGGTAGTGGAAGCAGAAACATAGACTGACATGGATTGTCTTAAGCTTCAGGGTATGGCATCACCCCTTCTCCCTGGGCTCCTTCCAGTAGCCTCCATGCATTTCATTCTCTCATGTCATTTATCCTTACATTAAAGGAATGCCCCCTTTCAACATCTTTTCCTATGGGTAGATAAAAACTGTTTCCTGTTCACATCTAACCCACATTGGAATATCACTTAAGCAAAATCTTCCTAAGACCAGGTATGTAATGTGAATGCTTTGGGTCAACAAAAAACTAACTATAAGCCTCCAGAATGTTCCTCTGGGGCCATGGTATCCTCCTGGAAATACTTCTTTGATTATATACAGGGGTTCCTTTGGCCAAGGAATATGACTCGTCACCCATATACCTGGAGCTTAACAGGTACTGGCTCTAGCGAGAGCTCTAATCCTATGACACTGCAAGAATGTTACTGACAGACTGCAGTCCCTGTCCATAATTCATTCTGGTGGTTTATTTGGTTTGGGGGCACTACCTGAGAATACAGTAACTTGAGACCTTCAAGATGCACTTTTATTTTATTAGAATACTGTACTGTGAAATGTTCTAAATAGCTAGGTGGTACAGTAGAGTGCCATGTCTGGAATCAGGAAGACTTAGATTCCCGAGTTTAAATCTGGCCTCAGACACTTACCAGCTGTGTGCCCCTGGGCAAGTCACTTCATCCTGTTTGCCTCAGTTTCCTCATCTGTAAAATGAGCTGGAGATGGAAATGGCAAACCACTCTAGTATCTTTGCCAAGAAAATCCCAAATGGGGCTATGAAGATTCGGACATGACTGAATAACAACCAAATAACAAATGAAATGTTCCTTTTGGTGATAGTGGTCTGTCTCTTGACTTATTTGAAAAGTAACCCTATGTTCCAGCAAGTCTTTTGATTATAGCAACTGCCCCCTTTCTCTGAGAACAAAAATGGGAAGTATAGGGGGGGAAAAGAGAAATCCCGCTTTACTGGCATTATGAAAGCCCAATCTAGAAGAATCCTTTTTTTCCCCAGTATTACATAGAGTATGACCTCCATAAATTCTTGGTGATTGTCTAACTAGCTGTCAGATTAAGGGAAAAAATCCTTTGTGGGATCTTGTCCTGCAGAGTGCTATATCAGAAAGTATAGTAGGTCTGTATTTCTTCAGGGCCAAAGCATATTTTCCTCTCATCTTCTACTGAGGAATAAGGGGAAAACGCATATTTTTAGTATTGCTGATCTATATTCAAACTTTCCCTTCCTCTCCTAAATATAGGAGAAAGATGGGGAAAAAATTGAAAAGTTATTTGATTTTAAAATACTTTATTGTATACATGGTCTTTAAAAAAAATTACGTGGCTGGTCTACAAGCAGCCTCAAACCTCGTGTCAAAATCGCCTGTTTTTTTAAAGTGCATTTATTGAAGTATCCCCACAGTCCTCCGAAGAGGTATTTAAGAGTGGCTTTTCAGGGCTCCGTTTTTGAGTCTAAAACTAGGGCCATCTTCTTTATCCTTCAGTCCTAGCTCCTCTTACTGCCAGCTAACATTAGTAGGCAGCATCAATCGCATCTAGGCAAAATGTTGGTCAGTCGGTTGCTTGCTGTCCTTTGTTCTTGAAGAGGACCAAAATGACATCATTGTGTTGGTATCAAGGTACGGTGTGTTCTGACTGTGGCTGCGCAGACCAATATGAACTTGGAAGGTTCCACTGCAGATTGGGCACAAATAGCCCTTGGGAACATTGGAAGTGGAGATGTCTCTACATATGTGCGTTTCGTGTCTCCTTTGAGCTGCTGCAGTTCTGTTTCATTCATAGAGCACAGCGCCTTCTTTCATGGGGCACAGCATGCCGGGTGTTCCTTTGTCAGCCTCTCCCCATCATGCAATAGATTCCAAAGGCAGAGAGATCTTGAGAGAGTCCTCGTGTCGCTTCTTCTGACTGCCATGTGAGAATGCCTGCCTTGTGTGAGTTCTCTGTAAGATAATCTTTGAGGCAAATGTATGTTTGGCAGTTGAACAACGTGGCCAACCCATTGGAATTGTCCTCTCTGTGGTAGAGTTTGAATGATTTGCAGTGCAACTGGAGAAAAGATCTCAGTGTCCAGTCCTTTATTTTGCCAGGTGATCTTCAGAATCTTCTTAAAGAATCTTAAATGGAAGCAAGGCAAAATATGCACTTTACCTTTGGGTAGAACTTACCATTTTTAAGCACTGGCTACAGAATCAAAGGACCTGCGTTCAAATGTCACCTTGGAACTTACTGTCTGTGTGACCTTGGGCAAGACACAACATCCTTTCTAGGCCTCCCTCTCCTCACCTGTAAAATCAGGGGGTTGGACTAGAGGTCTCTGAGTTTCCTTCTAACTCTAGGTCTAGGGTCCTATATTCTGGTCAAGCTCTGGTTATATGACTTGAGGGTAGATCCAGAAAGTTTCCCATATTTCTTGAGTCAACATACCTTATGGTTATGTGTGTGTGCCTGTTGTTGTACATATCCATGCACAATCCACATGCACATATATGTGTATGTAATATTTAGTTCCCTCTGCATGCCGAAGGAAGGCCTCTGTTAACTCCTTTAATACAAGGAAGTTATTGTGAAGGAAGGGCCAATGCGCTTCACTGACTAGTAG